>VCCN01004630.1:2750450-2760985 GCA_006491835.1 Architeuthis dux
AATTGTGTTGTTGCTAGATTTCACACAATAAAGAAATTAAAACATTTTAGTAAGTGTCCTAAAGTTCATATGTCAGTATTCTTTCACAAAGAATTTGCCACATGATATAATTAAATTATTTTTGATAGTGAGGTGGGCATCACATTTTTTGAGCTGTTGAAGTGGGGCATGGAGCCAAAAATGTTAAGAACAACTGATTTAGACTTTCATCTTTTATTTTTCATCACCCGAGTTTCTGTTTGTTGAAATGCGTAACATAAAATGACATCAGTTAATTAGTGTAACAAAATCGGTGCCCAGTTACACTAGACTTTGTCATGTATTATTAACTGCAAATATGTTCAGTTTCTGTTACAGTGAACAATCGATTTGCTTCGGTTCTATTAACTTAGATTAACAAGGTTACTTTTTTGTCGAGATACGAGTGTACTAAGCACTTTCATTGTCACACCAACATACGAAGACTGCCCTTTGCCACGGTTTTAAAAACATGGCATCATAAGGAATAGTTCATAACCCGTCGCTTCACTTACGGTTATCATGTGTGCAACAACAGGCTCAGCTGATGGCTCAGCAAGGAAACCTTTTGGTTGAGACACGAGTGTACCAAGCACATTCATTGTCACATAACCAGAAGACTGCCCCGTGCCACGGTTTAAAAAAAATGACCTATAAAGATCATAAGGAAAAGTTCATAACCCGTCGCTTCGATGTGTGCAACAACAGGCCCAGCTGATGGTTGCTACTGATACTATAAGTGCACAGTTACTCTAAACTTTTAAATGTATTGTTAATAGCAGATATGTTAAATGTCTGTTACTTTTTTGGCGATATATGAGTGTACCAAGCATTTTCATTCTTACACCACCAGTAAAAAGCCTGCCTCTTTCCATAATTTAACAAAATAACATCATAAACATTATAAGGCTGGGTTCTTCAAAGTACGGGTGTAATGGAAAGTAAAGATGTTTCTGACGGGGTCGCAGGTTCACAATGAATAAATGACTGAAGGTTCACAATGAATAAATGACTGAAGGTTCACAATGAATAAAGGAGCAAGTGAGAAAAATATTGGTGACAATGAAATAATTCAGATTTGAAATATAAATTTATCTAATAATCTTATTATTATCTTTGTTATTAATATTTGTTGTTAAACGTATTAAATCTTAACAGTAGTAGTGGCCTTGGCATGGTTGAAAAACGACAACAGAGATTTAATCAGAAGGAGAGAGAGGGGGAGATGAGGAGTGGTGATGGGCAAGACATGATTCACAATTCTACGTCTTTAAACGAACACGAGTTTCGTTCCGTCGCATTTGAACTTGAGAGACTGGAGTGGTCCTCTTTTTAGTTGTATTAAGTTTATGCCCTAACCCTGAGATAAAATGGATAGTTTATTATGTCAGTGAGTTGTGAGGTAATTGCATGAAGGTAAACTGAGTCGTGATCATAGGCGCCGACTACGTGGGGGCTTGGGAGCTCGAGCCACACCTGGAAAAATTGTCGAGGGGCCGAGCCTCCCTTGACAAACAATTTAACACAAGTGCACGGTTAAACTTTGTCACTATTAATTTAATTTGTTTTAAAATAAACGAAATTATTGGGGTTTTTTTCGTTTGATATGTTCAGAACGTATTTTACATTGAAGGTATTTAAAACAAATTTCTTTTTAAATATTGGGGGTAATTATGGATTTTGCATGGTAACCGTTAAATGTTATTACTAATAATACGTGTTTCTATGCTATTAAGTGATCGAAAAAGTTTGAAGAATCCTGTCATAAGGACAAGTCCATGACCCGTCGCTTCGCTGACGGTTATCATGTGTATTCAACAACAGGCTCAGTCGATGGCTGCTACTGATTTAGATAACTTTAAATAACCTCATTTACTACAGAATTCTCAAAAGGAAAATTATACTGTGTTGAATATAAAAAGAACATCCCAATCAAAAGAAAAGAAAATATATCATGTACCAGCTGAAACTAAATCAGTAGCAGCCATCGACTGAGCCGGTTTCCAGCTAGTAAATATATATGTATATTGGACGGAAAGTAATGATTCAGTTTAGCAGTATAGTTACATTGTAAATAGAAGCCCCCTCTGAAACCCTTTTAAAAAAATGTTTTCAAAACTTTTAACTTCAAAACATTCCCTTAGGTGGATTGAGTATGCATGACAAATTTGTGCTAAATTTGTCATGCGCGCCAACGTTTAAGTGCGGACACAGGAACATACAAATCCAGTTATTTTATATAATAGATATTTTTAATTTCTGAAACGAGGTGTTGTTACAATTATTCATTGATTTATTCAGACCAGTCTCCCCGTCTTTGTTGTTTTTATGACAACGTTTCGACCATTGTAGTATCTAGCCTTCCTAACATCGTTACTACGATACAGATCGAAACATAATGCCAGAACAGTTGGCTTTTACTAGCAAAAGTTTAATTAAAATTTGGCTGCTGATCTTGGCTTTTTACTAGCCACTAAACAACCCTGTAACCCGTTGGATCACTCTTTGAGAGAAAATTAGTGCAATCTGATGTATTAACTTTTACGTATTAGCAAATTGTTTTAATTTGTGTGTGTATAAAAGAAGTTGAATCTGAAATCAGTTCTTAGAAAGAATAAGGTGAAGACATTACCTCTTTGTATGGAGTTGTGAAACTTTCTTAGGACAAGCAAAACTCTATCAAAGTGGACAGGAGCATCACACAAAGGCTCATAACAGCTTACAGAGCAGGGCACAACGTAAACATAGAAAATACACCCCCCCCCCAGCATGAACTCATGACGGCCCCACTGTCTTTGTCCACGAGTAGTGGTAGTATACATTCCACCAACAAGTCTGTGTTTGTAACTATACTGACGCAAGAAATCCAACCCCTGCAATTATCACACTAAATGAACCCAGCTGCCTGATCATAGATGGTCAAGCACTCGTGATGGCACTTGGACAGCCGTCTGACATTAGAACACGTTTGCTAACACTGCGTTCAAGATGGGAGCAAAATACCAGCAGATTGGTGTTGTCTTCGACAGGTATCAACACAAATCAATCAAAACAGGCATATGGATCAAATGCAAGCAGCGCCATCAGACTGGTCTAGCTTTATGTCACTTGAGGAAAATGAAGCAGATCGTGTTTTACTACTTTCAAACTGTCTGATTGAACACAGCCCAACAGATAAACCCGTGGTTGTAGTATCAGGGGAATGGGTGGCCGAAGTAACCACTGTCAAGTCATCTGATCCAGATCTTGCAGTCTCCTCCTTAAGGGCTTACCACGAAGAAGCTGATACCCGGCTGATTTTGCAAGTTTTCTTCAATAAATATAAGTTTCAAGAGTTGCTTCGCCTTTTATTTCAAAACTGAATATGGCCTTAGATTCCAAATATATGAAAACCTACAAATGGGCTACCCATTCACCTCGAAGGCAAATCATGTCATTATATGGCATACAGGGATTTTTATGGATATTCAGGGCGCTGTACTCTAATCTGCTGGATATAATTACTCATCTGAAAAACATACTACAGTAAGTAAGTATGTAAATTCCTAGACACCTATGATCAACCTGGATTTTATTTGGTTGACGAATTATTCATCGCTAAAGACGGCAGTTTTCTCAATATATACAAAATTCAGGCAGTTCCTGCACATTCAATCTAAAAACAGATTATGGCAATGGATTTTCCATATATGAACATTTCATTCAAGTTTCTACCTTGTTCAGTCCAAAAACAAATATGGACATGAATAGATTTAGTTTCGTGGCGACGGCCATCTTGGATTTCTCAATTTTTAGGTATTGCCAGACGTTTTTTGGATTCAGTAGCCCCTCAACACTACAAAACACTATTTGCCATACATTTGCACGATTTGCGTTCAGGATCAACATTTCTTGAAAATTGACCCAGACTAAATGTAGCTTTATTTAATTCATTTGGTGATTATGAGTTATGGCTAACAGGAGTTAGGGTTAAGGTTAGGTTATAACAGATATATTATAATTCTGTTCCATTAAAACTGTTCGTACGGACAGATTTACAAATAAACGATAATGCGGAACTCCACTATTTTAGAAGAATAACATAGTCATTTTAAATTAAAGTTACACGTTTTCCCCTATAACGATATGAATAACACAAAGATGGCCCCTTTCAAACAAAATTGCAAATCTTATATATAATAAGCCATACTGATACTATTGTTCGGACTGAGATCCTCATCTTGGTTGTCATTTCCACAACGTTTCGGCCGATGTACCCTCCGGCCTTCTTCAGGTGTCAAGTTTTGTCGGTCACTTACCGGAACTATTGAACCGAACCCTTTATTTGATCCACGGGGGTATACTGTCCTCATTCCACTATCCATGTCCTAGAAATTATTTCGTGGTTATTTTTCAGTTGTGGTGCTCCTGCCTGGGATTGAACCCACAACCTACAGATGACTCTACAGTCAGACGCTTTTTAACCAACGCTTTAGTTATCTAGGCCACCGTCCCAACTTGAGGTACATCGGCCGAAACGTTGTGGAAATGACAACCAAGATGAGGATCTCAGTCCGAACAATAGTATCAGTAATACTAACACCTCATCTCAGAAATACCGAACTCAGTTATAATAAGCCATGTTTGTCATATTTATAGTATCAGTAGCACCCATCAGTCCCCCTCTCTTCCTACCCTCTAATTTAACTACCTTTTTTTTCTCCCCTCTTCCTTCCTACCTTCTCAGTAAACTATCTAACGTTATTTTCTCTCCTCTCCTTTCCTACTATTTTATTAAACTACCTAACTCTCTTATCCATCCTCTCCCTATCTTCTTATTAAACTAACTAAAACACATTAAACATATTTCCTCTTAACAATACTGTAGTAGGCCTTATGGTGTCGAATATGTTATTTTACAATGGAGTCAGTATTGTTCTTTTTTTAGTATAAGCAAGATACTAGACTGTCAATTGAGAATATAATGCAGATGTGTCTCTCTGAAACTGTGCCTAGAATTGAGTTACCTATTGGAAAGAGCCAAGCTCACACATTTCATTAAAAACATTAAATTAAATTAAATAAGTAACACATACTAAATGTCTAGTATCTGTTCTATGGTACTACCGGAGAGGATCACCGTTGCCAACTAGTTTTCATTTTTAAAATCCAAAATTGAGGCAAAAAAAGCTAAATTCTCCAGAAAATAATCTGAAATATAATCTAAAGTTATACTTCATATACTTAAAATCAAACTACGCAACTTTTTAAATCCCTAAAATTGAGGAAACAATATGTGAATTTTGCACACATATAGCCTCTTTGGGGCTTACTGGAACCGTTTTAGACACTGGGTAAAGTCCAAAGTTCTAAAAAGAAGTGGTTCAACCGAAAATTGACCCTTGTAAAATACTATAATAGATAATGTCATTTTTTTTTAACTGTAGAAAAGGGCATTCATTTTTTCTGGTGATGTGACAATGAATGTGCTCGATACACTCGTGACAAAAAAAAATTAACCTTGCTAATGTAAATTAATAGAACCGAGAAAAAAAAGCAATTGTGAACATACTGAACATATTTGCTCTTAACAATGCGTATATGCCAAAGTCTAGTGTAACTGGGCACCGATTTTGTTACACTAGTTAACTGATATTTCTGTCATTTTATGTTACGCATTTCAACAAACACAAACTTGAGTGATAGAAAATAAAAGGTTAAAGTCTGGATCAGTGGTTCTTAACCCTTTTGGCCCCATGCCACACATCAACAGCAAAAAAAAGGCAATCGCCCCACGCCCTCAGTCAATATTAAAACAATTTAATCATATATCATGTGGCAAATTCTTTGTAAACAAATATTGATATATGAACTTTAAGGCACTTACCAAAATGTTTGTAACTTCTTTCTTGTGTGACATTTAGAAACGACTCAATTACTCACATTTATACCTCAAAAGGTTCATGAGTTAAGCATTAGTTACTACGAAATCTATAGTAAAATTAGGAATTAATAGTATTGTATTATTAGGAGTTAATCAGTTAACTTGATTAACACGACTCAGTTTTGAGCAACGGAACACTTTTCGCTTTCATGTCCAAATACCAAATTGCCCTTTGTGGGGCGTGTGCTCCACGTTCAGAATCACAGGTCTAGATGCCTAAATAAATACCGGTATTTTGTAGTTAGAAGTTTTGAGAAGAAAGAAACCCACCTCTGTCCCATAATAGATGTTACATTTATATATACATTTATATATGTAAACCTAACAACTATTATGGGACATAGGTAGTAACTACTATCGTGAAAGATCAATACAAATCAAAGTTTCTATAATGTAAGAAAATCGTGTCTTTTTCAGGTTTCAGATTATGAAAGAATGCCCCACTTCAACAGCTCATAAAATGTGATGCCCCCCTCACTATCAAAAATAATTTAATTATATTATGTGGCAAATTCTTTGTGAAAAAATACTGATATATGAACATTGGGACACTTACTAACATTTTTTAATTTCTTTATTGTGTGAAATCTAGCAACAACACAATTACCTCATCACTTTTATAGCTCCCAAAACTAATGAGTTAAGCATTACTATGGAATCTATAGTAGAATTAGTAATTAATACTATTATGTAATTAGGAATTCATAGTATATTATAATTAGGAGTTAATCAGTTAAGCCGTAACACGACTCAGATTTGAGCCAGGAACACTTTTCGCTCTTCATTTCAAATTTCCAAATTGCACCCAATATAATCAAATTGCCCCTTGTGGGGCGTGTGCTCCACGTTCAGAATAACAGGTCTAGATGCCTACATAAATATCGGTATTTTGTAGTTAGAAGTTTTGAGAAGAAAAAAACCCACCTCTGTTCCATAATAGTTGTTACATTTATATATACTTTTATATATGTAAATCTAACAACTATTATGGGACAGAGTTAGTAACTACTATTGGGGAAAATCAATACAAATTAAAGTTTCAACGATGTAAGAAAATCGTGTCATTTTCAGTTTTCAGGTTATGAAAAAATCGATCTCGGAGATTGAATGACCTTTGTTTTTTTTTCTCAAAAAATCCTTTATTTGTTATGTGTTACGTCCACTCGTCGACCTCATTTTTTTAAAGATATCGTAGTGCAACGCTGATTGATATGTTTAAAAAGTGTAGAAAATGACTATATATGGCTATATGCGTATCACTGTCCTGATAAGATAAGTAGATTTCAAATTATCACTGTCCTGATCACAAAAGCAAAGTTTGAAGTGTATAATTGACATTTTCTATACTTTTTCAACACAGGCAATTAGAAAATAGCACTTATTACCCGGGTGCAGAAAACATGTAAAAATATGTTGCACAGTGTAATCGAACAACAATTTATGATGTGTCACGTGTACAGGTCGATCGTACAGGAAATCGATCAACAATTTAATCTAACAAAGCATGATATATTAGACCAGTGAAGCGTGCCGCGTAAATCTCTCCAAAATTGTACGCAAAAATGGATTTTGAGCCTTTAACATGTCCAGTACGGGTATGATGTCAATCCTACTTCTACCACAGTGGTTTCATCACTAGGTTTTGTGAGATCTGAATTTTTTTAGCGACAGATGAAAGGAAAAAAGGTGTGATAGTACGTATATCAGTATGCTGATATATATATTTCGTTCATTGACTACTAAAATGTTTTTGTCTAATTAATTCCATATTTACGGGTGAAGTGTCGCGCAAGTTAAATATATTTCTTAGTGTTCCGTCATACAATAAAGTTTGAAAACCACTGCATTAGATTGATGCAAATGTTTATTTTAAACAAAATCTTGTATTCAAATAAATTCATTGTTCAGTTATCAAAGTATTTTCCCTGGCTTTCTATGACCTCACCCTTTCAGCTGAATTGTGTATTCCATCTTATTAGGTTGTTTCAAAGATTTCCAACATTTTTGTATTGCATTATATTAAGGCGATGCAAAGGTTTCCAGCATTTTTTAATAAATTAATTCATTTATATAAATTCAGAGGATCATTATTCAGTCATCCTTGTATTTTCCCTGGCTTTCTATGACCTCACACCACCTTTCAGCTGAATTGTGTATTGCATCATTTTAGGCCGATGCAAAAGTTTCCAGTATTTTTAAATCAAATTCATTCATTTATATAAATTCATAGCATCATTATTCAGTCGTCAGATTATTTTCTCTATCCCTCTATGACCTTACGCTACCGTTCAGCTGAATTGTGTATTCCATCATACGTTTTTTTGCATTTATTTGACAAAATATTTTATTGGTATAAATTCATAGCATCATATAAATTCATAGTCATCAAAATAAGGATCATTTTGATTAAGTTTGAGAGAGTTGATGGCAATGGAGAAAGGTAGACAACACAAATCATTCAAAGAGTTTTTCGGCCGTAGAATGGATCGGCTGAAACGTAACAAAAATAGCAAGAAGAATGAGTTCGATTGTCTGAAAAGCTCTTTGAAAGTTAATGACTCTTCTCGCAATTATAGACAATAACACAAATCCTGTAGACCAGTGATTCCTCAAGTGGGCGCTATCACCCCCTGGGGGATACTGGAAGACTCAAGGTGGGTGATGAAAGGCAGGGGGCGGTAGGGGGCGTTTGGAAGACAAGGGGTGGTGAGGGGAGCAAGGGATATCACATCAGGCCCATCCATCACATTAATTAATTTTTATATTAATTAATCATGTACGTTTAGATACTGTTGTACAATTATGGTCTTGATTATAAAATAAATGCTTAATTTTTTTTTTTTAATTTTTAGTCAAATTTAATTTGCAATGTATCATTTTTGTTAATTTTCTCAGTTTCTGTCCTCTTAAAAATCGAAAAAAATGTTTTCGCAATTAATTTTTTGTACATTCAATCCATAAGACTGTGGGATACCCAGGGAGGTACAGTTTACAATATAACTATAATGATAAAGTGGGCACATACTTTCCAACACATTTTTTACGGAAATACGGCTTACATGAATAATCTCCCTTTTGGTTTGAAAAATGGCGCAAAAATAAAATAAAAAATTCTAAAATTTTAAAATTTTAAATTTTTTGGAATGTAGGGAAGGTGGTCCGATTGTAAATTGTAAAGTTTCACACCCTCGCTAACTAGATGTTAAAACAGAGCACACATAAAAAGAAATAAGAGAATTAATGAAAGAAAAACAGAAGTAAATACATAAATTATATTGTTATTGTTTTGAATAAATTAAATTGTTTTTATTTTTGGGCCGTTTTTTACATCGAATGAGCGAGGATGTGAAAATTTACAATCGGGACCACCATCCCCACAATGTGCCCTAACCTCAATCCTAACACTAACCCCAAACCTAAAACATTTACACTAGCTCACTCAATGTTAAAAACGGCGCACAAAAGTTGTGCGCCGTTTTTCGAGTGAGTCAGTGTGTAGTGTGGAACTTTACAATTTACAATCGGGGTAGCCATTTTATAGCCAACCGAAATTTGGCAGTGTATAACCAAATATTACCATTATAAGAATTAAAATTTTAGAATTTTAGGATGAGATAACTAATGAAGCTGTATTTCCGTAAAATGGCGGAAATTGTGTGCCCACTTTATATTTACACCGTAAACAAAATCGCCCTCCTAAAACCTTAAAAATGTTATCGATTTTTAAGAGGCCAGAAACTGAGACCCCTTTTCTGTTCGTTGATGAAATATATGCTCTAAAAAGGGGTGGTCGCCCTAAAACGTTTTGTAAACTCTGCTTAGAATAATCTATCCACCAGTCTTCTTGTATCTGTACTTGTATATCCTTGATCTATTTCCACCTGTGACTCTGACGTGACAAGAACTGTGCTCAGGTAGGAATTCCCCAATTGGTACAATGCCTATTGTACTAGGTGACACTTGTAACAGCACTCCTCCAACTATGTTTCAGCTATCTTAGATACGCCACAGCACTAAAGTACGTGACACGAGACCGATATATTTGCCAATTCACAAAGTAAGCAGATGCCATGAAACTCCTTGTCACCGCAATTTATTATATCACACTTTGTGACATATCTAAAATCTACGTTAAGTTGGTATGGACAGAGCAGTGGCGTAGCTGGAGGGGGACAGGGGAGCGGTCGCTCCCCCATAACACATTTAAATACAAAATAAAAATGTACAATGCGTCTATTTGGTACGTGTCTAGGTGCCTTTTCTTTTTGCTCGCTCCATTCTAACTTTAGAACCTGGGTAGGCCCCTGACACAGTGGAGTAGCTAAAGATTTGGAGCTCCCCCAACATTTAGTGAGATTTGATGAAAAAGGAAAATGTGCAATAAATAGTTGTGCACTATCACTTAATTGGTGAAAGACAACCTCAATGGCTGAATTATTATTTATGCAATTCATGTATGTACAAATATATCCTTGATTAATTGATTGATTGATTTGTTTAGCGGCATATCAACCCTTGATGGGTCATTTAATGCCGAAATCAGTGTAAAGACTTTTTTTAAATAGAGTTTTGCGACTTTGGTGAAAGGTTACTT
>VCCN01004630.1:2777527-2790597 GCA_006491835.1 Architeuthis dux
CAAATCATTAATGTTTCTGGGGTTCCTCTGATGAATTCGAACGTTCAAACATCGTCATAAATGTTCAATTGGATTCAAATCAGGAGATTGACTAGGCCACTGAAGCCCCTCTACATTGTTCTGAACAAACCATTCGCGAGTTACTTTAGCTGTATGCTTTGGGTCGTTATCTTGTTGAAAGATCCAACCTTCTTCAAGCTCCAGCTGTTGCAACGAAGAGAACACATTACCTACAATCACGTGAAGTGCTCCCGTACCATTGAAAGAGAAACACCCCCAAACCATGATACTTCCACCTCCGTACTTTACTGTGGGGAGAGTGTTTTTTGGATCATAAACGCATCCATCCTTTCTCCAGATATGAGCTGGGTTTTTGCCAAAAAGTTCAATTTTTGATTCGTCTGACCAGAAAATGTTCTTCCAAAAATAATTAGGCTTATCTAAATAGTCACGAGCGAATTTCATCCGAGAATCTCTGCCTTCTTTTCAACAAAGGTGTTTTCCGCGACTTACGTGATTTTAAGCCATTCCTGTGTAGTTCATTACTAATACTTTTTTTTATTAACCGATGTACCGTCTGCTCTCAAATCATCTTGGATCTCCTTTCGAGTTACCATTGGATTCACTTTGATTGTTCTTTGCATTTTTCGAGTTGCTCGAGGAGAAATTCAGTTCGAGGGAGGTTTTTGGTGGTGCCAAATCTCTTCCACTTCATAATAATCGATCCAATGGTACTGACAGGGATATCTAACATCTTGGCAATGGCCCTGTCGCTCAAACATTCATTATGTTGCTTAATTACGACATTCTTTTTGTTCGGTTGAGAGCTCCTTTACTTTAAACATGATTGCCTCGTTTCAAGAAAGTAAAAGTAGTGACTGTGATGAAATCATACCTTTGTTAAGTATTGCTGGAATATTCCAAAGGTTTCTATGCAGGTACAGAAAGGTCTAGACCTGCATTCCTTCTTAAATAACATTTTTATGGGGAATTTATAATAGTATCCGAATACTTTTTTCCATTGTCACTTTTGTTTATATTTTATTCTGCATTGTACGTATTGGTTTCTTAGTAATTCTTAATTGTATATCAAAATACATCACCTGTGTGAATTTAAAGTGAATGTGAGCATCGGAAGTATATTAAGTGAATATTTTGTAAGTGTCCAAATACTTGATTCGCCTCATTGTATGTAAATACGTGAGTATGAAATAGTTAAGTTTTTTTAGAATATATTTTCATGACATTTATAATGTTATCGATATGTAGTACACGTTAATTTTAATAAATAGACCTGTAGAATATAATCCATGGTTATAAAGTTTCGACACGTATGTAACAGAAACATACACTCAAGAATTATGACATCTAATTCACGAAATAAATAACATCCAGTAAGCATAAATTATGATAATACCCTGTATTATCCACATTTATTTAGTATATGGATGTTGTTTTATTTGAGCTTTCTTTTATTTTGTTATTTAGACAGTATGTAATTTTTATTTTATTATCATATACTAAATAAATTTGGATAATACTATAAATATAAACAGTAACATGTGTGCGAGACGATTGTGTAACGATCAACACAGCTGGGGGAACCCATGGTAACAAACACCTGTTTTGTAATCTCCCCGAAACAACTTAAAATTGACGTATTTCATAAGTCGTAAAGGTGGTTGTGGGTTGTTTTTTTATTTCTGATAATTTATCCTACCTTCCTTGTGACCTATTGACTTCCTTTTGTAATCGCCACTGTGAATTTGTGACCTATTGGGTAGTAAATTGCTCATCCACAAACCTTGTATTTGGTGTAGCTTATAATCAACCAAGAAGGGACTTTCTACCTTTTCTCGAACATCTGCAATCCACATTTCATAAATTAAGCCGTGGAAACAGGTGTGTCTTTTTTCGGGTGACTTTAACTTGAATCTTCTTAAACATGACAAAATAGCTGGCGCAGAGTTGTTTTTAAATCTAATTTTCGCTAATTTCTATTAACCATTAATAACAAAAGCCACTAGAATTTCAGCTCATTCTTCCCCTAGTTTAATTGACAGTATCTTTATTAGCTCTATTATCCCCTCCACGATCAGTGGCAACCTAATTGATAAGATTTCAGACCATATGCCAAATTTCGTTTACAAAATCCCATTTTAAGGATCGTACGTTATAGGAGTTTCAGTAATAATGAATACATATCAGACATAGGGCAACTTGACCTTATAGAAATCGATGACTGTGACAGTGATCTGGATAGCAAGTATGAAAGGTTTCAACTTCTAGCTGTCATGAATAAACATGCACCTTCAAAGCCTATGAGTAAGAAGTAGCACGGGTAATAGGTAAAACCTTGGATCACAAATTACATTCTAAAGTCTATCGCCACAAAACAAACTCTCTTTATAAAAAATATTTTGCAAACAAAGGATGCGTTTTGATTTCAACGATACAAAACTTTCATAAATATCCTTAATTACGTAATAAGACTTAGCAAAAAACGATAGCATCTTTCCCATTTTGAATCTTTCAAAAACAACTAATGAATTCCTAAACAGGAAGAATTTTAAAAAAACTCACATGGCAATCTGTGCTCAGATCCTAAGATAGCTGCTGATGCATTCAATCATTACTTTTCAAATATTGCCAAAAAGCTCTGTGACAAGCTTGATCATTCGACAAAAAATGATGACTACTTAAAAGACCCGGTAGCAGAAAACTTCTTTATTTCTCCTGAAGTGTTAAACCAGTTAAATAGCCTAACATAACTAAAAGCCGCGGATTCATACGATATCCCGGTACAATTAGTGAAATGTATTAGCAAAATAATAGCAGCACACAAACTAATAAATGAATGCTTCAACTCTGACTACTATCCCGTGTCTTACAAAAATACGCAAAAGTGGTTCTAATCTATAAGATGTATATTTATATATGTGCAATTATCGTCTTATTTCACTCCTCCCAATATATACTAATATTTGAGCACTCTGTTTATTTGTTTGTCCGTGCCTTTTCTCCGCAAAAACTACAAGACCTATCGACCTAATATTCTGCCTTGTAGACTGAGAAGATGTCAACTTTCCACACTATGTGAGGCTGACCTGTTGAATCTTTGCATATGGGTACATCCTCTCACGTCGAAGGTAACAGCTAGGCGAGTTTGACCGTAGAGGTAATTCAATGTCGCTGGAGATCATTTCTGGCCATTTCTACTCAATTTTTCCATTTTTTGGTAATTGTTAGGCTCCTATGGAAATGTATTTCGGCATAAGTCTTTTAATGGCAAAGGTCATAGGCAATGCGAATTTGATCTCAGAAGTCATTCACGGTCACCTGCGGTCAGTTATAGACATTTCTAGCCAATTTTCCGAGTTGTTGGCCACAATGTCGCACCTATGAAACTGAAATTTGGCATAGTGGTTAATTTGTTCACGTGCAAAGTATTTGGCAATGTGATTTTGCCATCAGAGGTCATTTGAGGTCACCATGTCATTTCTGGTTATTTGTAGCCATTTTTCTAAGTTGTTGACCACAATTTTGCACTTAGGATGCAAACATTTAGCATAGGGGTTTATCTTTAAACGGCGAAAGTTGTAGGCAATGATATGTTTATCCTGGGG
Organism: Architeuthis dux; assembly: GCA_006491835.1. Classification (NCBI taxonomy): domain Eukaryota; kingdom Metazoa; phylum Mollusca; class Cephalopoda; order Oegopsida; family Architeuthidae; genus Architeuthis; species Architeuthis dux. The sequence goes on from VCCN01004630.1 coordinate 2,781,154, forward strand.
GTCACTCGAGGTCATCTGAGTTCCTTTCTGGTTATTTTTAGCCAACTAAAGCAATTTATAGCATAATATTGAGTTTGTTATAAAGTACAAACTTCATTCTTTTCCCCCAGAATCGTCGCAGAGGTCAGTTTGGGATTGAATTAACTTTTGGGGGCCATTTTGCAGCCAAGCAATTATATTCTTGGCGGTAATTTAGTAAGTGGGGTAAATCTGGACATAAAAAACATGATAAGATAGGTGGTGCTGACCCCCAAGATCACTGGAGATCAGCACAGGTTAATTTTGGAAGCAAAACGAAATAACTTTAGATGCTAAAAAATCCGATTTTCTCTTCTTTTGTTTGTAAAAAGTGTGCAACCCTGAGAAACGTTTTCAGATTAAAATTATCAAATTTTAACAAGGCACAGGGACAATCTCTCATGATCGTTGGCCTTTACCAGACTTATCCATTCTTTTCCCATGAATATCTTTATATTGGTTGTTCTAGTGTTGGATCCCTGGAAACCTGTTCATACTGACAGCCAATGGCACTTATGGAGTGTATACAGATGTCCTGTCGAAGTAAGAGACGACATCATTTGTTTTTTTGTGCATCAGAATATTTCTTCCGTTACAGCTACTTTTACATGTGTAAATAGTCTAAAAATAGTCTGAAAAGAAAGAATTCTCCTGCTGCATTTTTCTAGATCTTGCCAAAGCTTTTGATACTGTTAATCATGTCATTCTTATTAACAAACTATGCCAATATGGCATTAGAGGCAGGGCCGAATTATACTATAAGGCTGAGTAGGTTTAAGCCTAGGGACCCATAGCTAAAAGCTAGAATAAAAGATTCTGTGATATTCATATTTTTTCTTAATTTTATTTTTGACAGGACCATAGCCGGATTAGCCTATACGCAAACTACGCTACGGCGAAGGGCTCAAAATAAATAGCAATTTAGAAATGTATCACTACTACTACAGTGGAAATGAATTAAACAATACAACTGTCAAAATAAGAACATTCCCTGATGTGAAATCTGAGCGAACACTATAATTGTTAAGATATTGTTAATAATATCTTAAAACTTAATAAGAAATGTCCTAACAAATCTCTTTAAAAATGGAATGAATATATGACACATTAGCACATAACAATCCACGCGATTGACAGATCGCATTACTCACATAAAATTATACACGAAACGAGGGGAGGAGAAGGATGGTACAAGATGGTGGCCTCATATTACTAATAGCCTGGTGGCCCTGATATAGGTTAATCTGGCCCTGCACTATGGCATTAGTGGTGTTGTCAAATTCATGTAAAGTAAAGGAATCATACTCTATTTCTTCTGTATATAAATGACATCTAAGTCCCTTAAATCTTTATCTTTTTGCAGATGATACCAGCCCCCTCTTCCCAGATGATAAACTAGAACATTTAGAATCAGTGTTAAATAATGAACTAGTTAGAGTATCTGATTGATTAATTGCTAATAAACTCACGCTAAATGCAGGAAAATCCAATTGTATTATTGTCTCTTCCCCACGAAAAACATCCTCGCATTCAGTTTCTCTTTCAATAAACAAGAAATCGATTGAAGAAAAAGTACCACCCTAAGTTCTGAGAAAACTTTACTTCGCGTTTATTGTTCCACATGTTAATTATGCCCTCATTAACTGGGGAAATGACCCCCCCCCCTGCCATAAAGTCCATTCATCGGAATCTTAACAAAACTATGATGCTAAATCTAATCCAATCTTGTATGACTGTAAGATTAACTCAAACTTATCGCCTTAATTATTTAAAAACACATACTGCAATTAATTTATTTTCAAGCTTATCAACTTTTATATTATTATAAATAAACTATATAGGGCACTGGGCTCGAAAGCCGTTTCGGTTCTTCCAAATGTCCTAAGCAACTCTCTCATAAAAAAAACTTTTTATCGAGCTTTTCTTAATTATTTGTATTAATTGTATTTTCATTTCCAGTTTTTATAGCTAACTCTGTTATCACAATGTAAATTGTTGCTGAAATAAAGCTGATATTCGCCAGATATATTAGTCAGCACACCGGTCATTACAGTGTCAAGTTTGAAGTCATTTGGATCAGCGGTTCTCGATGTGGTGCTCGCTTTACAATAAAAATCCATCCTGAAATAAACACATATTTTGTGCCATCAATACGTGACTTGTTTATGATCTGCGTCTCTAATCATTACGATGTGGTTTCGGAATAGGAGACGATGGAGAGGGGGAGAGAGGGAGAAAGGATGTTTATCTTTTTCCGGGAGTGAGAAAAATAGAAAGAGATAGATAGAGAGAGGAGGGATGTTACCGTTTTACGAGAGAGAGAGAGAGAGAGAGAGAGAGAGAGAGAGAGAGAGAGCGCGAAAGGATGTTTATCATTTTACGATATATAGCTCTTCGGAGTAATCTGGATTGAACACTCTTGTAAATAGAAAGACATATTAGTTTATATGCCTTAGAAATGATCTACAATCCGTCGCGGTGACTGGAGCGTTGGTAGGACGTCGGACTGCTGGCCCAGAGGTCCGGTTTCAATCCTCGCTCGAGGCACCAATGCACTTATAGTCAGTAGCCACACTGGTGAGTCGTTAGACGACGAAACAGCGTTGTATGTGGATTTGACAATATATATAACTAGATTATATATATATATAGAGAGAGAGAGATAGATAGATAAGTGGTCATAAGTAAGCGACACAGTTGTGCATAGATATATTAGTAGACCTCTATTCGTAGAAGGCTATTGAGTAGAGCAAATATTGGAGAAATAATAAGGTGTTTATTTTTACGATAGAGAGAGAGAAATGATGTTTATCTTTTCACGATAGAGAGTGAGATAGAGAGAGCGAGAAAGAATTTTATCTTTTTACAATTAAAATAGAATTACTTTTATGGTAAACTAAAGTGTATTTTGGAATTGCTCATGTCTAAAAACCATGATTTAGCCCTTTAAAGTGCTCAGATATGTCAATTGGGAGATGAGATATCAAATTCTGGATTTTTTTGGTGTGTGCTGGCGGCCATTTTGCTTTATGCAAATGAGGTAGTTCATCCCAACTTTGTTATTGGGAACATCTTATTTCTGAAAGAGGACATCCTAAGGAACATTTTGGTAGCCTACTCATAGGATCCCGGGGGTGGTACAGTGAATTCAAACTGTCCCTGCTGGTGTTTGAAATCGGTTCGCCGATTCAATTCCCGGTGTCGTTAACCGTTAGGCCGCTCGCACCTCCTAAAGAAACCTGCTGAAATAAACGTTTTTGAAAAAGGAAAGTAGGGAAAATATTATGAAAATAAATAACACTTTATATGAGAAGATTTTTTTCATGGTTTTGTGTGTGTGTGTGTGTGTATGTGTGTGTGTGTGTGTGTTGGCGGCCATTTTGTTTTATACAAATGAGGTATTTCTTCCCAACTTTTTACTTGGGAACATCTTTTTTCTTAAAGAGAACATCTTTTTTCTTAAAGAGAACATCATAAGGAGCATTTTGGTACCTTAATCATAGGATCAGTGGGGGGTGCACGGTAAGCCCTGCTGCCCCCCATCCCCCCGACCTAAAAGATTCTCGTCCGAAACAACACACAGCGATTTCGATCGTATCTGCTCTGTCCTTATCTCAGTCATTTCGAGGTTATCTGGCATTAGTCAACAGGCAGCCTAATTCTGGTCACACACAATGTAAATAGAATGACAGGTTCCCTTTAACATTATTGTCAAAAAACAAATAACATTATTGTTATTAGTTTCGCAGAAATCATCTGTCCCCACTTGTGGTGCCTGCTATGACGCAATTGGGCCCACGACCTTTCAAACTGCGCAGAAATCTTTCACAAGAAAACACACAAAATACGGAAAGGGATAGTCTGCTTACCACTCATTTATTTAATCAACAATCAAGCATTTCTGTGTTGTAAGGCCCATTAGTCGATTATCGTGGCGCAGTAGTAAAGTGCTCGCCCCCGGTTGCATAGGTCGTGGGTTCAATCCATGGCCGAGTCATAGACAAGACTTTAAAAATGGTACTCAATTCATCTCTGCGAAGCACTCAGCATAAAGAGTAGGATTGAAGGAGCCTGGAGAGGGATAGGCTCCGTCAGGCTATCTCGACCAAGATACACCCGTGAAAACATGACATGATACAGGGGACCGAAATCCCTGTACTGAGTTACTGGACTATGGAATGCACATTTGTGTAGGTTTGATTCTCCTACCATGGGAATAAAATATTTCTGGATCAGCACAAGGTACCGGCAACACGAGCAGTTACCCAGGACGCCGAGTAATAGGCGCGTGATCTGCTTAGTTTGTAGCAAGCAGATCACGCGCCTATCACGCAGTAAATAAACCGTGTCTTAAAAACAGCAGAGCAACATTTAAGCCTAACCAAGATCTGTTTGTCTTATTACCCAACGAAATTGGACCGAGGTTCCGTATTCACCAATGTTTGTCTGTCACTTTGTTTGCCCACACAATATCTCCAAAAGCTCTGAATGAATTTCAATAACATGTTCTGGGAGGGTGGGCCAGGGGCTAAACAGCAATCGATTGAACTTTGAGGCATATCCAGGAATATTCTACGATTTTGTTAACATTGCCAGATAGGATAATACATAATATTTTGCGCTGAGATAGATAGATAGATAGATAGATAGAACAGACTGAGATATATAGCTAGCTAGCTAAACTGAGATAGATAGATAGATAGATACATACATACATACATACATACATAGGTCGTGAATTAGTGCACAGGCCATAACTGCGATCACTGACAATGGATTTCATATATTTTAGCTTCTAGGGCCTTGGCATCTGATAATGAAGACAGTGAATCGACTATGAACCCTAATCCCTTCTGTATGTCATCTTGACATCAATGTCAAGATGGTAGCCAGCCATGTAAGAATGACTAGCGACATGACAGGAGATGTAGGGAGTGTTAAAATCGTTCCTTTCCTAATTGTGTTTACGCAAAAGTGATATCAGCTTTCGGAACAGAATTTGAACACAGTTTGCCAATTCTATTTTCAGAGTCACGGAAAGTTTGTGCAACACACCAAAATAATTGACTATTCTAATTAGGTTTCTTGGCAGTGTGTTTCAAAAAACATTTCTCTACTAGGTGTAACGGCAGGTCGGCTGCTCTAAACTGCTCCTAAGTTGATATCTTATGGCCCACACGAATAATATTAGGTTGCTACACATGAGATGCCGTTTCTTGAATAGTAAAATGAAGGATGGTATAAGCAACAAAAAAACAGGTAAATATGACCCTTTTGAAGCAACAACATTTTGCCAGCGATCTTCTAATGATAATATGCCATCTCTATAAAGTTATTTTGGTTTAGTAGTCAGAAATTCAGTAAAAGTACGAATTATGCTGAACCTATTATTACGAATATGAAGTTTAAAATGCTTGAAAAGATGATAATATGTAGGAGAAATTTCAGGAGAATATGGAGGATGCTGCAATACTTCATATCCCAATTCTCTAAGCTTAGACACAGTCAGCTAAGAGATGTGAGGTCTGGAACTGTCATGGAGCATTTCATTCAGTTAATATGAGACCCATTTTTTCAACTTTTCACCCTTTCCCATTGCATTGAGATGACGTGATATGGTCGCTGTTGAAGTCCTAAAGTCTCCAAAATATGCTCGTGGGTTGTTGGTCACTGCTGGTTTATTATTGGTATCCATATTTCCGGACCTAAACCTATTGAACCAACGCTGAACAATTCTCACTGTAGTAGTGTTCATTCCAAATACTCTGTTGACGTTATCAGCAGCTTGAGAAACATTTTGTACCAATTTGAAATCGTTCTTGAAAATTGGTCATACTTCTTGGGTAAACAACATTGCTGTTAAGGACTCCAATAATAACGAAATATATCGCTATATACATATAATCTTTTAAAAATGCAATCAAATTAGTCAATCTTTTACTTCTAGCATTATTCTCTATATGATTTAAAAGCAACAGCATTTTATGTGTAGCAACCTAATACAGTAGACTCTCGTTATTATAGCACCCCCAGGGGATGCCGTTATAACAAATCTGCCGTTATAACGGTGGATTAAAATTTATATACTTTTTAATATGCTTAGGAAAAGGTATAATCTCCGACAATTGTCCTATGAGAATATAAAAACAAAAATGCCGTTAGAACGCGTGTGTCATCAAATAGAACGAGTGCCGTTACAACAAGATTTTACTTTAGTTTAAATTACTAGTTTTCTTCTTAATCTTTGTTTTCTTTAATTTTAGAAGTGCGTCTTCTATAGGGCGTGCACAACTGCTAATGGGTTCGATCCTCACTGGGCCATTAAGATATTTACAAGGCTAACCGTAATTATCTTATTCATTATTATCTTAGGATGGTTAACGTAAAGCTATATTTAACTATCTAGTTTCGCACACTCTTGTTAGTGAGTTCTATCTTCACCAGGTGCTCAACCGCTGTGGCCCTGGGCCACACTAAGCTAAGCTTTGTAAATATCTTAAGGTGCTTAAGGATCTAACTTCGCAGAACATTGCTAGCGTGTTGAGTTCGATCCCAACTAGATGCCCCACTGGCCTTGTACCAGATTAAAATAACATTGATAACTATATTAGCGTGCTTACTGTAGAGCAACGGTTCTCAGAGTCACATTCCTCCCTTTGCGATCCAAGGTTCCTTCAGTTTCTTCAGTTCCTTCCCCATTTTGAATTGTCATCAAATAATTCTTTCACCATTATATTAGGTTGGAAAGAAAGTCTTGTCGTATATTTGCTATGATAACTTATTTTTCGATTATGTAAGCCAAAACTAACTTTAAGATCTTGTGTTTCAATCATTCCTCTTTTCTTTCAGAAATATTTAATATCCCGTTGCCGAAAATTTGAAATGTTTCAACTCAAAAACTGAACGTAGATGAGATACATATGAGACACTGCATACTCTACGAGTTCAAAAAGAAAGGATTCATCAGCCTCAAAAGCGGCGAGGAATATCTGTATCCTCTATGGAAATAGAGCCTTATATGTCAGGACATGCTAGCGATGGTCTGTTTACTTTCGCTAGGGAAATCTTTCCCTCAACGATTCCCCTCGTTCTGGACGACCGACTTCGATCGTCAATCAAGCTCTCCTAACCGTAACTGAAGAAAATCCTAAGATGACAATAAAGAAATGGCACACCAGTTCAATACAACCCATATAACAATCATAAACCGCCTCCTTGGGCTCTGTGAAAACTTGGTCAATTCATTCCACATAATCTGACGGGTTCTCAACTCAAATAGTTCACCTATTAAGAACAGGTTAAACGTGACATAGAGGTGTTTTTGGCTTCGAAACCCAAGGAATTGCATGCTAGAGGCATTAATAACTTGCTTACTATATGAGATTATGTCATCGAAAATAAAGGAAAATATCACCATTTGTACATCATTAAGGACAAAACATGCTACCGAAGCATTTCTGGAAATGATTGTTACCATTTTTGAAACATGGGTCCTTTATAATCATATTCAGCAAAAGAGACAATTGTTACGACCCAAGGAAAAGCCTGTGCCTGTACCAAAACCAGGATTGCACCCTGAGAAGGCAATACATTGTTTGGTGGGATATGAAGCGTGTCGTCTATCATGAAGTTTTAAATCCTTATGAGACTGATGCTAAGATATATTGTTGACCAGTGAAGCATTGCACAATCATTGTTAAAAAGCGAGCTTCACTGGTCAATCGAACAGATGTTTTACTCTTGCATGATAACGCAAGATCACATGTTGCAAGATGCACCCATGAAAAGATTCTGGCTCTGAATGTGGAAGTTTTACCCCATCCCCCATCATCACCAGACCATGTTCCATCAGATTATCACCTTTCCAGATCTTTACAATTCCTGATCGGGAAATAGTTCACCAATTATGAAGAGGTTAAACGTGACATAGAGGTGTTTTTGGCTTCGAAACCCAAGGAATTGCATGCTAGAGGCATTAATAACTTGCTTACTATATGAGATTATGTCATCGAAAATAAAGGAAAATATTACCTTGATTGAATATGACAATTATCATTAATTACAAATCTGTTTTTGGTCTTAACAAAAAAGCAACAGGACTTTCTTTCCAACCTAATACTATTATACGTTCCTCCCCTGACTGGCTAAAATTCAGGCCCCCTTAGGAAAATCCTCCCTTTGGAGCCAAGTGACTCCCGTTTGAGAATCACTGCGATAATTAGCCAGTTAGTCTCGTGTACAACTTCTAGTGGAACTCGATCCTCACTGAGTTCCTTAATTTTACGGCACTGTGTCAGAGCTTAGTAAATGTCTACATCAGGGATTCCCAACCTAAGGTACATGTACCATATCAGGAGGTACTTAGAGTATAACCATGGTGTACACTGCTGTATAAATAACCTCGTTACAAAACAGCTGATAAACGTAACCAATTAGGCAAGCTCACCTCGATATTGCTCTATAAACAACATGAAAATGGCTGCAGAGGAACTTAATAGATATTCCCATAATCGTGTTGATGAATTTATGCATCTCCAGAATCCTTTTATCTCAAATACGTACTCAACTGTTGTAGGTTGGGACAGGTGTGCAAGAAGAGCTGGTAGAACTCCAGCATGATGATTCTGAACGTGATGTATTTTCTGAGACGAAATTATGTGGTTTTTGGTTTCGAATGCGACACTCCTACAAACAGATTGCTGAACCTGCTATTCGGGCACTGCTACCATTTCCATCAACATGGCTTTGTGAGTCATCATTTTCAGTGTTGCATTGGATTAAATCAAATCACAGATCAAATCTCAAAGCACCTGAACCTGATCTTCGTTGTGCAGCAGCTGAGTTTCCCCTAGTATTAATGAATCTCTTGCCAAAAAACAGGCTTAAATATCTTACAATCTGAGACTGGCATATTCAAAGAATTAATCACTTATATAATCTTATCAATTTTTGATCCTTAATTTTTGGTGGTACACGAGAACCTGTTAAAATACCCAATGGGTACAGCGGCAGAATTACAAAGCATGTTGACTGATCTAAATAGGTAAAGTAAAACAGTAGGCTTAGAGATGAACAGAATAAAGACAAAAATAATGTTCAACGATAAAGACCCCCAAAAGACCATAAGAATAGAGGGCGATGCTCTAGAGGGGGTTGAAGAATACATTTACCTAGTATAGGACAGGTAATAAAGTTATAGAAAGACCATGAGAGCGAAATAGAACGACGCATAACGATCGGCTGGAAATCGTTTGGTATGCATAGAGACAATGTGCTTAAAGCGTAAAGTATACAATGAATGCATAATACCAGCTATGACTTACGGATGTGTAAATTAACAAAACGAACTGAAATCCAGCTTAGAATTGCACAGAGAGCCATGGGAAAAGCAATGCTGGGGATAACTCTAAGAGATAGAAAAAGATC
>VCCN01004630.1:2837416-2849083 GCA_006491835.1 Architeuthis dux
GAACTGAGTTCAAACTCCGACTGGAACAATTCGTGGACACATTTTACAAATGCCCTTGGGAAAGGTATGAATACCTCCCAGCTATGGGTAAAATAGCAGGTGGGATCACGCAGAGAGCCTTCCGTGGCGATCCCTAATTATTAATCCTCTAAGGAGGAGATTGATCACTGCAATTACGTACAATAACGCAGCCAAATGCACACCTGCCACTACTATCGCCCGGCGAACTCTCTGATATGATAGCTGCGAGCGAAACGAAACGAAACTCCCCCATTTAGAAAATTGGCGTAACATAATCGTATTCACTCTCCCATTTAGCGGTGTGCCTAAGCTTAAGATCGAGTTCTAGACATAAAAATGTCATTTATTGCTACGGTTCGATTCTAGAGTTGTATACTTAGAGCCCGTTTTAGCCCACTAACTGCGGAAGGTAGTGAAGTGTAATAGTTATCCATTGCAAGATAAAAGCCTTTGTCAATTACAAGATAATCCATTGCAAGATAAAAGACCCGACGCACAGATAGGACTGAGTTGCCATCAATCACAATAAAACGAAAAATTTATTCAGTTAGCCATAGAAAGAGCAATGACGGAAATTCTCTGCACGCTAACCGCTGCTCTTCACCCGACACTCTTTGGCAATTCATCTGTACGTATATATTTATGGAGGCGTAGCTGGAGATTAATGGGCTAACAACCAGATCGTCAAGGTTTCTGCAAAACACAAAATAGAGATATGTTTGCCATAAACCAGTCTCCTTGCACTTGTAAATATTTTTCTGTTAAATGGCATAAATAACAATGCAGGGGTTAAAAAAAGAAAGAGGGGGGGTGAGACAGGCAAGAATGTTCAAGGACGTCGACGGTGGCGGCAAGGCAGTCGTCGTCAAGGTTTCGAGACACGCACCCCAGACCAGGTGCTCCTCTTGACGCGACCATCGCCATCAGTAGCAACAGCAGCGATGGAGTCGTGACGCTCAGGAGACTCTTTAAGAGCAGCGGCAGCAGCAAGATGTTACTTTGAGAGGAGATGGGCACTGACACGTAATACTCATTGCGGGGTTGCCTTTTTGGCAATTTTATGGCCAAATTTGACAAATCTAGCATTTTTAAAAAGCATTGGGCCATTAACTTTTTGGTTTGACCATATTTAAATTTTTATCCATTTTGACTTAGTTGCAGTGCTATTTTTAATAAATTCTTATTTTTGGTGTGTACTGCAGTATTGCAATGTTTTTTAATAAACAATCATTATTATTAATATTTTTTATACTATTATTTACCTTTATATTTATTTTTCAATGTTTTTTATTAACTTCACTCAGGACGTCATCGTAATCGCAGCGATAAAAATGCAACTGACAAATTAAGATGGAGATAATAGTAGTATGATTTTTAAAGTTAATAATGATGATTTACAATATCATCTAATAAAAATAAATGAAACGTCTCCAACTATTTGAAAACAGCAACGAAGGAGTCGTGATACAGCGGAGACTCTTTAAGAGCAGCGGCAGCAGCAAGATGTTATTCGGAGTGGAGATGGACACAAGTAATATCCATTGCCCATCCCTCTTGTCAACACTGTGGCAGGGTATAGTCCACCACTCTCCATGTCTTACACTTACAACAACAGTGCAGAAGAGCGTAGTAACTTCTCGGCTTTAAATTGTTTGTGGTCCGAGCAGTCGAGGAGTCAGTAACTACACCCCGAGGGGCATTAACAAAACATTTCAAGTAAGTTTGGATCAAATGTAAAATCCGGACCCCAAGAATGACTCGAGTCAAAATCGCAAATCAAAATGTAATTTAATCAAAACAAGGATGAAATGTATCATTTAAAATCTAAGATGCCCACGATCCCCCTGCTCGGGCAAAGCACAATAAAACCTTCTTTTTTTTTAATATCTAGAAAAAGAAATTTTATAAATTTAAAAGAACAAACAAATAAACCCAAGTCTCATAAATTAACGTTCAAAACATTTTTGTTTTCCATTTGGACCCTCCCCTGCAAATCTTTCTCCATTTGGACACCAGTCGATTTATTTTTCATTTGAATCTCCCTGCTCAAAATTCTGGATCCACCCATGATCTTTTAGTAACAGAAATTGGATTATTTCTTCGAGGAATCTTTCGAGATATTGAACTTGTTGGAACCGTTGACAAGACAATGCACGTTGCATGGAGCGAAACACGCGATATTCTGAAGGTGACAGGTTTGGAGACAGACTTGCCATCCCAGCTCTACGATTGTTTGCTGCCTCACATTTGCAATGCGTGGATTGGCTTTGTCAAGTGGCAAAGTCACTGGTTGATTTCATTGCTAAGATAAAGAAATGTATGTTATAATGCGCCATTCAAACAAGCTAATTGCTCACTGTAGTATTGCGCAGTAACAGTTTGTCTAGGTTCCAGCAATTAGTAATGAATTATCTAAGCAAACACAGAACTTTCTTCCTCCAGCAGATTGCGTTTATGCTGAGATGTTGAAGGCTCTCCTGTATTTAGCCATAATTTTCTTCGTTTTGGATTCTTGTAATACATCCAGTTTTCATTACACTGTGCAACGCAATTTGTGCTCGTGGGTAGTAAGTGTTATTTCCTACTTGTAATACATCCAGTTTTCATTACACTGTGCAACGCAATTTGTGCTCGTGTGTAGTAAGTGTTATTTCCTACTTGTAATACATCCAGTTTTCATTACACTGTGCAACGCAATTTGTGTTCATGGGTAGTAAGTGTTATTTCCTACTTGGTTATGCGTAAATAGTATAGAAAATGGCTATTATTCCCTTCACACTTTGCTTTTGTGACTAGGACAGTGATATTCATATGTAATTGCTTTTCTTACTTTATATGATTTAAGATGTGTAAATTCGCCCCTTGTCGTATTGGAAATAAGTAGATTTCAAATTAACACTTTCCTGGTGATAAAAGCAAAGTTTAAAAGGGAATAATTGACATTTTCTATACTTTTTAGACATAATCATTTAGAAGGTAACACTTATAAACCAGGAACAAAAAGTAAAGTGTTAGCAGTGGTTATGTTGCCCCCAAAACGACCTTTTTCTGTGTCAAGCAAGAAGAGAAAGAAAAGTATTCAAATGGTTCTTTGAACGATTGAACTCCTTTTGACAAGACAAAGACACGGAAACAGCCGTGTCCTGCGTTATAAGGGTTACCCCCCTTTAAAAACAAAACTTCTTTTTACTCCATCACACTTGGATTTTACACCTGAAGAAGGGCGAAGAATGGATCGGCCGAAACGTCGTGTTTACAACACAAACAAGAATGAGTTCAATCGTCCGAAGAACCATTTGAATATTAATGACCCTTCTCAAAACTATAGAGAAAGAAAAGTGTTTGAATACTGACCGATGTCCGTTCTTGTAAGTTCATGTGGAACTTCTCTCCCTAACTTCATAATTTTTCCTAAGACTTGTAAATTACGTATTACAGTCGACTGATTGCACAGGGGATAAAGAGCTTGGTAAACTCTTCGAAAATCTCCCAAACATTATGCAAAATATCGCACTGGGAACTTTTGCTCCAACCTGAAAGTATTTTTTCTTCTTTTTTTTCCTTTCTAGAGAAATTAGGCAAGGACACATAAAAAAAAAGGTGGCAGCTGAACTTGAAACTAATGTCCTACTTACGCTTTGTTAGTCATTGACGACCAATGCCCTTGTAAATAATTCGGACTGTCCCCACCAATGTCCCTTCTATTATTTTTTTATATCCCGTGGGAAACTGAAGAAGTGGAGTGTGCAGATATTATTTTTACTTTTGAGATGATCATTAATCTTTTGTCTAAACTTTATGAAACAAAGGTTAGTTAATTTTGACAAAAAGTGTATAATAAAAGAAATGATTTATTTGGTGTTTTGTTTTTTATACATTAGTATTTAATCCTATATTCTAATCCGCGGCATAATCTCTTTAGGTTTAATGACTTTCAGTGCGCAAATGGAAACCCTGGAAATCCAGTCATTTTACTAAATTTTATTTAAAAAGTTCAACCTGTTTTTTATTCTTCTTTTCGTTCTCAAAAGTCAGGAAGGGATTGAAAATGTAATTCTTTGGTTTGTTAATTGACAAAGGTATTAAACACATGGGGACGGCTGTCGAGATATCTCGCACGACAATTCTTTGTTCTAGGTTCTCTTACTCCGGCAGTGCATCTGATAGTGATTCAAGACAACTCGTAGATGGTGATGATGGCAGTGAAAATAATTGTTCTGATGCGGCTGACGAGATATCTCGCCGATATGGCGTCACACAAAAATATTCCGGCTCCAAATGGTTAATCACTAATTGTTGGGTGCGAGGGTAGTGTTACGGTTATTGGCACAGAAAACGTAATCGGCAATCAGTTCAAATTTCGGATAAAGCTGTCGTTGCGAAAGGCATGGATCCACTTCTCCCTGCGCTCTGTCCCATCACCAGTTATCTTGACAAAAATGTCTCGTCGCTGGTATGCCACGATGTTTGACGGAGAACAAATTGAGCAAACTTCTCTGGCATAACTACTGTCGATTTATCAGTAAATGATATGAAACCTTTATACCCTTTTGCGTGACTTTCAGAAGATCCTGTATTTTCTTGTTTCATCTTTCATCCTTTCAACTACATCTCGTTTCATTATTTTGTTCCTATTTTCTGGAATTTCTATAGTATATATTTACCAAGCTTAGCTTACTCTGACACAAGGTCGAAAGAGAGTAAAATTTGGTTTGGAAGACTGTATTGCACCAATCTTCAACCTGTTCGCTGCCGCAGATTAGATAGCTCGTCTTAGCAAGTCCAGTGCCACGGACGAAATAACTCATCTCATGATAGGGTGTCATTCATCTTTTTTCTTGCATACATTTATGTGATAATTATAAAAACATTTATTAGTTGAGAACCTATATTTGCCCGGCGCCGGTGTGAACGACTGTTAAACGAGCGGCCTAAATCGTAAATGTGAATAAAGAAACGAGCTCCGTGTGGGGGTCGAACCAGCGTCCACCCTGGAAGCAACCTTATACGCAGGTTCCGCTCCACCGATTGAGCCAACAAAGTTCTCATGGTAGGCAGGAGTCTTTTAACGTGAGAGTAGAGAGACCAGCAAAGTGTAGGATTAAAAGATTCCTGCCTACCATGAGAACTTCGTTATCTCAATCCTGCGTATATATACAAGGATATCCTCACTAAAAGTGAGGATATAATGCTCCTTCGCTTAAACAATGAATGTAAACAAGAATTTATTGAGCATATTTAAATAACTGGCAATGTACATGGACAGAATTAATTGAAAATGAATCAATCAATGATGGTTGCAATACTGGTAGGCTTAAATGCGGAGAGGAATGTTCTAGAAGCGACTAAAACGTAAAGGATTAACAGAATATTTGAGGATTATTTGTATCTCACGTATACACATAAAATATATGTTGCTCTAACCAATATTTTAGACGAATTAGTGTTTTCTAAATCCCAAAAGATATATTTAGACATCTATATAGGATTCGTTTACTTTTTTTTCTAAAATCAACACAGACCAAGCAGAAACGAAAATTATTGCAATGAAGTAGCTGAGTGTTCAAATGACAGACGATATGAATCAATTAGGATTTAAAATAGAAATAGTTAGGATGCAGGAGTAAATGTGAAAACAATTCCTGGATCCGACCCACAATTTAATCTGTTCTTGGTTATCCCAAGATCTACCCTATGACACAATATCATAGGAATCCATTGATAAGTTTTGGAGATAGTGTATGGGGCAAACATGAGTGAATACATAAGTGTATGAAAAAAAATGAAAAAGTATCTCTCAATCGAAAAAGAATTCCTGGATCTGCCTCAAAATATGATCATTTTTCCGTACTTTTTCCGTTTTTACGTGCCTTTCCCTAAAATGTCATTGCAATTTTTTGGAGGTATTTTTGGTGTGGGTATATAGCTTCGATCCACGGGAAGAAACATTCCTGTATCCATCCATTTAATTAATTTTTCATTAGCCTATTGCCCACAGCTACGCAAAATATCATTGAGGAATTTTGAAGATATTGTGCATAGTAGGCATATAGTTCCTTGAT
The DNA here is from genome assembly GCA_006491835.1 of Architeuthis dux. Lineage (NCBI taxonomy): Eukaryota > Metazoa > Mollusca > Cephalopoda > Oegopsida > Architeuthidae > Architeuthis > Architeuthis dux. Next base: position 2,843,500 of record VCCN01004630.1, read on the forward strand.
CAACTGCAATCACTTCTTTCGTATCCCATTGCCCACCCTGCTACAAAATGTCATTGAAATTTGTTGAGAACCTTTGGAGATATTGTGTGAATAAACATACGGAAAGACAGAAAGACAGACATGAGTGGATACATTTACCGCTCCCAATTTCGTCGGCAGAGGTAACACTATAAATAGTAGCAAAATAAATAAATAATTAAACCATGTCTTGCCGTGACAAGTATTCGTAACAGGTATACCAAGGACACAGTTTTAGGCCGTAACCTCTAGACGGTCACGGCTAACAGGCAATTGTCAACTACGCCTGCTTTAGTTTCTTTCTAAAGGCAAGAATTGTTTAAATTCATTTTGAACTGTGGCAGATATTGAGCAGTGTTGATACATAGCTACAATGTAAGGAAGGGAAGAATTGCTGGATCCGCCGCAAAATTTAATAACTTCTTCCGTACGTCATTGCCCAACTTTCCACACAATTATATTGAAATTCATTGAGAATTTCTGGGAATATTTTGTGGACAAATAGAAAGACGGACAAACACGGAGGAATACATATATCTCTTCCAACGTAAAGAGATAAAAAATAATAATAGCAACAAAAAAATGAGACAATGTCTTGCCGCGACCAGGATTTGAACCATGGTTATCACAACCACCGTGTCGACATCCCAACCGCTAGACTGTCACGGTAAACAGTCAAATTAGTGACAATCAATTTAAATTAAAGTTAAATGCGTTTGATTTATTTCACTTCTAAAGACCAAAAATTGTGAAATTCATTTAGAACTTTTGCAGAATGTGTGTTGTGTGGACGATGTAGAGAAGGAGAAAATTGCCGGATCCACTCAAAAATTTAATAATTTCTTCCATAGCCCATTGCCGGTCCGGGTCGGGTCGCGTCATTATTTCAAATCTAAATGAATCTCAAAAAAGGTGTTATCGAATGGTAAAAACTGCATGCTTTTATCTTTAATAGTTTCCGAGATATGAGACAGTTCTGTGACCAATACATTTGATTGGTCGAATTACATTTAATAGATATTCTGTTTTACATATTAGTTGATTTGCATTAAAAAAATAAACCCGTTTTAAACATGCAATGAAGACTTTCTATTTTCATCAATTTTTACGAAAGAAACCCGACACGGGAGTTACAATATTTAAATATACCTGAACAGTGAACTGGTTAAAGTGGGGAGAGCCTGACTGTCTAGATAATCAGCATTCAAAAGCCTTGCATCTATCTCAGCTACGAGACACACTCAGGCCTGTATAAAAAACGTACACCAAAACCGCAAACTGTCAGCATTATGTACAAACCTATGTCACTGAAACTTTAACGTTGTAACTGAGCTCTGATACTGTTTTACATTAAATCGGTTTCTGTAACATTTCTCTGACACATTAATCACTGAACCAAAGGTTTCTTTTCATTTATCATACAGTCTGACATATTACGCTACCATTTTCTCATTCCTTATTAAGCTTCCCGGCATGAATAAAAAGAAAGCAAGAATAAACCAACAAAAAATTGGGACATTAAACAAAGAATGATTTATAGTCTTGTTTGTTTCGTGCACTGTCGCATTTGCTTTTGTTTTATTTTCCGTATTCTCTTGCTTCCTAAATACGGCAGCCAGTGCTCTATTTATATATGGGCTGAGCGGGTTGCAGCCCAGGGCCTCATAATTTAGAGGCGGCCTCGGCTTCCAGCCAAAAAATAAATAAAAAAGATTTATCATTAATTTTATTTCATTTGTAACGATAAAAATCAGGGGCGTATATTTTTAAATAAATTACTAAAATGTAACAAAAACGCATTTTTTTTTAAATTAGTGAATTGCATTGGTCCATTTTCATAATAAGCACCAGGAATGCATTTTTGTATAAAGATAATAAAGAAAAACACTAGTTACATAATTATTATTTAAAAAAGATTTTCAAATATTTCTGCAACCTCCAATAATCTTTACGCGACCCCCGGAGGAGTCCCGACCCCTACTCCAGTTGCTTTAATCCGGCGCTGACGGCAGCTATATTTATTAACGTTTTTAGATGCGTAGCATCACTAGCAGCGATAGTCGTCACTGACAAGTTTACATATTAACATATCGAACGTAACTTCTTAAGGACGTAATAAAAGAATATTTGTTTGTTCTTTTGTTAACAATCAATTCTCGAAATCAAACTCTGACGTAAGGTTGCGTTCGTTTTTTAAGAAGAAGCTAATACATTTTTTTAACATCTCATATAGCGATGTTTATTTTAACATATCTCATATCGTGGTGTTTATTTTTTAAAACATTTAACTGAACTCGTGTTTAAATAGCGCATCTATGGTCTGTCTCTCAGGCTTGTTTTATGTGTCATAGATAGGAATGTTTCGGTGTATACTAAGCTGAATGATTTTCTCATAACCTTTTTTAATGAGAGCAATCTAACGATCGGTATTTTTTAATTTCTTATTCTGATGTCAGTTGACAGCTCGAATGCATTGTTTCACAAATTTCAGTGGTTGACCGTTACCATTGCATCTGAATAAACAATGTAGTTTTTTAGATGCGCTGGCATCTTTAGCAGCGATTACTGTCGCTGGCTGACATACCGAAATGTGAGACACGCCCTTGCACAGTGTTTACAATTTAGATATTTTTCATCTAAAGCAAGATGTATTTGGTTGCATCGAGATGTCAGAAATTGCTATTTAGATGATTTATAATAAAATAAGTAATATCTTCAATTAATTTATAGTAATAAAATGAGAAATATGTTTAAGCACCCAGACAGCGCATTACTCTGCCAACGCCATTGTCAGGGAAGTAATTGTGCATGGATCCGCCCCAAAAATGAATCACTTCTTCCGTAGCCCATAGCCCAACTTTCCACAAGATTTCATAGAAATAAATACAGGACCTTTAGAGATATTATGTAGACAGACATGAACTTTTGGCGATATTATGTTGTGTGGACATATAACTACGACGTAGGGTAGGTAATTGTGCATGTATCCACCCCAAAGTTTAATCACGTAGCTTATTATCCACCCTCCCAACTTTTGGAGATATCACGCGGACAAGCATGAGCGTATACATAAATGTATGGGGAAAAAACGGAAAAATATCTCTCAATCAAACAACCTCTTTCTTACCAAATTGCCCGGCCTTCCACAAATTCTTTCGGAGATATCGTGTGGGCAGACAGACAGATGGAAAGGCAAAACGACGGAAAGACGCGACCAAATACATGGAAAGGTAGTGAATTAAGTAATATTTTGATAAAATAAATGTTGATGGTTAAAGTCATATTTAATTTATTAATAATATGTAATATATTTCCTAGATTTTAGATATATATCTGGAGAATCTATATAGATGTTTTTAGATGTAAACTTGAAAATAAAGCTGTCAACACTGCCCTTGCTAGATCTTCGCACAAGAAAAGAACTAGCGCATATATGGTCTGATTTTCAGGCTTGTTTTTAATTGCATAGTTCCATGCCAAATTTATTACCGGCCAGTACTTCAATAATACCCATTTGATAATTGCATATACTATAAGCCATAATAGGAAATGTTCATTTTTTTCTTTTCCATTTTTGGACATTATGTCCTCCAAGCCCATGTAAAAAGCCAACATTTCGAATGCTGATTTACAAGACAGGCAGACGCTCGTTATTTATAGGGTTGGCGCAATAGTTCCAATCAAATTCCTCCACATTTGGCCTCGTACCAGACTAAGCTACGATTAATACATATCTACAATTAGGCGCTTGCTACAGATCGTAAAAAGCGACCCCTAATGATCAATAGTTTGTGTTTGATTCTTGCTGAACTCCCCATCAATGTGGCATTGTGCCAAACTAGATTAGCCTTAATATATACAGGAATACCTCGAATGGTGCTGTTTTGATTAGTGCTGATTTTGATGTAGTACGGTTCATGTATTGCTGTACAAATGAATATAACTGAGTATAAGCTGGAAGAAAAACACATTAAATTATAATAAGACCGTGAACAGTGCGGTTTTCTAAGAATACAGCTAAGCGTATCAACCAATCCGCCGACTGTAAATTTAAGAGAGGCAACTCTAAAGTTTCTTTTAAAGAGTTATTTCCTTTTCAAATCTTGCGGGTTTTTGCAGACACCCTGTATATTTACTAACGTTTTTTTCTAGTTCTCCACCACACTAAATAACTAGAAAGCTTTCAAAGAGCGCATACCTCTGCCCATGCCATTTTCAGGGGAAGTAATTGTACAGTAAATTAAATCACTTCTTCCGTGGCCACCCTTCTACAAAATGTCATTAAAATCACTGAGAGATATCGAGTGGGCAGACACAAGAAACTTTGGAGATAGTTGTCCACGCGATATTTCTAAAAGTTGTGAGTGACTTTCAATGAAATTTAGTGGAAGGGTGGATGTGGTTAAATTTTGGGGAGAATCCATGCAAAACTACCTCTCCTACGCCGTATTTATATGTCCACATCACATGTTATCGCTAAAGGTTTATGTCTGCCCACACGATATCTCCAAAAGTTTTCAATGAATTTTGATGAAATTTTGTGGAAGGGTGCACGATAGGCTACGGAAGAACTGATTACAATTGGGGCGGATCCACGTACAATTACAATGGTGTTGGCAGAGGAATTCGCTCTCTGGGTGCTTTCTAGTTATTTAGTGTGGTGGGGAACTAAAGGAAAAAAAAAACGTTCGCTACCGAAGTTAGGGTTAGAGGTTATAGTCCGGGGCCAGCAGGGCCTACACAGCACTCCCCAGGATCCTATGAATAGGGAACCAAAATGTTCCTTAGGGTGTCCTCTTTCAGAAGAAAGATGTTCCCAAGAAAGAATTTGGGATGCACTAGCTCATTTGCATAAAACAAAATGGCCGCTAGCACACACCAAAAGAAACAGAATTTCATATCTCGTCTCCCAATTGACATATCTGAGTACTTTAAAAGGTTAAATCATGGTTTATTATTTTTATCATAATGAGATTTCCTTTGTTGTTTTGGATTTTAGGTAGCGATTCTCTATCGCAGAGATTTAAGTTTTCTACTTTACTTAATTCTCTAATTATGTTATCTTTCGCTAAGTTGATCTTTAAAAATCCATCCCCATTCTCATTATTCGTCGTTACAGGTGGTACTTCTTTTCCAGATCTTATATCATTAACCTCCTGCTCTATTTCTTCAGTTGTCAAGTTTTAGGCAGACACTGTAGGTTCTTTTATTCTTTCTGCACTTATTGTTTAATTTATATGTTCTGGCTGATTGACCTCTGCTGTTTCAGTATCATTGATACTGATTTTTATTTCTTCGATTTCCGCAGCTGTTAGTCGGTTGTTTCTCATTATATTCCTACGAACGTTCGCTAGTTTATTTGTATCAATGTAAGTGCGGGTATTTTCACCAACTCTATTTCTCCATATAGCATATGTTTGGGCTGTTGTATTTTCAGTTGGGTTATTCAGTGCCATGTAAAAAGCAATCACATCTATGTTATACTCTTCTCGTGACAATTTCATGCGTTTTTCATTGTGACATTTGGTTGGTGGTGAATCAGTTGGGATAGGGTTGGAGTCGTCCC
>VCCN01004630.1:2911904-2922258 GCA_006491835.1 Architeuthis dux
GGGTGGTAGGTACAAGAGACTGGGTTGTAGGAGCGATAGGAAAAGGGCGCGCACTGCCTCTAGAACAGCTCGCTGCAAAACAAACGCTGGAATCTATTTTCATGATTTCGCCTTTTTTTCGTAAAAGCGGGTAATACCTGTAATTATTTTACTAGTAGTTTATTATCACATCACGCTAGGTCGATACACTCTTCGACCGCTAGAGCCAAAAGCACAAAATCGGAAATGAATAAGTAGCTTCCGACGAGATTTGAACTCGTATCCCACACCTCGGGAGCATAGTTCCCTCTAAGCTGTACGCGTGTTCGCGCGCGTACATATTTGGCAACCAGCGCACAAAGGAAAGTAATGTGCGCACAAAAGATTTCAAATTCTGTAGATAGCTTACTGAGTTTTTTATTGAAAAAATATTGATTCCCTATCTTGAATTATAAAAATTGCACACATACTTTTGTCACCGGAAAAAGGTTTGCACAACGTAAAGTGTTTGCCCACAATGACTACCAAAAATTAGAGGGAACATTACTCGGGAGGCCCTCTACCATGTCAATCACGTTTTATTAAGCGGGGAACAATCTGTAGTCATTATGCCACTCCTTCCTTTTAATTCTTTACACCATCTTAACCCTTTTACTAGCTAGTAGTGAGTTATTTTCTATAGATTTGAGAAGGGTCATTAATATTCAAATGATTCTTCGGACGATTGAACTCCTTGTTTCTTGTGTTGTAAACACGACGTTTCGGCCGATCCATTCTTCAAGTGTAAAATCCGAGTGTGATGGGGTAAATAGAAGTTTTTTTTTATTTTTAAAGGGGCGGGTGTAACCCTTATATGGGTTATAAGAGGTTTTGTTTTTAAAGGGAGTAACCCTTATAAGGGTTGCCCCCTTTAAAAGCAAAACTTCTGTTTACCCCATCACACTCGGATGTTACACCTGAAGAAGGCCGAAGAATGGCTCGGCCGAAACGCCGTGTTTACAACGCAAACAACAAGAAGGAGTTCAATCGTCCGAAGAACCATTTGAATATTAATGAGTTATTTTGAAATCTTTAGTTGAAGCATTTTCACTATTCCATGACCCGCCGCCTCGCTGACGGTTATCATAAGTGTACAAATAAATATGTATGTAATATTAGGTGGAAGATTGCCTAAACTGATATATTTTTAAGCGGTAATTTAAGAAGAGTTCAACCTTAACTCAACAACACTTAATGACATCGTATTAGTTCAAATGATCGTTGTCTTTAATCAATATATATATATATACTGTACATGATAATTATAATGACACTTATTAGTGAGAGCCTATATTTGCCCGGAGTCGGTGTGAGCGACTACTAAACGAGCGGCCTGAATCGTAAATGTGAATAAAGAAACGAACTTCGTGCGGGGATCGAACACGCGTCCACCTTGGAAGCCACCTATACGCGGTGCTGTTCTACCGACTGAACTAACGAAGATCAGATGGTAGACAGGAGTCCTTTAACCTACACTTTGTTGGCTTCTCCATTATCACGTTTTTGATTTTAGGCAAGATGTCATATACCGCCTGAACAAGGAACCGGACTCGGCTGAAGTCAGATCGCCAGCAATCCGACCAGGTAACTCTTCGCTGCTCGACGCCTTCCCACCTCGTCCAATCGGGCCGGAATAACGCATGCTAAAAAATCATTTGTGCTTAACCAAGAATACCATTTAGTAGATAAATGCAATAAAAAAAAAAGCTATCTAGTTATATTTTGCCTCACACCAATGAATAACGCATGCTAAAAAATCATATAGTATCCCAATATTTGCTCGCGGGCCGGTCAAAATCCCTTTGCGGGCCGGTTCTAGTCCGCTGGCCATAGGTTGTCTACCCCTGTTTTAAAATAAAGGCTTCTTGAGTTAACATAAGTATGATAGACACGGCTCCAACTTCCTATGCTAAGCGCTCGTCTAGGTTGCTGCTATTGCTGCCTGGCAACAACAGGCCCGGCTGATGGTTGCTACCGATATTATAAGTGTAACAGACACGGATCTTATTATAAATATGATTTTATTACTAGCTTTACTCCATCTTATTGTTGCTTTTTTATCACACCACAGTGCAAACAACGCGAAATCGGAGTAAGATGGAGTAAATATACTTGAAATAGGCTTTTTTGGCAGCAGTTAATTGCGTCATTAAGTCAGCTTCATAAGCAGGTAATAAAATAATTATAACGAAAATGCTTCATCTAAAAAGTTGTAAACACCATTACAGGTTGTAACTCTCTAATTCGGCACTTTGTGGTCCGGTAACTCCCATGGTCCGGTACGTTTTGAATCTGCCGCCATTAGTTTGTGGATCTGCCACTAGAGTTCCTTGAATCGGCTGCTAACCGCGGTTTAAACCGAATTTAATGTTCTGTAAAGTTTGAAACCGAAACGAAGAACTCTTAATTCGACAACTTTCGATATTTATTTTATTATAAAATTAGACATGTATTTATTATTTTTAATACGACCAATTAAAAAGCATAAGAAAACACTAATACTTTACATTTAATTTATATTATATCAATTATGTTAAAAATATATCGTTCTATTTTTCACACTATTGAAAAATCGATAAACTACCAAATTTCATTCTGTAATATTATGAAAAAAAGGTGTCTGTTTTCCGGCATTTTCTGTGGTCCACCAAAGGCCAGGTCCCAAGGTTGTCGGATTTAAGAAATACAACTGTACTAGTTCCACGGATGAAGGAAGGGGAAAATATGAGGCAATTTATATATATATATATATCTTTCAAAAACCGAACTCCTGTTCACAGTGACTGAATTAGATGTTCATATCAAAGCAGACGCAGAATAGTGGACGAGTCAGCCCAAAGTTCATCCCGTACATAAGTAAATAACAATTCTTTATCAATCTTGTAAGTTTTAAGGAAGATATCTTGAAGACACATCATTTTGTCTGTACTACACAAAAGAGAATCCCTACAAATAAAATGTCTACAAATAATTTTTTAAATGAACAAAATGAAAAATAGTGTGCTTTCATTTTCTTTAAATATACCATATTTACTCGAAACAATGCTAACCCCACCCTTTGTAGCTAAAAATCAGTAATCTATCTATATATTTTCTATAGTTTATATATATCTATATATTATCATTATTTTACACTCGTGTATAATGCTAACCCCAAATTTTGACCCTGATTTTGTATATCAAATTTCTTGCATTATACCCGAGTAGTCGCATTTATTCATATTCAAAATTTGAAATTCTAGGAAATAAATATACAGCATCAATTATGTATATAGAACAATTTCTAAAAATAAATTTTCTAAGTAAAACAAACTAAACTAGAGAGCACATACCTCTGTGAACGCCATTGTCACTAGCAACTGAATGAAAATCAACTTATATATAGCTACAATGTAGGGGAAGTAAGAATTCCCGTATCCGCCCTAAAATGTAATCAAATCTTCCTTAGCCTATGTTCCACACTTCCACAAAATGTCATTGGAATTCATTGAGGACTGTTGGAGATATTGTGTGATGGACAGACACACATGTGAATACATACCTCATCCAACTTCGTTGGCAGAGGTGAATAAATAAATAATAAATAACAATCCATGAAAATGAAGATACGAGTTTTTCTGGAGACTACTCAGGGCCAGATTAACATATACCAGGGCCCCTAGGCTATTAACAATATGAGGCCCCCCCTCTTGAACCACCCACCCCCCGTTTTGTGTATACTTTTAAGTAAGTAATGCGATCTGTCAATCGTGCAAATGTGTTAGGATATTTTTATTAAGTTTTAAGATATTAAAAATTATAGTGAGCGCTCAGACTTCACATCAGGGAATGTTCTTATTTTGACAGTTTTATGGTTTAATTAATTTTCCCTGTAGTATTAGTGATACATTTCTAAATTGCTATTTATGTTGGGCCCTTCGCCGTAGCGTAGTTTGCGTATAGGCTAATCCGGCTATGGTTCTGTCAAAAATAAAATTAAGAAAAATATGAATATCCCAGAATTTTCCCGGGCCCCTGTTAGCTACGGGCCCCTAGGCTCAAGTCTACTCAGCCTTATAGTATAATCCGACCCTGAGTCTATTTATATATTGATACAACTGCGGAGGGGGTTTATAATGAGAGATTTAATCAAACATTTTCACTTTGAATCTATATAAAATACTTGTAATGAAAACGGACAAGAATCTAACATCAAATATGAGTAAAGGTTACGGGGCTTTTTCATGAGTCCCATCAAAAGTTAATGTCTATAATTTTAAAGTACGTGGGCCTAAAAAGAAGAAAAAAAGGTTAAGTTAAACTTTCTTTTTACCTGCGACGAACGTCGACAGGTCTACGAATGCAAAACCTTTTTCTTTCAAACCAAATTTGAAAAGGTTAAACACGTTCATAAGAAATGAAGGGAAGATAGAGTGTGGAATGATTTTTTTCTTTTTTATGTCACATTACGTCATATTATTCATTTTTTTTTAAATCAATTCTCGATTTCGAGAATTGATTTAAAAAAATAGAAAGTACTAGAATGGAAAGAAAGCAGACTATATAGTGTTTATAGCTAATATATGCCCTTCATATATTTTTTATAATTTTTTAATTTCCTAATTAATTATATTGCATTTCGGACGATATTTTTCGTTTTATTTTTTATGCAATGATTATTTTTGTGTTGGACGTTTTAGCGGGGATTAACTTGAAAGATCAATTGAAAACAAATTGTTTTTTTACAGAAACAAATGTTGTCAAAAGTTGCCACATACTGTCAAAAAATTGTATAAACAACGTCGACGGTTTTGAACAAAGTCTGTTCTTTTTCTTGTTCGCATGAAGCAACGATGTCGTACGATTCTGGAAAGTACAAATCATTTAGGAGTGTTTATTCGCTTTCCTCGTATTTTGTAGTTTTCTGACGGATAATTGCGCTGTTTTGGTTACGCTCTTCCACTGTAGGTATGTGCTGCAATGTTAAAGTAGAATAATGTTTGCTTCTACACTTAATTCCCACCTGAGAAAGTCTGTATGAAGACTATGACGAAAACGGCATCCAGTTGGGTGGAATTGGTCGTGAGATCAATTCGTCACCAACGCCGAGAAATGTTCAAAATTGAAAAAAGTAAAACTTGTATATAATTTTCTTTATAACTTTGTTGGTTTTTCTCCTTTCTCTGAAACGAAGGTGACCATGTTGATGGGTAGGGTTCTTGAATAAATATAATGTCAGGGAACTAAATGCAAATATGATAATTAGTATAAGATCCTTTGTCCAATGATTATTGTTCAAACCAACAAACGTAAACGAATTATAGCACACACCGTAGACGAATTGTCATAGCACCGATGAAAACACTAAGAGATGAAAAGTACTATAGACATAATAGTATAGGAGATTTCAAAAGAGTTGAAAGTTTGAGAAACTGATTCCTGATAATAACTATGGAAACAAAAAATATGAAAAGAGAAATAATAATTAATATAGACCTTCAGAAAACAAGACAATGTGATGAATGTTAACATTAGGTGAACAAGGGTGTTAAAATAAAGTGGTGAAATCACAATTATCTACATCAAGTGGCCATGTTTTTTCCCTGAGGAGAGTAATCAAATAAAATACATTGAACCCTCGTTAAAACGGACTAATAGGGGGGAAGGGTGTCCATTTTAGCCGATTGTCCGAGTTAACCGATGGTAGGGGTTAATACTGTATACACATGGGCGTCCGTAATGCACTTTTGCATCCCATGGAAAAGTACTACAACTCATTTAATCTACTATTTACTCTACTCATTTACAATAATAAAGAAATATAAGTAATCTACTCAAAAAAAGACATATCTGAAGAATAAAAATTCCAGAATTTGTAAATTATTTTTATTACTAAAAGCATTGTCACATGCAGACAATTTATAGACCACAATTTGAGAGCAGTTAATCATCAAAAAGAAAATGGATTCTTCTCGGATCTTCAAACTTATCTATGACTTCGTTTATGAACTGCAGTTTATTTTTGTTGATTTTATCTCTACGAACACTCATCATGCATAACTCAGATAAGCTATCTTCAGACATTGTCTGAAAGCAAAGTTTTAACTCTCCTTAGTATACTAAAAGATCGTTCTACACTACACGATATTGTTGGCAAGGTGAAGGCCAACAGCAAAGCCTTGCGAATGGCTGGAAACAACAAAGTATCATCCAGTTCATCAGTTATATCTTCTATGACATTAGATAGTGAGGAACATAACTCAAACCACGTGAAAGCTTCAGTGTCGAAATTTTCAATTCTATACATTGATTCAATGCTTGTGACAATTTGCTTGAAATTCTCTCGTCCATATTCATGGGAAGGAGTTGAAACAAGTTTATTTTAGGGCCGTTTTCTCCTGGAAATCTTGGTTGAAGTGACTGAATTAAACTTTCAAGATAGGGGACGAATATAGCTCGCCGAAAATATTCCGCTGGAGTAGAACTTTCAAAATCACTACGATGCTGCTGGTGGGCACACTGTCGAGGAGTTGTCACTTGCAAGCACAGTTTCTCCGCATAATTGTCAACCATATGCACGATGTCCTGTCTGAAAAACTTGGGAGCATCATCTCTGTGTTTCTTGAGAATATCTGCTGAATCTTGAATATGGCCTTCAACTGATGGGCAGTTTTGGAGACATTCCCTCGATCATGTGTGGCTATCCACTCAAGCTTTTCGTAAATCTCCGCGAAATGCGTAGCAAATACACGGAAGCTTTTGTACTAGGCAGACCAATGTGTTTCACACAGAAGTGTGGTGTTTGGGACCAATGTCTGCCTTTTGGATCTGTCACAGAAAAAAATTGATGATAGCTTTAATCGTTCCTGTTACATTTTGAACCTGAGGTAACGGGTTTAAACCGTTAACCACCAAATGCAACCTGTGTGAAGAGCAGTGGACTGCCTTTGGATACAATTCTCAAATTTTGGCCTGCACTCCGTTTTCCCTCCTGCCATTGCTGAGCAACCTTCATACCCCTGGCCACAAAGGTTTCCTAGATTCAATCCTAACTGTCTTCTACACTCTAAGATTTTACCAGCAATTGCTTCAGCACACATATCTTCCAGTGGTATAAACCCAAGAAACTCTTCACAAATTACGGTTTTTCCATCACTGTTATCGACAAAACTGAGCAAGAGAAGGTTGCTCAGTCCCAGATATATATTAACATTCTAAAATTACTTCCCAATTTCGAAACTGTGTATAACTTTTGATTCCTTTGGGCTATTAAGAAAAAATAAAAAGTTTTCTGATCCTCAGTCCGTGCTCTTTCAGAAAATGCATTAATTGGGGTCTGTAGGAATGTTGATCTGATCATCCTAATAATAGCGCAATAGAAAATAAAGAGTAAACCTTCGCTGAATATATCATGTTGTGTCCCCACGAAATATATCCTTTTGCACCCACTGGAAAAGTGGCTGCGGACGCCCATACGTGTTCGATAGTGGAAAGTATATATACTGTACATTAAACATGATATATCTTATGAACATAAAACGGGTTAATTGGTTCAGTAAACTATAATTTAGGTTCATTAATTATTACTTTTCGTTTCGTCTCAAAGTAGAAAGATAGAAAGGTTGGTACATTCGAATTACAAAAAATACGATCTTATTGCAAGAACACATTAGTATAAAAATAGACAGAATTTTCCTGGAAAGTGCCTTCATTGTTTAAGTCGCAAAAATAATTGGTGCACTTAATTTTCATTTTAGTTTTTCAATTTCTAAAAGATATATTTTCAATTTTCTTTTTTTTTTTAAGGGTGATTCTGTGAACGAAAGTTTCCGATTATGACCGAAGAAGAGTGAGATAGACCGTTAATAAATCTTGAGCCCGGATGCATGATTTGTGAAACAACGTGATATTAACAGTCAACATTAACCCCTTGGATTTACAATATGTGGAATAATTAATTGTACATAATTTAATCTTAAAAGTTTACAATTGGGGTCGTCGCTGTTTTTGAGGAAACTAATCTGGCAACCTTGCTCTTAACCTTTTTATCCGATATCCGGCTTAACGGGTTCACAGTAGATAAATAAATACATAAACAGGTCTGGTTAGTCACTTAATAGAAACTGTCATGTGATCAACGTATTTTGACAGGATGCCGTGTTGGGGGTGATCAATTAAAAACTTGGAAAAAAGAGATGATCAATGAATAAGTTACTTTCTCGCCTTTTGTTGGATCACTAAAAAATCTGAATTTTCAAAAAGCAACCAGACCGGACACAAACTAAGGGACCAAATTAGCATAAACTTACATTGTAAATTGAATTCCCCTCCCGTTTTGTGGGGGAATTAAAGAGTACATGTTGTTAGCCCGCTTGCTCCATTGGTACGGTCAGTATGAGTGATACATACGTAGTCAGCCAGAATCACTTCAAAACTGAAGAAACCTTTGTTGACAGTTTTAGTTGACGGTTTCTAATAAATAGAAATCTGAATTAAAAGATTCAGGACAAATTAACTAAAATACAAACAACGTCTACAATTTAGCATAATTCACAGATCAGACTCTCTTGAATAAAGCAATGAGGTATCTGAAAGCTTTTAACATGTTCACTGCCGCAAATGAGATAACTCATCTTAGCAAGTCACCAGTCCAGTGTCACGAACAAGATAACTCTTCTTAACGATAGTGTGTTATTCTTTCGAAAGATGGCAGCATCTCCTCGTGCAAACGAAGAACATTTGTAAGACAAGCTATCTCATCCGTGGCAGCGAAGAGGTTAAATATCCAATGAAGACTTTCTATTTTCATCAATGTTCAACAAAAAATACCCAGAGCAGGAATTACAGCGATAAACAAACATATACTTGGCAGCGAATGGGTTAAGAATGGCGAGATTTGTATAATAACACCAAAGGCACCTTGAACGTGTTTTGAAGATAATAACATAACACTCCATAAATGCAAACACATATCAAATAACAGCACAGGTGTTTTTTTAGAAGAAAATCATAATAAAAACTCTGAAGATTTTTTTTTAATAAATAGAAATGGGAAGTTTCTTTTAATCCACTCTGTATATTGTTAAAATTGAACAATACTATTATTTTATTATGCCTCTTTGGGCATCTCCAACTATACACAATATTTACACATCAACTTCTAAACGAATACAAAATTCATAAAAACATATTCAAAATGTACATGAGTACAAACAATATCTACAATTTAGCACAATTCACAAATCAGACTCTTGAAAATCTCATCTGACAGATTCAGAAAATGTCCTTGTAATCACACATTATTTCCATAATTTTTAAAATTATCTAAATTATTTTTAAAACTGTGTACACTATTGCTATCTTTAACATGATTAGGCAACTTATTCTAAAAATATACTACTCTATCAGAAAACAAATCTAAACAATAGAAATATGTTTAGCATGTACCGGAGGTATTAGGTTAAAAGTTCAAGAGGTCACTGGCAAACGTTGTTGCCCAAGAGTATTGTGTTTACAGAAGATTGTTTAGTAAAGGAATCTTCTTCTATTATATAAACAACTGGCTGTGTCTGACATTGTGTTCTTCCCCACCCCCACCATCTTAAACATTGGCGCAGCTCAACCAAATTTGACACAGATTCGGTATGCATACTCAATGGACCTAAGGGAATGTTTTAAAGTAAAAGGTTTTGTGAGAAGAAATGTAAGGGTTTTAGAGAGGGGGTTCTATTTTCATTGTAACTAGTATGCTAAACTGAACCCTCGCCTTCCGTTCAATATACATATACATACTAGTACGTTATAAAACATAAGTATTTGCTTTTCTTTTCGCCTACAAGCTGAACTTCAGAGAAGAATCCAAGCCATGGAAATTATATGCTACTGGAAAAGATTGCATCTTCTACACTAGATGTTCTCAACCGGGGGTGGGGACCTGAGATGGGCAGACTTAAACTGTTGGAATATTGATCTTTCTACAAATTACAATTCTGGGACGCACTTTTTGAGTCAGTCAATTTTGGAAGGGGGGAAATGACATTCTGAAATATGGGGAAAAGGGTACATGGGCAAAAAAAGATTGGGAACAGAACCACTGTCCTACACTGAACAACGTAGAGATTCGCCAGAAGACTAAACAAACCATCGGAATCGGAATCTTTTTTTACATTTTAGTGGTCGAAATCGAGGGAACATTTCCCTTATAAGGATTGTGTTGTTAGCTTTAGATCAAAGTGAAAAACTGCAGCACCTTTTGCCAGGAAGATACTCAAAATATGAGGAAAGAAATCTTAGCTTTTATAGTTTCCACTATTATCGATGTTACTAAGAAAAACAAATGTTACTTACTTCTCAGAGC
>VCCN01004630.1:2930645-2941266 GCA_006491835.1 Architeuthis dux
TAACGCACAGAACACATGTATTTTAAAAATTTACCATCAAATACTTATTAGATTTTAATAAAATTTTCAGTACTTATCTAATAAAGGACGAAATTTATTTTAAATAAATTTCTATTCCAAGTTTGGGGAAAAAATATTTTTCCTTCGTGATTATCCCCCACTTAAATCATTGGATTTTTTTTTACTTATAATTTTTGTATACCATCATGTTTTTTACACATGAAAGAGAAGTCCATCGAAATATAAATATGTAAAATAAAGTAAAATATTGCTGTTCTTGGCAACTTTTTATTTCTTTTTTTACTAACTTATGTATTTTCTTTATTGAATTACTGTTTTCTCTGCTTTCTGATCAATAAGAAATAATAATTGATCAGTAGAAACAAATGGACACATTATTTCTACAATATCATGGTGTAAAAATGTTTTTTAAAAACTTGCAGGTAACTTTTTTTCTCCGTTTGCACCAGCTATATTAATCATGTAAACATTCCATGAGTCCGCCCCCAGTCCGCATTGTTAGGAGGTCAGTTAATATGTATCGCCTTGAGATAGAAACATTGTTTTCACTAATCGATAGCCCATCATTTTAAGATTTATTATGCATTCAGTTTCATCATCATTGTTATGACAGAGCTCTTCGTCACCACCACACTTACACAGTTCTGTACATCTCAGCAACTGAGCTCGACATTTCTAGTGCATCATACTAACTGAATGACTGATTCTGGTGCACAAGGAAGGATACACATAACTGGAATGTAATTGTGCTTCGTCATCTCCCATTCAAAACGAGATGGGTTGGGCTAATATGGGTGTGGTTCATCAGCACGTTTCCACTCCACCAATGAGCTCTTAAAATGTATGGTGTTATAGCTGATCTTGTTGGGAGAAGATGTTCGCTTGGTGCAAATTCACCAAAAAAGACACAAATAGAAGACAGATGTTTGAAATCTTTGTTCCAGATTAATAGACTTGACAAATGAACCTCTCAATCAATTGTTCATTCTTCTAGGCATCCAAGTTTTCCCAAAGAATCAAGGATTTCTTTATCTGAAGTTTTGAAGGCTTTCCAGACAGATGAGTCTCCTTTTTTAGCCAAACAACCAATAAGAACCAATGAAAAAACATGAAGGCCTAATAATATGAAACTGCAGACGTTATTTAAGCTTTTTTGATTTAATGAACATGTTTTGCTGTTAAGATCTTACTGAGTCGAACATTCGATAAAAAAAAATAGAAAAACAATTTTTACAAGTCAGTTTTTGTTCTATAAAAATATCCGTGGACGAAATATTTGCGACCGAAACGTACATTTGATTACGTCCGTTTACCTAATCAAATATAACTGTAGCATACATGAAAGAGAAATACAAGCAAGACAGGTATTTTTAAATAAAAATATAAGCATTTAATTACATACAAAAGAGTAGTCAGTACATACATGAATGTAATACAGCATATTTTAAGATTTAAGCAAATTTTAAAGTGATAGAACTAGAGTATGAAGAACTAGAGTTGAAATCTGTGGATATGTGTTGTATAATAAAAGTATTCATGGTCAAATGTTAAGATGTTAGTAAAGTAGTTACTGAGATAAGTTATACAAAATTCAAAATATCAACAAATTCAGCATCATTAAAATTTTGAACTACATTTTTTAGATGTTTATCCGCATCTTTATAACATTTCTTTTGTGTAAGGGTTTGTCCGGAAGTGTACTGTTTTATTTGAACTTCATTATAATTTTGCTCCTTCATTCAATGAATCTACAGACATTAGGATGTTGAGTCGCAACTTGCTGTTCAAATTCTCTGTGACATCCTTCAAGCACGTTATTAGTTCTAGGATAGTTCTCTAAAATAAGATTCATAATAATTCCATAATTCATGGGCAAATTAAGTGTAGTCTAACGTGGGGTTACTAACCACCATACGATCACGGCCGCCACGAGGGAAAGAGAGAGAGATAGCAGTCTCTGAGATGATCATTTTTCCTCCGCGGGCTGCGGACTGCGATGAAGATAATGACCTCTCTGTCCGCTTCGCCTCCGCGGGCTGCAGACGGCGATGATGATGGTGATGATGTCTCATGTCCGATCTGCCGCTGATGTCTCTCAGTCCGGGTCTGTCGACTGGAGCCAAATTTCTCTGTAGAGGGAAATTTATTTGGGGAACACAAAGAGAGAAAAGACGACAAAATCTACGTATATTAAGATTTTACGAAGTTTTATTTCCGTACCACGCAGGTCAATTTCTGGTCTGCGGATTTCGGCGAGGTACGGAAATTATGTTGCATTGCCGTGGTTTATAGGAGTGGGTTACTTTTCAGGGCTGCTACTTCTACTGGCACCGCCTCTGCCGTTTAGGCAGGGCATATCGACCCCCACTGCCTCCTAACCCCCAACTAACTCTACTGTTTTTTCTCTAGCCTTTATACACCTAATGGTCATAACTCCTCCCACTTTTCAAATTCCCAACGGTTTTTCGATAACCTGATACCCCTCTTGGTCACGTAGGCAGTTTGACACAGATTCTAAATCTGACAACGTTCCCATCCTCACTGGGCACTGGTAACCTGATCCTGTCTATTTCGCTACATAAGTTTATTCAACCGTAGTTCAATTTACAACTGATTCAAGTGTCCTCAAAAGTCACACTGGGCTTCTTGAGGGAAGGTGTCGGTCATATTATGACCTTCCATAGATCTCTCAGTTGAGAACCCTTTTAGGAAAAACAGGATCCACAGGATTCCCGCCTAAAGCTACCAAGATAAGTTCAGACATCAATCATCGAGCTGTCAACACTAGGTTCCAGGATTTTCTAACCAATCAGAGAACAGCATTTCGCGATATAAGCAAATGCTTTTACACCATTGTCAGAACAGTTGGACTTTTGATTTCCCGACTCCGTCGGGAGATATTGCTGATTCTCACACATACTCATATACTCTAACACGGCGGTACAAAATTATACACCAACACACTGAGGCAAGTACTTAAAATATAGCTACTTCTTAGAACTATTTTCTGATTCTTAAGTAGGGCCCTTTACAAACCTTAACTCTCTCTTCCTTTTGTATTTCATGTATAATAAATATTCTTTATTATATATTTTGCGTTTTCGTATTTTCATTCATGCTTGTTGTATTTTTATCTATTCGTCCATATTTCAATTTCAGCATTCCCTTCTTTCCCCATATCAACAATTCTTTATTGTCAGGCCAACATTGTATATGTTCTTTTCCTTACCATGTGTCCAGTCATTTCACCTCACTGACTACTGTCCCGACTTCTAGTGACACGCTAAGGGTTAATTTACATACACACTAGTGCAAGTGAACATAAGACACATTGACTTACAACTCCTTACCGACGAATAGGCATATTGCTCATCCAAACCTAACATCAGACCACTACCTTAATTGTAACTAGCTAGGAAACATTATACACCATTTTTCTTTTTTTAGATCAGCTTAATAATTTCTCTCCTCTACAAATATACATTTCCTGCTACAAAGGCTTTGCTATTAGATATTGATTCAAAATCTTCTAAAACCTGGAGGGGTACAAATGCCAAAGCAGGTTAAGTATATTGAGTTATTCCCTTAGGCGGAAGAGTGCTTATCGACTTCTAGTAAGGTGGCGCTGTTTATGTTCTGGTGAACGAGACACCATATTGGTTTTAAGAGATTGTACACAATGCACGTGTCAGAGAAAATAAGTATGAATAAATTGAATCTGCGAGTACATCTTTTGTTGCATCTTAAATGTGTTGATATCTGTCATAATAATCCTTACACGGGTAACATGCGAAGAGAAGGTGCAAAAAGATTTTACCTGTAAGCCATGTAAAGTATAAAGTTGATGAAACAATAAAGGAACAGTTTTAAAAGTTCCATCAGCATACCAATGATCAGATTGTGCTTGTAAGTTAGGATTTAATTTTGTAGCAAAAATTAAGAGTTGGTTCTCATCTGGGCCAGAAGCAGTTTAAGAATTGTTCTCCTTTAAGCGTAGTCTTGTACTCTTCTGCAAAAACAATATCACTTCAATGTAATGGAGGAGCTGGTGCTGAATTATTCTGCTGCTTAATATGTCTGATAGTTCTCTTCATGCTTTGGAAGTTTAATGGTTTAATTGTTATTATGATTATTTGGCTGATGACGATAAAAATTTAAAAAAAGTAGTATATAAACTAAGTAAAAATGTGTTCAAGTTTTGAGATGGCAAATGTGTTCCTTCTTTACAACAGACCTGTATTCCAGCTGTAATTGGGGTGTCCAGAGTGATGATCAACACAGATATTGTGGATAGTGACATACCATTGTTGATATCAAAACAGTCTATGAAGAAAGCTGAGATGAAATTAAACTTTAAGGATGATACAGCTCAGATACTTGAACAGACTACATGTGACACAATCTGGGCATTATGCTCTTCCATTGAGTAAATCACAGCATATACTCAAAGAGGCTCAGAAAAATCCCTTTATTAAAATGACACTTTCTTGTTACAAAACTTTGAGTGCTGAACAAAAGGCTCTCAAATTGCATGATTAGTTTGCTCATCCTCCTCCCTAGAAGCTATTGAATCTAATAAAATATGCTGGTAGTGATGATCTTGAACTTCAAGCTGAGATCATGAAAATATCACAAAACTGTCAAGCCTGTGAAGTATACCGCAAGTCTCCACCACGGCCAATTGTTGGCTTGCCAATGACAAATACATTTGGTGAATGTGCAGCTATGGATTTGAAGCAATTTGATGGTGTTCATTTACTTCACCCGATTAATCATGCTACTAGATTATCTGCTTGTGCTATCAAAGAAGCCGGAAGAGATTATAGAGAAAATATTTTGGGTATGGATCAGTATTTATGGTTGCCCAGAAAAATTCCTCAGTGATAATGGTGGAAAGTTCTCGAATGAGGCATTTAGGGAACTTTGCAAAAAAGTTAACATCACCGCGAAGACAACTGGCATACAGACACCATGGTCAAATGGGCTGTGTGAAAGACATAACCAAGTTCTAGGTGAAATGCTGAATAGAACAATGGCAAACATATTGCAGTCTATCAAAATGTGGAAAAAATCAAAGACAATGAAGATCTTTGGAACATTTATCTCCATCCACCATGTGAATGTAAAAGCAGTAAAATTTGGAAACTTAAAAAGACTGTATATAGATTAGCAGATGCCCCTAGAGTATGGTTATTACAACCCAAAGAAGTGATGATCAAACTCAGAACAAGGATGAGTACATACGATCAAGGGGTTTTCTTTTGGCATTCTGCAGATGGTCTTGAAGGTATTCTGGTGTGTTTTGTTTATGAAAACGTCCACGAACATGGAAATCCACTAGGATCAAGAGAGTGGTCAAATCAACATTAGCAGCAGAAACCCTATCATTTGTTGGTTGTGATTAGTGATGTTTTGTTTATGATCAATTGTGGGGTATAAGTTGTGAACATTCATCTGCCTTCAAGTACATAGGCATTGAACTTAGGAGGTCTGATTTCGCTATCTGCATCAATCAGAAGAGTTATATAGAGAGCATTGAGCCTATCAGCATGGACAGACATCAACAGCTTCAGAAAGATGATGCAGTTACTATGGAGGAGAGGACTAGACTGAGGTGTCTTGTTGGGTAGCTGAATTGGCTTGCTGGCATGACACGCCTTGACATGGGTTTTGCTGTCTGCCAGTTGAGCTCAACAATCATAAATGCTAAAGTTAGCCACTTGAATAAAGCAAATAAAATATTAAGACATATAAAAAACTCACCAAGTGCCATCCACTTTGCTAGTCTTGGAAATCTCAAAAATAGTGACGTATACAGAGCAAACTATGCTAATCTTCCAGATGGGAGTAGTCAAGGAGGACAAATTGTCTTTCTTGCAAATGACAGCTTGTCCACGAACATGGAAATCCACCAGGATCAAGAGAATGGTCAAATCAACTTTAGCAGCAGAGACCCTATCATTTGTTGGTTGTGATTAGTGATGTACTGGAATATCAATCTAGTCGGATAGCCGGCACCAGATTCACATGGTGGCAGTGATAATTTTTTGTGAATCCGGCGCCGGATATCCGACCGGATTGATATTCTGGTACATCACTAGTTGTGATATGTATTTTCTTATGGCAAAAATAGTTGCAGAAATTATCTACAATGACAGGACTCCATTTTACCTATACACTGCAAGGTAGACAATAAAAGTTTGTTTGATGCTGCAAAAACAATCAAAACCATGACATGACAGCGACATCAGACTACAGGTAGAAACGTTAGTTGTTCATGAAATGATTGAGAAAGAGGAAGTGATATTATCACGGATAAGGAGTGGTGAACAATTGACAGATGTGCTTACAAAAATGGGTCATTGTGTGCAACTCTTTTGAAAGTGCTTGAGAAAGCACACCTATAAAAAAAAAAAAAGTTTCATACTAATCTACTAACACTTGTTTCAAAATGTTCATGAATAACTCTTAAACTTGAATTGGTGTGGTGGCAACAAATACAAGTTTTACCTTGAACTCATTGTTCTGATCCATACACAAAAAAAATCCCTTACGATAATTTTATTTTATTTTATTTTAAAATCTTTTTCTTGAATTTTAATTTAATTTGCTTTCTTTTTGATTTTTTTTTTTCAATTTACATAAACAAAACGTGATGTTTTAAATTTTTAAATTTAATCCACTCTACACAAAAACAAAAAAAAAAAAAAAAAAAATCACAAGTACTTTGACTTATCATTTCATTATTATGGATTTTTTTATACTACTATTTACCTTCATCTTAATATTTTAGCTGCTTTTTATCACATTTAAATTTCAACATGGATTTGGATGACATATCAAGGCATTGTTGAACATTTGAACATTTGAACCAACAAGAGACTTCATATGGGAAAAAGAAAAAGAATTATTCGGCATCAAGCTCCTAGGTGCAAACTCTGTAATACCGAGATCAGAGAGGTGAACACTAGATGAAGGCAAGAAGTGAAATGGCACTGTCCAATCCATAAAGGAATGAAAATTTCCATTTTGAAAGGAAGCATTAGACTATTACCAGAGTACCAAATCTTGGGAGTGGGGATATAAATTCAAGTTCTAGGACAACTGCCTCCTATATAATTACCCCTGACAATAGGATAGCAACTGTAAAGCCAAAGTTGAAGTTTGTGGAAATTAAGTAGTTGGCCATGTAAATGATCACACCCATGGGGGAATTGTCCGGGGTACAATTGTCAAGAGTCATTTATCCAGGGGACATTGCTCTCAGAACAATTGTCCTGATACTACAAATTCCATATATTGAAACCTGAAACTCAACCAGATTCTGAATAAGATAAGAATTTCATCAAATCCAAGAAATATTCAGAGGGTTACAAGGTCTGTCTGGAAAGTATCCAGCCATTTGGAATATCTCGAGTACCGATTGCACATCCTTGATGTAACTTGGCAACTAATCAAAGGGTACCTTACTGCGCTTGCATAAATAGACACCATTGAATGAGCTTATGTACTGTGTGACCGTCGCATTCACAAACACCAAGCCTACCCATTATTCAAGTCTCATGCAGGGTTTTTTGGCAAAATCTTGCATCACCCAGGTATGTCAGCCCCCTATAGTCCAGATTCAGCTCCCTCCAACTACATGCTTTCCCCAAAGAGATTTCAGACTGTGGACGAGATTAAAGAAAATGCGATGAGGCGGCTAATGGCAATCCCAAAAGAGGATTTTGCAGACTGTTTTGAAAAGTGGTAGTACTAGACAGAGAAAATACCCCCAGGCAGACCGAAGAGGTGGGGGGATAATCTGTCATTAGGGACGGACCAGACGGACAAACAAAAAAGGACAAAGATCTGGGTATCATGCTGGACAACATCTTGAAGGGGGATGCAACCAAGAGGTTAAAGACCATAGTGCAAGCTGTGTATTAGACATGCAAGGATGCCTTTGGTGTGAAAGAGGGCAAAATTGTCAAGTCACCAGCTGGTCCCTGCAGGAGCCAGCGACAGATCAAAGAATTGAGAAACAAGCTAAGGTTGCTCAAAAAACAATGGCAGGAAGCAGATGAAGAGGAATAAGCAGCCCTAAACTAACTGAGCTCAGAGCTACACAAAGATCTGCTCAAAGCAGAGAGAGAAGCAACCCCTTACAATTACATCAAGGGAAGAAAGCCACGGCAGCTGAAAGCCATGGCAGCTGAAACCAGCTCAAGATGGTTGTGGTTGACGAGAGACCATGATTGGAACCCTTCTGCAGGTGAAGGCTAATTTAGTCTTCACTGCCCCACTCAAACAAAGTGTACAGGCTAAGGGGCAAAACGTTAGTGACCCTGAGACACCTGCTCAAGATTCGGAATGGTTCACAGCAATGCACCAATGTTTTCGTTTCCAATTCCAAAAAAACACTATCAAGAAGAGTAACGTGTTGCACCGTGTATCGAGTAGTTGCTGTATTTTTTTTTTTGTTTATCTTACCTGAGGTCCCATAGAGAATAATTTCAAGGGAACTAAGTTGCCATTGTCCTATGTAGGCTATTTTTTCGTTAATATTGAATGGCTGGATACTTTCTGGACAAACCTTGTATAGGTATTTAAGTTTAGCTTAGTCTGGCACAAATGTAGGGCACCCAGTGGGGATTAAACTCACTCTACAGTAGCAATAGCCTGTTAGACTAGCTTGCAAACCACTACTGCATGGCAAGGTGAGAGGTCTTTAGAGCAGGGGTCGCCAAAGTGATTGATATTGACCCCTGGGTGTCAGTAGGACTATCTAAGGGGTCAATAAATGCCTGAGGGTCAAAAGGGTCAATAAACTTTTAGGGTTGAAAGTTGACATTCATATAAAGAAAGAAAAAATTAAATAAAATACAACTTGCTGATACACTTTTCTGATTTATATATAATTAGTTTTTATCTATTTATCTTATATTCTTGTCTGAATTTAGTTAGACGGGGTGTATTAATCATTATGTATGATATGGTTGGACTATTTTTCGTGTCTATGTGTTCATAACGTTTCGGCCGTGTACCCTCCGGCCTTCAATGGATGTTCCTGGTTCTAAAATGTGAAATCACTGTTTAGTACAAATCATAGACAGGGAGAACAACTGGCAAAATGGACGCCTGAAGAAAGAGGCACATACTCTGTTCAGCTGAACCACTTGGCCAACTGAGCATTGACATCAATAGCATCTGGGAACCCCTCATCAAAAAACACATCTCAAAAACCATACAGATCTTCCAATAAAAGTGAAGCAACTCGGAATTGGCACCGAACACACAATCCTGACATACAGGATATACAAAAACATATGTGACGTGTCCAGTTGAGCGTGCACTCTAAACAGTGATTCCACATTTTAGAACCAGGAACACCCGACAAAGGCTGGAGGGTACACAACCGAAATGTTGTGAACAAATGAACACATAGACAAGGAAAATAGCCAACCATATACATAATGATCTTATATTCTGTTTACTCAAAAATACTTGTTGATATAACAGCACTGCAAAGGGACAACCAGTTTTTTCAATAAATGTGATATACTGACTGATCATAATTATCGTATTGGTTGATATATAATTATATACTATGGATTTGATACGTTTTTGGAATATTTGGTATTGGTATGTTTGATAGATTTCTTATGGCAGCCCTGCCGGGGATTCGATGAGGAGTCAAGGATTTGGTGAAGGGGTCAATGGTCTAAAAAGTTTGGCGACCCCTGCTTTATAGGATTATAAATAAAAATCTTTTTCTTGATTAAAAAGTTGGAGAGGCCAGATTCCACAATAAATTGAAACGTCTTTATGAAAGGGCATATCCTAGACAACACTCGCTTCAAAAACATGCAGACTGCCTTCACTGTCTGCAGACATCATAAGTCCATGTTTGGCTGGATGCCAACCATGATATGTAACTTTGTTAAACTCAGGGTCGTTGCAGCAAGCTTGGTGTCCATCATGTACAAAAACAGGCTCCACTTTATCAGGATCTTCTGTTTTCTTCCATTGACCACTGTCATAAATCTGGATGAGGCTTCCCAATCCTTCAAGCAGAAAAAGAATGGAGAGATTATTTACTGAAATATGAGCCGTGGTCCTTGGTACATTAAGAATGTTGTTAAAAGCCTACATATGGCATTGAAAATCACTGCAGCTAGGTTTATTATCAGAGTCTAATATTTGACTAGAGTGAGAGACAAATTTTACCGACATTTTGACATCAAGTTTCCCCTTCTAAAATTACTGTATTTACTTATGTATAATGCAAGAAATTTAATCTAAACATTTTTTTTAAAAATCAGGTCAAAATTGGTGGGTATCATTATAATAGAGTGATAACATATATATGTATATTACCGATTTTTAGTTACAAAAAGTTGGATTCGCATTGTACTCTGGTAAAAACGGTAAGATTTTAAACAAAGACTCTGGAAATTGAAATACATTTGTTTTTTATATTACCTTAAAATTTTTAATGAACTTACGGGGTGGGGGTTGGAACAACAGTAGCAAAAACAAAAAAAACTTACCCGAAATTGAAATTAAAGGATTCTGATCATGTGATACCTGCAAAAGAAAATCAAGTGAAGTTAAAAAA
>VCCN01004630.1:2961800-2976474 GCA_006491835.1 Architeuthis dux
GCTGTGATTATATGGTGGTTAGAAGCCCCACGTTCTCCTACAAGAGCCCAACAAATGTTGCTTGCTTTCAGTTGAACAACATAGTAAAACTGCTTACAGCTGTCAGAATGCTTTGTAAAGTTTCACTGAAGTTAGATCCTAAGAACAGCTGTAAGACAGTATGAAGTAAAACAAGGTCCTCGCAGACATGCAGACACACACACAAGGTGGCTCTCATGCCACCTACAACACAGCATTTATATATAAGGACCTGCACTTGTGAGATCAAATGTTACCAGAAAGAAAAAACAAACAGGTTTGGTTAACCACTCAATAGAAACAGTCACGTGACCAACATCTTTTGCGAGCATGTCGTGTTGGAGTGATCAATTAAAAAATTGGGGGGGAAAAAGGGGTGATCAATGAATAAGTTACTTCTCTCGCCTTTTGTTGGATCACTAAAAAGTTTGAATTTTCAAAAGACAACAGTGAATGCTGCCGGACGCAAACTAAGGGAGCAAATTAACATAAACTTACATTGTAAATTGAAACTCCCTTAAAAACTTATTCTTATCCTAAAAGATTTTCAGCCCTCTAGCTCCATTGATGCTGCCTGTATGTTCATATATATATGGTGACCTATATTGACAGTTTTGGTTGACAGTTTCTAAAAAATGCTACGTTAAGAAGACAGGTTTCACACACAAGATGGAAGGGGGGGGCATAATTTGAATGGATAAATAATGAAAATGGCTTACAAGATGTGAAAGAAATACCAAAATGTCTCTAAGGAATCAAAAGATTCTGATTGGCATGATGCCAATAGGTTAGAGTACAAAACTTGAAGAGGGTTGTAGCAGAACAGAAAGTTTGCCTACCTCCAATCTTCATTGTTATCTTTATATATATAAATTTGGATGTCTGTTTCTGCGTTTGTACACCGAGAAAGAAAGAAGTCTAAGAACCAACACAACTGCCTCCTCACTCTTCCTGATAACCACCCACTATGTTGAACACTTATCGCTCTGTCACCCTAGACTTTACAACCCAACACAGGGTTGGGTAGTAAAGTCACTTCGGACAGTGATTCTAGGTTACGTAGAGCACTACATCAGCTTGGCGAGATCAAAGGTGCTGACAAGCAACTGAGGTGACACACTGGCATCATCAGGTTTTTGGGGGTTTTTTAAATAAAAATTAAACCGGATATGTATTTGATTGCGACCAACATAAGCCCCTGATGACGCTAATATTTCAAAATTTTTAAAACACTAGCAGGGATTCCCAGCAGATAAAAAAAAATATTTACTGATCAATGTTATAAACATGACTATAAATGTAAACATTCACGTTTCTTTATAATTTCATGATACTCCCCCAGCATGAGAATGGTATCCTTCTTGCGAATCTGTTTCTCTATCCTACCGAATACACAATCCGCCTGATAGAAAATACGTATTCCGCACCAAGATTCTGAAATGCATTCATTATTAAGGCAAACAACATAGACAGAACACTCATGTTTTTGTTCTGACCAAAACAGGAATCACTAAATAATCTTAGCCTCTGAGCACAGCGAATCGAGCCATTTAACTGTCACCAGAAACAATGGTCAAGAGCTGAAACGATCATGTTGCTGTCCTTTTTATTTTCATGTTCCATCCACATATAAAAATGGACATCATCCTTGTTTTGTTTACTGTCTTTCCCATATAGAGCTGCCAGGAATAATACACCTGACCAATAGAAGTTCTGGGGAGCATGTCGAAGCAAACAGTCACTGCTCCATTGTCCACTTTCCCCAACAAATCATAAAACGTCCGTGCGCATCTTTGGAGGCCGATGATACATTTATCTTCTTCTATCAAGCTGGGATCTTGGACCCGCATACGGAACCTGGCACCCTGTTGCAGGGTGCCCAAATCCAAGATTAAAACTGTTGAAAAACAGTAATGTAGAGAGTGGCCTTCATGATCATATTGCTTTAACAAATCGTGCATTGTAACGCTTAGATTACTGGGTAGGTATTTTCACCCATGTGCCCACCTTCTTCCATAGTGGCTTGCACATCATATAAATTTTTTGATATGGTCGATCACAAACTGCTTCTTCACTTCATTTTTCTTGAACATTGTGAGGACCATCCTTACATTCTGGTCTGGTTGCAGCATTCTTTGCATAATAGCTTGCCACTTGAGAAACACAATCGTTGCCAACACTTGTAACAATAAATTTCAGCAATCACGTACTGGATATCGGAGGGGTGCATAGGAAACAAAGAAAAGAAAAGATTAGGTGGCTACTCCAAATCTTTCATCAAATTTCACTAACAGACAGGAGAGGTTACATTTTTTTGTTTTTTAAATTAATGTAAAGCCATATGTGCAAGGTCATGTTACGTGCAAGGTCATGTTACGTGCAAGGTCATGTTATGTGGCAAACTAAGCCAAAGAGTTAGCCTAAGAGCAGACAGTCTCTGAAAAAGAGTCGTGAAATTCATTAAAACAAAATTAGTCCTATGGCAAACTCACCTAAAACTGTACAAAAGGTGGCCTTGCAGACAGGAATCTTAGTTGGATGATCCTCAGCCAACAAACTATTCATTGCTGACCTCCCTATCCTTCTCGGCATGTTCATTTTTCACTTTAAGATGGTGTCATTTCAATTTTTTAACTGATAGGAGACACTAAAGGGCCTGATGCTGTTCAACTTTAGTCGTTTGAGAGTAGAAAGACTGAAAGTTTTTATTAAGATCACCAGTAGTCAGCTAATCAGTGTGGCAAAAGTCTGAAGTCTCTTTGGTGCGAGCAGGAAATTGCCAGCATTTTACCTCTACAAGAATGTTGTATTTTCTTCATTTTTTCCCCCAGTTGTGATTCTCTTTTGACGGCTTATTGCTTCTTCTCCATGGGAGAAACAAGCACTGGCTCCTCTGTTCCCTCAAAATTATTCATTATTTTGCTCAAAATCTTAAATGTAGTAGGAGAAATGTCTGTTATGGTAAAGGTGTTATTGTAAAAGAAAGTTCATTGTGCATTTAGAAATAGAAGCATGTGGTGAAGATGGACAGTTTAAGGAGTGGCACATTTGTAGGAAGTTAAGTGGCTGGCTAGAGGTGTTGGTAGAGGTGTAGCAGAATGGACCTTCTTCGTGTCAGTATTTGGGTTGACTGCCCCAGAGCTGTGGTCACCTCTTCTCAGGGTTGCCAGATATGTCCGTTTTTCGTCTTGTATGTCCAATTAAAAATTTTACGAATCGGACATCCAAAATTGTCCAATTTAAGGCACCACTCAGCCTTGCCAACTTTGATATTTTATATCTAAATTTGTATATTTTTTTTTGCGTTTAGATACGAGAAATTGTTTTTAGATATCAGATATCAGTTCTAGCCACTTTTAGCTATTTATGTTCATTATTGTGATATAATCTAGCTACTTTTAGCCACTATCAGTTATTTGTAGCCATCAATTTTTTCTATCCGCATTTGACCGATTTGGAGCAGGGTTGACCATATTTTTTCCATTTTTGGAACACTCATGTCCAATTTTAAGAAAACTAATCTGGCACCCCTGCCTCTTCTATACCCAGGGTGCTGACCTAGTAGCAGACATCTGGCTCCAATGGACTTGGCAGAACAAATAGCCACCTAGCCTAGTAAAAGTGTGTTTAATTTTAATTTTCTTTGTGTGCCCTTATTTTTAAAGCTAGCAAGTTGTAATTTTCTGAGGACTATTTTCCATGTTCTGAAACACAGTGTGAATTTCATGCTTCTAAAACATAATGGAAGTTATCTAAAATCCTAATTTTAGTTGATAAAATTGTTCGTTTGTTAAAGTTTTGTTACATTTTTTAAAATCTTTATTATTAAGATTTTTAAAAAAGTTATTTACACCTGAAACTTAAATTTGAAATCTTTTAACTTTTTTAGTTTGAATAAGATTGTTTGTGAAATTTATTTTTTAAAACCCATATGTGAAATGTTTTATAAAACATTTTTGGATTGTTTACGGAAAACAAGCAATTCAAATCGAAGGATGGTACAGAGTACAAGTTGCCACATTTTTTAAAAACCATAAACAGAGATATTGTGGTTAGCAGAAAATTTTAAATCTTAACTTTAGTATAAATAAAATTGTTGGTGTTTGAAATTTATTTTTCAAAACCTTTATTATTACACCTGAAACTTAATTTTTTAGTCTTTTAACTTTTTTTAGCATAAATAAAATTGTTTGTCATATTTTTAAAAACCTGAAGCGAAGATATTGTGGTTTGCAGAAAATTTGGTGTGGCACTTATCACATTTTGGAACGAAAGGGATTATTAAAACAAGGCAGATATCACGTTTTGTGGAAATTGATTATGGAATGTTGAATAGCAATGAAATGCCAAACCTCTGGTGGTGGTAACTTGAAATATTTGAAAACGGCCCTTATCACATTTTGGAACCATGCTCTTCATATGTAGGTGTAATAGTATCTCATGTTGTGCAGTACATATATTTCTCTTCACCCTACTTACACCAAGATGAAGTTGCATCTATACTACCAGAATGTAACCCGGATGCAAGCCAACATATGGCTGTAATTATAATAATCAGCTTGATAACAAGTGTTGACTATGTAATCAAAAACGCAATTATTTTCTGGTATTCTTCCAGTATTGACTATGGTACAGAAAACCGCAAATAAAAGCAGAATTTCCCTTTAAACATGTAAGCCCGATATTTCAGGCTGGGTGCTATTTTACTACACCATAAGCCCTTTTGATGACAGAGGTGACACAATTTCCACCCCATCCCACACTAAGAAATATATTTGACTTATGCCAGCTAACCAACTGTAAAAATGAAATGATTTAGACAAAAACATTTCAGCAGTCAATGAACAAAACTTTTTTTTTTTATTAATTACTTTCCACCTTTCCCCTCAGCTTAAAGGGTTAAGTAAACAATTGTATATCAGTTATTTTGGTGGTATTATTTAATAAAAAATAAACATTAAAGAATGCCTTTGTTTATTTGTTCAAATCTCAGTTTTTATACGGTAGACGATTTTTGTGGTCTTTGATCTATGCCCCCTCCTTCAATATCACCCATACCAAACCTGAAGTTATTGCGGCTCAGTTATAATGCGGTTGGCTTTCTTGGACCCCAATACCCGCACTATAAGACAAGATGCCTGTATACAGTAGGTACACAAAAATAAATAAAATAATAACCAGAAGGGAACATGCTCTTCCAACAAAATATTTTTAAAATTAATATACTAACATTAACAACAAAACTAGATTTTAAGAGGAAAAAGAATAAAGAGAAAACTAAATAAATAAGCTATGTTAGTATACAAGTTATACAAATTTAAATTTGTTGACAGTTAAAGTTTCATTTGAAATTCTCTTAACAACTGAGAAAATAATAGTCATGAACATTTCAAGAAGTCAATGACTGTACTGATAAAAGATTTGTGAAAGCTTTTCACCATTATTTCTTTTATCTTAATTTTAGTTACTTTACATTGCAATTACTCACACCATCAGTCTACAGCAAGGAGTAAACAGTGCAGATTCTGGGTGAGACTCAAACTTGCATCCCTTCACCTCGGGAAGCCTTCCTATGTACAGCAACTGCTCTACCACTAAGCTACCAGAACTCTTACAGCTCGCAGATCAAATCTAACCCTTAAACCTATCCTTTATTCCCAACTAGCAATTTCTTGGTGCCAGATTTGTTATTGTTCTTTTTATGTACAGTAGTTGTAGTAGTAATAATATTACAGTGATTTATTTTTATTAGAGGAAACATTGCCAACCATTATTAATTTTTTTGACTAGTATTGCTTTCATCTCAAATCTTTTAGTTGCTTTTCATCGCAACTGTCAGTCTACAGCAGTGAGTGAATAGTGCATATCAGAAATAAAAAATAAGCTCTAATGAAAGAAAGACTAGTAAAAAAAAAAGATTTTTTTTAAAAATGAATAATGGTTGACAATGCTTCATCTAGTAAAAATAAATAAAAATAAGCTTTTCACTAATTTTACAAATAAAAACATTCAGGACGCATGAATGATAAAGTATACTTCAGCACAAAACAAAGTGTTCACATGATTTTATCTTTGTATAGCCTATTATTTTGACAGATGAATGTTTTTTCCAAGTCTACATAAAGAAAAAAGTCTGTTTCTACCATCATAAAATACAGGAATACCTTGAATAGTGCAGTTTTCATTAGTGCAGGATTTGATGTAGTATGGTTAAGGTATTGCTCTACAAATTAATGTAACTGTATAAGCTGAAAACAAAAATACATTAAATTATAATAAGACCTTGAACAGTGCGGTTTTCATTAGTGCCGGTTTTGATGTAGTACAGTTACAGTATTGCTCTACAAATTAATGTAACTAAGTATAAGCTGAAAACAAAATAAGACCTTGAACAGTGAGGTTTTAAACAATACAGAACATTTTGGAATGAATTAACAGCCCTATTCAATGTATACCTGTACATAATGTTTGTGTAATGTTTATATATTGACCTCTATATATGTATGTATCTATGTCTATATGTGTAGTTTTAATATGAATAAACATGGCGAGAGTTTACCCAACAGCCCCCGTTTTACGAGCCCCGCTTCCAGTCACAAAAACGGGATCCTGGAAGTGTGAGCTGGTAAGTCTCGGGCATTATTCACAGGCAACAGCCCTGTCAACATGTGTCTTTCGTTCTGTCTTTTTTTCTTTTTTTACTAATCAAACTCGTTCGAACTACACACAGCTAAAACAGAAAGAACAACAAAGTGAACAAAGGCACTAAACATAAGACAATATTATACATAATGTTTCTGTGACAAAGAAATTAAAAGTTTTTGAATGTATGTTAAAAAAAAAATGAACCAAGTAATTTGTGTTAAAAGAGGAATTTAAAAATACAAATTTCCACTAGAAAATATTTTCTACATTAACTTTAATGATTCAGCTCCAATTGTTGAAACAGTTAGAGATATTTAAACTCTGAATTTTTTAATTAGTCCTTTTGGTTACACTAACTTGTGTCAAAATTAAATGCACAAGTCATACATGCTAGAATATTCAAGGGGAATAACTACGTTTGGACTAAGGGGAAATAATTTCGCTAAATCATTTTAAAGAAATTCAAAGGAAACGAAAATGTACAAGTTAAAAATTTAAATAAAGAAAAAACAAAACAAAAAACTTAACTTACTGTTGAGAACTGAAACATTTCACACCAGCAATTTTCTTGTCACAGAATCCTCCAGCAACCAACTTAAAATCACGATCTTTGCTTAAACACTGAAAAGGAAACATACTTAACTGAGAGAGGAGATGGTAATTTCAGTAATTATGCATTTCTTATAAGTTTCAAACTTTTACACATTTTAACCTGTTTATTTGAAGGTAGACTCTAATAGAATCACCAGCTCATTAAATCAGAAAAAAATTACAAGATTTTAAAATATATCTGTAAAATTTTTTAATAAATTTCAACTGATTTAATTTCTTCAGGGACTTATCTTTAAAGAAATGTAAATATTTTTAGTGTCCAAATGATATTTTATAGAGATTTCATAAAATTAAATAAGGGGCAGAATTTGATTGCTTTTAGGGTGATTCAAGTGTTGTCTTATCCACCGAGATATAAGGTACACATTCCAAAACTGAAAAACAACATGGGTTAATAGATAATAGATTACAATAATTGCCATTATAGAAAGTTCAACTTTACAACTGAACCATACCATACAACAATAAGGCTTTTTCTGTTCACATTCTTATTTTATTGAAGAGTTCTTAAGTACATTCACACACAGTGTGTAAACTGAATTCTAAATGAGGAAATAAATGAGTCAACAACCATTGGGAATAAATAAATGAAAATGAAAAATTATTCAAGGTTCTACCCCAAAGTTTGGGTAACTTTAAGTACAAAATGATTTTCTCAAAGAAAGAAAATGAGCACTTATTAAATGTGTAAAGTGTCCGGCAAGACGAGAAAAACTGGGTAACTTGACAGATGAACAGATTGATTAATCTGTTCCAATTTCCCAAACCTTTGGATAGAAACTTGCAGATAAAGTTTCATCTGAATGTATGCAAGGAAATACATGTATACACATTTAATAATAAAAGAAATTGTCAAATGCAAATGGACCCATCAAAACTTCTGTACCAATTCTAAGACAACCAAATACTTACCGATTCTTGTTCCTCTTCAAGCAAGTCATCTGGAAGAGCCACTTGCCAAATCTCATGATTCTTTTCATCTGAGGTGGCCAGACAAATATCTACAAGTTTTTGAAAATTGCAGAATTTTAGAGTTATAAGTAGTACAAAAATCTCAACTGGTATTACCCACATCCAAATAGATCTTTCTGTATCATTGATTAAAAGGTGGTAATTCGGATCATTTGAATATTCTCTCCCCATAAGTGATCCCTCGAAACATTCATGGCATCAGACAGTGAATTTTGTGAACGTATCAGATGGAGTGCATACACAGAATATAAAGTCATATTGGAACAAGCAGAAGTCCAGAATTAAGGAGATGCTTGACTGTAAGTATGATTTTTTAAATGGATACCCATAAGAATTTATGTGGCGGGACAGATTTGGCAATAATGCATTGAAAATTTATGTATTAATATAAGTGAATAATATCTTCTTTAACTTTGTCAATAAAGTAAAGCATTTAAAAATGTATGTATTCATGTGAACGAACAATATCTTCTGTAACTTAATATAATAAATTCCCATGTCTTTCCTAGTTTCCTTAACTTTCCCTACATTACAATGGTTCACAATTAAACATTCTCCCCCTTAAACTGCTTTAGGAGGGAGGGTGTTCAATTGACAAAACTTGGGGGATGGAAGATTAAATGGCCACTCTAGAGGGGGTGGAGGTTGGGGCGTGAAATGATCCATAATTTCTTTATGGCATCCACTTTTAAAATGTGTAAAAACAAATAGATCAATAAATAAAAACTAAAATATTTTCCCTGATGTCTGTAGTTTTGTGCAATGAAATATTTAGGGAAATTTTCAACTCCATTATCAAGTCTTTAAAATAGCCAACTTAAAAATAAGCCGATTTTATTAGAATTAGTCAAGTCTTTCTTTAAATAAATAAAAATGTATTACAGCTTTAACATAAGTCCTATGATTCATGAGATAGCATGCAGTGTTTATTATCAACTATTAATTATACAATTAAAAAGTAAAAATTCTAGCTTGATTATAGATTTTTAGGGTTTAAATATAAAATATTACGACGTGTCACTATTTTCTGTAGTTCTGAAAGTAGATATAAATGCCCTTTATTGTCTCTTTAGCTCTCATCATAAATTATTACATCTAATTCTTTAACATTTGCTTTAAAATAAGAAACAGAAGAAACCTGCTTATTTTGAAGCTTTCTTAGAAATAGAAGAGAAATAATGCAAAACATCCATCATTCTCTAAACACAGAATCAGAATTTCAATTGAATCTAATCAGTTCAACTTTCGGTACACATCATACAAGAGTAGGGTCCAAAGATTTAAGACAAAAGAGTTATTTCCCTTGAATACACGGAAATAATCCCATAAGTTGTTTTCAATTGCACAAGGTGAGGTTAGAAGACAACAAAAAAATGAAAGTGTGTATCAAGTCAAAAATTAAAAACAAACTTTTTTTCCCAAATATCATATATTGATGAATTTCTGTGGCATCAGAAATACGAGGAAGATTCCCACAAAAACATAATGGTACATATTGCAGAAAAGTACCCTACACCTTAATGTGTGTTTGCTTGGTAAAATTAAATGAAAATAAAAATAATTAAATTAAAATAAAAACTATTATTTTAAAAAAATATTACATTGATAGCTGCAGTCCGTTTCTAGTTATATTTACTAGCTACAAGGTTGTATTAAAATAAACTATTAAAATAAATTATGAAATAACTTTTTTTACTTGCGCGATCAAATATCGCTGTTTTGGGGCAAAAACTTGCAATAAAAAGCAACTAATAAAATTAAGATGAAGGTAAAAGTAGTTGAAAATTTAAAATAATATTGTTATTTAATTGTTTTGTGTTTGTGGCGATGAAGTGGAAATGGGCTCGCCCACGGAAAAGCCGAGTGAAACGGGTCACCGACATATATAGACGAAGTAGAGATTCGGTGACCCGGATGTTGAGCACTAGCAACACGGATGTGTCGGGTTTCTGGTGATAAAAGGACAGACAGCAAGGGCTCGAGCAGTTCGCTCTTGACTCGCCACTAGAAGCCACACTTGAACTGTGTTTTGGACTTATACTGTGAATGACATTTGTGATAGTTTACCATTGATAAGTGTGAAAGTGCCTCTTGAAGGAATTGTTCCAGTGTTGCACCATTGACATGCCGTTGGACTCATTGCATCAAAACTGTATCAATGTTTTTCCCCCTCCCCATTTCTACTACATGGTTAAAATAATTTATTTAGTTTTATCTTTGAAGTAGTTTTAAATAAAAAAGAAATTTATTTGCAATGAGCTATATCATGTTTTTTTTTGTTTTTTTTACTTGATAGGCACTTTCTCTTTTTTGTTGTTTTCTAACCTCGTCTTGCACGATCGAATACAAGGGGAATAACTCTTTTGTCTTAAAATATTTGGACAATACTCTTGTATGAGTATCCAACTTTCATACAAACTTTTTCTAAGTGCAAAAAGTAGTGGAACTTACATCCAATTTAAAATACTAATTACTAACTACACACTATGTAGTTTTCACTACAATCTATTACATAATAACTGTGCAACAGCTTTTGTGTGTAAACCATTAAAGAAAACGAATATACTTACTTTTCTCATTAATCCAGTCTGAGGCTGTAACAGGTAAATGAAGGTCATACATGTGGAGTCGACGATATCTGAAGTATAATAATAAATCAGAAAATATCAGAAAAAAATCTTAAAAGTATAAAAAGTACCCCGGCAGAAAAAGAGAGAAAAATAGAGAGACAGAGAGAGAGAGATGGGTAACTGATATAATATGGTATGGTGAACTACCAGCGTGGCAATTAGTTGTTTAGTAGGACTGTTAACTCAGACTCAGAGATACCTGAATTTTTTATTTTTTTTATAAAAACGTTATATATTTTCATTCTAATCTGTTCAGCAGTTCCAAAGTTCAATATTCTTTTGCATGTTGACATATGGTTATTTACATATAGAATGTAAAGAAACAATTGGATCGACTGTAACTCATCAATTTTCAATTTATCAGTTTTGTCCACATTATAGCCAAATTTCATCAAAATCGGTCAAGATTTGAGAAATTTTTCCAATTGTAAACAAAAACGTTTTTGCTTTTAAAATGTAAACAAACAATCAAATCGGCCATAACTCACAAGGTAAAATCTTTCCACAAGCATACATGCAAAATTTCATGGAAATATATTGAGGAATAACAAAGTTATCCAATTGAAAAAAAAGGATACAACGACAACAGACACCCATAGCAAATGATAGTCTCCATCTTTTTTCCACCCACACGGGGACAAAAAAAAAAAAAGGGTCAGGGTTGAGTAATGAGCCACAATAAATTAAAATAACTTATGGCAGTAAACAAAAACTTCAAGAAGCAAATCTTAGAATCCATCTAACACCAGGAATATTTCTAAATGTATCTAAGTTAATACAGGTGCACGGTCACCACAGATTTTCTGACAACTGATGGCCCTGCACTTTTAATCCAGACAAAATTACAAGTGGACATTTGAACTTCTCATGGCTTTCACAATGGTCAAAGCATATGAAACAACCTCGCCTTGATATGTTTAAGATGACAACTAAGAATAATGAGTTTAAGAGCTGTAATCCAAATGCTTCAACTTCAAGTGACCAGGATGTTACCTCTTAAACACGTCCTCAAGTCTATGATGCAACTGTCAATTGTGAAACAACCAGTAATCCTGACAATCCTCTTCTTCCAGACCTTTCTGATTAATAGTGCCCAAACCAAAGCAGTGAAAGTAAAGCATGGGCCAGAAATTAGTGCTAAAATACTTTTTCAAGTGGTCTGAATTTCTTAAATGAAGAATTATTTTTAATTTTTCACAATTAATTTTGACTAGTTATTCTTTCATTTTTTTTGTTTCTAGAAAAACTTTTGTAATCAAATCCGGTATATTATTAACTTTGTGGAAGGAAGAGATGATATTTATCCAACCCCAACATGGGCAGAATGTGACACATGGTCAGTTTAATGTGGGGACCCACACACATACAAGTGGGTAAGGACATAAAGAGATACCAACAACAAC
The DNA here is from genome assembly GCA_006491835.1 of Architeuthis dux. NCBI lineage: Eukaryota > Metazoa > Mollusca > Cephalopoda > Oegopsida > Architeuthidae > Architeuthis > Architeuthis dux. Next base: position 2,974,081 of record VCCN01004630.1, read on the forward strand.
CAGAGTAGAAACTTGAACACAAAAAAAACAGTTAAAAAGCCGATAATTTTATTAAAAGTTACTAGAATTTTTTTGTACCCTGCAATAGTTTTCAAAAATGGCTATTTTTCGTTTTATGACAGTAAATTCAAGATAGGTAATGTAACTTTTTACACAACTTTTGAAAAATCTTTGATACCCTATTTTGAAAATGTAAACTACAAATTCAGACCTCCACTGGTGTTAGAAAAAAATTTCTTCTTGGCAAAAGTAGCAAACGCATGGAACAGCCTAAGTGAAAAGACGGTCACATTGGAGAATATCAATATTTTTTAAAATAATCTTTATTCTGATATCGGACATAACAAATTTTTCTTGTTTTTGCCAGAAAGGAAAAAGACCAAATTTTTGTCTGAAAAAAGAAAGACAAATAGGTTTTGTCAGTCACTCAGTAGAAACCGCCATGTGACCAATGTCTTTTGGCAGCTGTGATCAATTAAAAAATTTGAAAAAGGGGTGATCAATGAATAAGTTACATCTCTCACCTTTTGTTGAGCAATGATCACTAAAAAAGTCTGACTTTTCAAAAAACAAGTGTGAATGCTCCCAAACACAAACCAAGGTACTAATTTAGCATAAATTTACATTGCAAATAGAACCCCTCACTAAAAACCTATTTAGGGGGAATTTTCAAAAAAAAGAATTGTTTTTTTCTAGACATAATAAAGAGTAACTGTTTAAATTTTCAGCCCTCTGGCTCCATTGGTGTGGCCTGTACACACCATTCATACATAGCCAGACAGACCAGCTTAAAAACTGAAGAAACCTATGTTGACAGTTTCTAATTTTCATTAATTATAACGGGAATTAGACTGTTTCTAAGCGAAAACATCAATTATTACACAATAATTCGATATTGACAAAAGCTGTCATCAGCCTCATTTTATGCTAGTGTCATGACAGGCAGAAGGGCAATAATTAATAGTAATTGAATTTGAAAGATTTTTCTTAAAGAAAAAGCTACAGGAACAAACCCTTGAAAGACTGCTGCATCGACAAGTATGTCTAGAATGACTCTTTCAATTAGTTAAACTAAAAAAAACAAAAAAACTGAGGGAATCAGTTTTGACTCAACTGGCCTAGCATAAGCTTCTACTGAAAAATATCCGAAATATAACAAAAAATATAAAAATACTACAAAATCAATATTTTACATATTTTTTTTATTCATTCAACATCGGTTTATTTCATTAACAAAATCTCATTAATGTCCGAATACTGGAAGAATTTTTCCATGGAATTATCTTTAATATGTGTAAAAATCATTAATGCCCGAAAATTATAAGTATACTAAATCATCAACTTAATTAAGGCAGGTGGCGTTATATTCATAGTATAATCACATGGGAAAAGAAGTTTTTTGGAAATTTGAAATGGAAACTTTTTCAAAAATAAAAAAAATCATGGCAATTGTGACCTTTCCAAAATGTCTGCTGCTCCAGTGACTGAGTGGAAGCTTTTCAAATTCAAAATGACTGAATGATGTGTTCATTTACCAGAAAAAAAGAAATGCTGTACCTACATCTATTGTCCTATTACAAGTGTTATGGCCAACCGGCCCAGAATGGCCACACCACATGAAATGCAAAAATAAGGCTTCCTACTTTTCGGCCAACGTCACAGCTCAGCTGCTGCTTATGTTGGCTACTATAAGTAACAGGCTCAAACACCTAACTTCACCACCCACTTCTATCTTTCAGTCCGCACTACTTCATTTTTGTCTCTAGTCGTCTCAACCAAACATCTCTCCGGCGACCCCACACATCTCTGCCTCACTCCGCTTCGACCGATGTCTTCGCTACCTTCTGGGATAAAACCCTTAGTCTAGCGTTTCTTCACCACTACTGAACTTGGTCACTTGCACTGAGAACCCAAACGTTGTTCTGTAAAATTGTGCGATGACGAGCAACCACATTTCTCGCCTCAACCGACGAACTCGTTCTGCCAGCTCAGTTCTCTTCATGACCCAACCACTCAGTTCTCCTTCGTCGCCTATGACTAACATCTTCTCTACCACTACGGAACTACCTTCTCCTTCCGAATAACTCTAACTCCCTCTCTCCACGATCGTTTTCACCACGCATGCTTTTCTACCCATTTTATTCAACATGTCTTATTCCTTTCGTTATTAAATGAACATTCATTTGTAACCACTAAATTTACCTTGTCTGTTTTCCTTTGTAAACGACCTTGTGTCTACATTTATATTTCCGCGCCTTAAAATCAACATGGCGGCGCAAGCCTTTCTTCCTCAACAGCTCTCGACTGACCGACCAATCCACACTCTCCGTTCGTGTCACGTGACCTCGACTCCAGGACAATGGCGACCATCGCAGCCACATGTGCGTCCACATG
>VCCN01004630.1:2979397-2990391 GCA_006491835.1 Architeuthis dux
CATAGAGGAATATGACAGAACATATCTCTCTGTCTACAATTAAAAGTTTGGTCTTGTTTAAAGTTCAATGAAATATATGAATAGACAAATGTATATAACATGTATAATTTATTCAAGAACAATAACAATGAATGAATATTGATTGGGTGGAAAAATAATGCGTCTTGCATTAAGAAATGTTCAGTTTGACTGGAACAAAAGAATCAATTAATTGTGTGTAATGCATATGTGTAATTAACACTTGTCATGTCATGACTGTATGCGAGTCAAATCCGGGACATACTTGCTGGCCATGCACATATGTGAGTCACTACTTGCCTGCACGCACAGTTAAATACATGTATGTGAGTTGAACAGCTGTCTCTTCTTGGTAGCTAAGCCGTGAGTGACGAATGTGTCTGTCGTCTGATATATATACGAATTAGACCGGCTCCTGGGAGATGAAATTTTGGGTGCATTTTCATTGGTCAACAAATAGCTGATGCTGTTGAATTGTTGAGCAATCAACTGGCTGTTTTAACTTTGCGCCTTTTCGAAACTGGTGAGATTCTTTAGGGAAACGCGTGGAGCCTATTTGGGTGATATGTTTGGAGGTGAAGAAACGCGGAAGGATGGCAGTACCCTATTGATATTTTACTAAGCTTAACTTAGTATAGCACAAGTGTATCAGCAATTCACATTCTATGACATTATCTATGTGACACTGCACCCTGTTGCTAGTGTTTCACCTCACACCGGATGTTTACTCAGGCCACACATTGTGAAATGTTAACAAGTCCTCCAGTGTTGGTTCTGATGCCTCTGGCAACAAAACACAGGTCACGTGTGAAAATAAAATGGAATGAAGAATTTGGTCGCCTATTGTGAAGTTTGTAATAATTGGTTGTTTATTAAAAAAAGTTTATCTGAAAAGGACAAAATTCTGTAGGTAAGATCATAGCCAGCATAGTTGATAAGTGTCTTGAATAAGGCACTTGGTGCATTCTCCGACAAATCATAAAGAATATGTAACCATCCCCTCCTCAGATTTTAATGAAATTTGGCATGTCAAGTGAGTTTTTGCTCAATCCTTCAAAAATGAAATCTGTTTTTCAAAATTCTAATTGGGAGAGGGGCTGTGACCTCCCTAATTTTGACATTTTGGTGAACCCACCTTTTTTAAAAAGTTTATAACTCTGATCCTAAGTAAGATAGAACCCTGTAGTTTGTACCATTGGATAGAGAATACCCAGCACTACAATAGTACTTCAATGCAGTTTTGTCTAGGATGTCCATTAAAAAAGTTATAGTAATTTGGGGGCTCCGTGGCTAATCACAATCCAGAATATTTTCTCATAAACTGCCCCTAGTACCCTCTATCATATGTAACTATTACAGTTTTGTGTTTTTTGCTCCTCATGGATGAATAAGCAGGCTGAACATTACCCATTTATACAAGTTTTCCTAACCCCCCCCCCAAAAAAAAAAATGTAATTAAAGGGCTATAGTCAAACCCTCATCAACCTAATACTTAATAAGAAAGTTTTCCTTTATTATTATTATTAAGATGAGTACTAAAAACTATACTGTAATCCATTTCTAGTTCATAAAAGATTATTACAACAGGTCTAGGGATACTTCCTGAAGAGCTGAAAGCTAAAGCTGATATTCAACAGACTCTGAAAATAAATATATTTGCAAAGAATGAAATAAAGGGGATTAAATACTTCTTCACTCCAACAGAAACAATTTTCCAAATGAGTTAAAACAGAGATTTTCCATAACCCATACAATGAAAGGTACCCAAAACTTTCACAAAATTATCCCTATCAAAGTTTAATGCTTACATTACATCACATCACAATCAACTGAACACATTATCTGTAAAGTGACAAAAAGCCCCTCCAAAAAGCTTATTAATGCTCCAAGAACTGGAGCCTATGTTGCATGTAGTTATGACGAGAAACTTTGGGTATGAATGATAACAGTGCAGTGAAGAAAAAGGTTTCATTCCTTAATCAAGATAGTAAAGGAATCAATGTTTTTTTAGCGAATGTGAGATTTGGCAACAGAGCATGGACTGAAATGCTTTGTTTGTAATGTAGCAGAGAAAATGATGTCCAACTTCCTCGTCGAAAAAGGCTACGAGTATGCACCTGCCACCATTTGAAATCGAGCAGGGAGAAAGAAATACCAGTAGCCCGGATGAGGAAAATAGAAAAGCACTGCCAATAACTCATATGTTGTGAGAAGCATTACCATAAAAAAGCATAGCTTTGATGAGTCTGCAGTAGCGTCTCGGACTTTGTAACGAGTGTTGATAGCAGTGACCGCTTACCGGTGTTAAGCAAGGAGGTGTTCCGGCATTACAGCTTTGACGTGCCATTTGGTGACTCTTTGCACCGAACTATGTCTGTGCTTTTCCACACACCCTTTTGTTTCTACATCCAATACGCTTGAAGTATTATTGAAACAGGGGAATCAGGATTTTAAGTGAAGTTTTTGGGGCGATAGGAAGGCTTACACAATTTTGGGGTAGCCAGGAGAAAAACTGGCTTAACTCAGTAACAAAGGACAAAGGAGATCACTTCGCTGGTCGCCATATTGGAAGTTTATTGCTGTGATGGGAGAGTCAGCAAATAGGTAAGCTGTAGGAAAGGAATTTATGTGCCTGAGTGATGCACGGGCCATGTCACAGGTTGTAAAAGCCAGGGTGAAATGGGCAACGAACGACAGTGTGTCACTGTATTTATAGGAGGAGCAGAAGGGAGTGACATCAGCCGGAGCTAGAGGTTTAAGACAGTTTTGTATTATTTATATGTTCAATTATTCAGACCCGCAGATGTTTATTTAAAATAAAAGTGGGTTCTTACAATAGCATCATGAAAAAGTCTAGATGATGAATGTTTTTAATACGCAATTTTCTTAAATTTTATTTTGTGTCAAAGGATTTCCATGTTTGATTGTATTAAAAAAATGTTTTATTAAAGATCAAGGTTCATCAAAAAGTTTCATTTTTAGCTCCATATTAGACAGATGAGTGAATGAAACATTAGCCTAGTATGCATTAATGTGGCGGACTTTGGGGCAGTGGTGTAGCAAGGGTCACCCCGCAGCCCCCCCCCCCAATTTTTAAATTACTATAACTTTTTTAGGGACTTCCTAGACAAAACTGCATTGAAGTACTATTGTAGAGCCGTGTATTCTATATCCAATGGTGCAATTCCCATGGTTCTATCCTAATTAGGATCGGAGTTATGAACTTGTAAACATAGGTTAGTTCACCAAAATGTCGAAATTTGGGGGTGTCATAGCCCCTCTCTCAATTGAAATTTTGAAAAACGGATTTCATTTTTGGTGGTTTTCATTAAAATCGGGGCGGGGGTACAAATCTAACTTTTTTTTAATGATTTGTCAGAGAATGCACCACTTGTTAAGATGGGCTGTCAGACCAAATTCTGGTAACGTTTGTTCTTTGTCTTAAATTTTCTCAACTGACCGACTCAAGCTAACAAACTCTCAGATATTTATACACCTGCTTGAGACTAGGAATGGAGGTTGAGGAACCTCAGAACCAAAAATTTCCCCCTGCCAAGGGGTGTTATCTTCGGTCCCATGTGACATCGCTGGTCTTTTTCAGTTGGTAAAAATTCTGGTGCTTCAAGTGTCAAATGTCATCAAACAGGGACCGCTACTCATTATATAAAAAGAAAAATCTCAAATGAAGTAAAAGTCAGGTGCTTTTATCATCCATGTATTAAATCTTTGTGGAACTTCTAATAACCTCTCACAGAACCCTAGGGTTCCATGGAACCCTGGTTGAGAAATGTTGATCTAAAGTGATCATCAAAGATGCTTATTCTAAATTATTAATTTTAAAAAATACACTAGTACCAATGTCCTTTTTTTATCTTTACAGATGGTCACCCTAAACAAGGCCTTTCAGAGACTTCTCACAAAGGAGTTATTAATGCCACAAAATCTAAGACCAGTAAAAAACATGTTAAAATGGCTTATTGGTGTTAAAATTGTAAGAGTTACAAACACTAAAACTTGACGTTTAAAATGAAGGCTACAAGAGCAATAAGAGAGTTAAAATAACGATAAAATGAAAGGGGGGGAAAAAAGTTGTTAAAATAGCTTATTGGTGTTAGAATTATAAAAGTTAGAAACACTAATACATATAAATCAATCTTTATTATTATTGGATGTAATAGACCACTTTTTTATTAAATTTGACTAGTTTTTACCGTCATCCTAATTTTTTAGTTGTTTTTATCCAACTTATTAATTCTATGGCAACAAATAACAGCGCAGTCGGAAATAAAGAGTAAGCCTTTGGTGAGAATCGAACTCACACCTTTATTGCCAGCGGGAGACTAGTTTATGCCTAGCTTTTACCAATCGACCACAAAGACTTCATGGATTAGCAGAAGCTGATTTACATTTATAAACTCACTCACTTACAACCGACTCTCTGCGCCATGTTTATGTTGTTTTACATAGGCATAAACTCTCTCTGGCAATGATGGTGTGAATTCGATTCTCATCAAAGGATTACTCTTTATTTCTGATTGTGCTGTTATTCGTTGCCAAGGAAACTGGCCCGAATTAATAAGTTGTATAAAAACAACTAAAATTAGGATGAAGGTAAAAAACTAGTCAAATTTAATAAAAAAAGTGCTGTGTTACATCCAATAATAATGTTTAAAATACTAAAAGTCCTTCACTTTTGAATTACTGTGAGTGAAGATTTGATTGTTTGTCATTCAATCAACTGTAAACACTAAAATTTCGAGTTTTGAAAAAAGGCCAAAATAGAATGATTAAAAGACCTGAGAAAAAAAAAACATTACATCATGTTGGATTTTAACATTTTTAACCTAAAATCATTCTCTTTGTTTATTGGATAGAAATAAAATTGAAGTTAAAGATTCATAGGTAATTAATATATCTCCTCAGGCCCAGTTGCATACAATGGGTTAGGCTGATGTTAGCTATTTTTGATTCAGATATATTCTGTGATCTTGTCAGTGCCCAGAAAAAAAAGTCAATGTTTACGGTAATATGCAGTAGGAAAAAAAGGTCGTAATTTTGGTTTCTGGGTAGGAAAATTTTAATTTATAGTAAAATATACTAGCTGGTTTTGTGGTGTTGTATATATCTTACATTAAAACCATCCCCTAGGTCCATTGAGTATGCATGCCAAATTTGGTTAGGTGAATCAGACTTTTAGTATTATATAGAAATCAGTTCATTATTATCGGGGTGAGAGCAAACGCAAACCCAACAAATTTATTTTTGCAAAAGGGGAAACTGTATGTGAATTTTGCACACATATACAACCTATTTGGGGCCTAGTAGAACCGTTTTAGGCAAAAGTTCAAAAAAGGAGTGGTTCAACCGAAAATCAACCATTATAAAATAATATAATTTATATAAAATATTAGTTATCTTTATTAAAGATTTTTTCCTACCTAGAAACCGAAATCATAACTTTTTTTCCTATCACACATTTGCATGCACTATGAATTTTTTCCCACAACTGATCTTATCAGCTTAAATTCTTCATTTTTTTTTTTCTAAGGGACTTTGATCTTTATAAACAAGGATATGAAGAAATGACATATGACAGCCATGAAGCCAGTTGCTGCTCCTCTTCAGGGACTGACACAGAATTTCACTTAGAGGAAGACAAAGATGTCATTATTCAGAATTGTTCTGCTTCTCTTGAATGTGCTGACGCAATGCAGCCATGTGACAATGACAATGAAGGATTCATGGAACAAAAAGAAGAACCCAATCCAGAAGAAGAATTGATGAAGCAATGGGGATTGCCCACATCATTTGCAGGTGCCATCACGATGACTGAGAATAAAGAATGCACCAAGGTAAAAACCTTAACTCTTAAATTCATAGAAAAAATAGAATGTCAAGGGAAATAACTTCTGATTGAACTAATCTCACTTTAACCATTAGTTGAATTTTTTTTTTTTCCTATTCAATTCACAGAAGAGTTCCATTACTTTTTATTCTATTCATTGAAGAGTTCTATTGTCACGGTTCATGAATTAATGAGTTAATTTTTGTTTGAATATCTGACATGAGGAATTTTCATTATTATACACTAATTTACTCGGATCTATCTTTGTTAGTATAGACACAACGTTTCAGCCGTTGTACCCATTGGCCTTCTTCAGGTGTCTGTCATAGTCAATAACCTTCTGGAAATTTGATCCAATTCATGGTGGCAGATTGTTCTCATTCCACTGTCTATGCCAGAGGATATCTTGTATCAGTTAATTCTTCCAAGTGATATTGCTTGTCTGCCTCTTCCACTCAACCAGAGTATATGCCTTTTTTGCACTATCTGACACAGGGATTGAACTCACGACTACCTGGCAGGTTACTAGATAAGCTTAACCAGTGCTTTTATTCATTGGGCCATGTGTCTCATGTGACAATCCAGTGGTAGAAACCAACTATGGCAGACACCTGAAGAAGGTCGGAGCATACAATGGCTGAAACATTGTGACTATAGCAACCAAAATGAGAACACTAGTCCAAGTAAATCAATGTAAAAGAGGTTGATTTAACATATGCATATAGAAATTTCCTAAACTTAGTGTGGTACTGTCACATTAACGAGGCATAACATGAGAATTGAACTCGCAATACTGGTGAATGGTCTGCAAGACTAGCTTGTTAATAATTGCTATATAGCAAACACCTAGTGTGTGTGTGTGTGTATGTATATAAATATCTACTAGGCTTAGCTTAATCTAGTACAGGGCTACAATTGCAGAGGCGTAACTACGGAAAATACCACCTATGGCAAGCACTGAAATTGCGCCCCTGTCCAAACATTTGACACATTGGCACCCATCTTTTGGATAACTTTACCATAACATCAGCTCAAAAATACAAGTCAAGCTTCTTAATCTTTAAATTAACAAATTATGGCACTGCATGAAAATTACAGCTGCACCTTCCTTACTTTCAATGATTCAAATTGGTATATGATGTGCTCAAGGTCAGTTTTTTAGTTCCTTCTCTTTCTTTACTCACCAATGCAAGATCACAGAGTCTGCCTTGACCCATGGAGACTCACAAATACGAAAGTATTAGTTTTAATTTCCTGAATGCTCTCTCTCTTAGCTGGAGATGGCAACTCCTAAGATTAGGATTATCTGAATAGCAATGCGAAGATTGGGGAAGACACTCTCATCTCCATACATCTGAAGAAAATTCTTTTATCACTATCTGAGGATGGCTTGTCTGACTTCTCTAGAAACTGTTCAGTGGCGCCCAGGGCATGTGCCATACCTGCCATATGCCACTGTACAATTGTGAGGCACATAATAAGGATTGAACTCTCTACACTAGTGGTCTTCAAACGGTAACTACTCCTTTTGACTAACCTTTTGAATAATTAAATTTTCCAGGGAACCCCTTCAAAAAACAAGTTTCCCTTCTACATACATATTTTTATATATCTATGTAACTATTAGATTTAGGCCTTGTTTATGGAATTATCTAAATGTGTATAAACCCAAATTTAAAAGCTGTGAAGCAATCAGTTATGTAATGAAGATTTATTATGTATATTGCGAAAATGTCACTTTGTTTCATGGAACCCTTGGAAAGGGTGTGCGGAACCCTGGGGTTTGAATAGTGCTGCTCTACACTAACAATGCAAGACTAGCTAGTTGCCATCACTCTATGGCAGGCGACCTATGTGCAGATGTATGTGTGTGTTTAATATACTGTATTTAACAGCATATAAGACCCGCCTCTCCTTTCCCAAAAAATAGCTCAAAAGGTAAGCATAACTTTCGTTGTCCAGCCCCACGTTGGCCAGAATTTAAAAAAAGACGTGACTAACGATCGATGCAAAATGTATTCTAAAGAGCAAAAGTCAAGGGAGATAATTTATAGAAACTATGAAGAAAGATCTTCATCTTTAATTTTTTTTTTTTATTAGATACTTCAAACTCGACACTGCACTGCCTAACTAATTTATCTGGCGTGTGTCAACTTCATTCAATGGCTAGTTGTTGAGTAATTGCACTACACGTACACAGATTTCTTCAATTCTAGTGAGATGTCAACAACTGAGCTGTGTTATTCAAATGCTGATTAAGTGAAGAACATGATTTGAATTCTAACTTCTAATCCAAACTTGACTTGAATCTAATCAGCTAATTTACCTCTGCCAACAAAGTTGGAAGAGGTATATGTATTCACTTATTTTTGTCTGTCTGTCCATCCACTCAATATTTTCAAAAGTTCTCAATAAATTTCAATTACATTCTGTGGAAGGGTGGGCCATTGGCTAAGGAAGAAATTGATCAAATCTTGGGGCGGATCCAGGAATTTTTTTTTGATTGAAAGATATGTTTTCATCTATTAAGACAATGGAAAATCTAAACTTTCACAGTTACTTCCCCTGCATCGTAGCTATACATGAACTGATTTTTATTCAGTTTTTAGTTAATGCATGGCGGTAGCAGGGGTATGTGCTCTCTGAGTGCTTTCTAGTTTTCACTATTTGATCATAGATATTTCTTTTCTTTTTTTCTTCTTTGTCGGTGATAGAAAGAGAAGAAAAAGAAAAAACCACCCAAAAGGCAGAAGAAGAGAAAAAAGAAACGCACCACCACCAAAGATACTGAGCCTGAAGACGTGACTTCATTGGTGGTCGATCAAGGAACTTCCGAAATTGGACAGCCTTTTTTGGTACCGGAAATTCCTCCCGAGACATTTTCAACTGTTGGCCCGCAGGCGACAGACGTAGACAGCGTGTGGCAAGACTACTGGCTGAAATATGGGGAGTATTTAGTATGGCAGGGTTGGGTGACCAAGTATCCTGACCAACTAGACTTGCAGAATTCCACTTATGTTGTGCCACCAATTGCTGAAGTAGAAATTGAGACAGAAGACATGGGATTGGAGGAGGAAGAAGGGAAAGATAACTCTTGTCAGACTTTAAACCTTAAATCTGCAGCTGAACATGAAGACATAGATTCAGATGGTATTAAATCTGCAAATGCTGATCAGTATGCATTAAATAGTCTTAACGATGATGGTTTAACACAGATCAAAAGCAATAATCAGCTTTTGGTTAATACTGACTGTGATACTGTAATGAAAGGCTCATGTGAGCTTTCAGATGTTTTAAATACTAATTCACTTGTTAATACAGAAACTGAAAGACCACTTGATGGTTTCCACAATGCTAACACACAGATAGAACATTCAGTAGATCAATTTAAGTCTGAGCAAATTGGCTCACAAATGAAACCTGGTTCAAATTCAACAGACCAGGAACCTAAAGATATAACTCACAATAGCTCAGCTCAAGATGAGCTTCACGCTTCAGGATCAAATTTAAGTCAATTTAAGTCTGAGAAAATTGGCTTACAAATGACTGGTTCAAATTCAACAGATCAGGAACCTAAAGATAGAACACACAACAGCTCTACTCAAAATGAGTTACAAGCTTCAGGATCAGATTTTATTAATGAACACCCAAATCAGATCAACCAAGAATCCCTAACTAATCCAAACCAGGAGGAAGTAATCCAGACTGAGGAAAGCATTAAAGACCAGTCGAATCCACGGCTGTTGTGGACATTTAGAACGCAGGGGCGTTCATTTGACGATGCCGTTGAACGAACAATGAAAAGCGTTAGTGAATTGAGTCAAGAAGAGATGATAGCAGATATCTCTGAGCCATACGAGGAAAGTGAAAGCCCTGATGCCCACAATAGAGCCAATGAGAAAGCTGAGCTTGTCCAGATGATGCATTGCTATTCGTGCCCTCAGGAGAGTATCTCCGAGGCTGTTGACTTATATGAGACACCAAGTCAGAGTGTTGAAAAAGAAGAAACACAAGAAGCTGTAGTGGATGAAGAAGAAAAAGTTCAAACTTATGATGAAATTTGGAATGACCTTTGGAATGAACACTACCAAGAGTGCTATTGGTTTTACTACAGCCAGTTTCATGCCGCATATGAACGGCATCAGCCATATTCTCAAGTTCACCAAGAAAATGCTGCAGCGGATGATCGAGAAATGGACTGTTTGATAGATAAAGAGCCTCTATATGATAGCCAGCCTCAAAGCTCCGGAGACCACTGCTATAATGTCTGTCAGCCTCAAGAAAATATTGAGGTTAATGTTGAACCAGAACCTCGAGGTATGAATACTGAAATGCCTGAATCTTCTCAGATTGAAAGTATCACAAAAGAGATGACCACAATTAGTGTTGGTGAGAATGAGGTAGAAACTGTAAGGGGAAGTAACTCTTCAGAGAATCAACCCCAAGATGGAGCAGGGCATAAAAGAAAAGGATCTTCAAAGCAAACAACCCCACCCCAAAAGTCATCATCAAATTCAGGTAAGTGTCTGACTTTATTATTTTATTATACTCTGATTCACTCGGACTAGTGTCCTTATTTTGGTTGTCATGGTCTCAAAGTTTTGGCTGTTGTACCCTCCCCCGGGCTTCTTAGAGTGTCTGTCAATAACTTGGGAATTTCGAACCAAACCTGTTTTTCAATCTACAAGGGTAGATTGTTCTCATTCCACTCTCTGTGTCAGAGGATATCTCATATCAGTTAATTCTTACTAGTTAATTTGTCATTGCGATGTTGCTTGTCTGCCTCTTCCACTGAACCAGAGTGTATGATTTTTTTGCACTACCCAACCAAGGGATTGAATTCATGACCGCTAGGCACGTTACAAGATACGCTTACCCACGGTTTTTATCTACTCAGCCATGGATCTACACCATGGATTGAATAAAGGATTCAGTTTATAGCATACATATAATATAATAAGCCCTATTCTATCAGCAACACTTGCATTAATTCCTGAGCACATAAAGATTGAGTGCTTAACTTACTAAAATTTTAGCTAAAAAAATGCAAAATCTTTATGCAGGGGTGTATATAATTGAACCAGCTAATTAACTATTTAACAATGTAGCTAGTTTAAGCCTAGAGGTTCAC
>VCCN01004630.1:2999196-3009270 GCA_006491835.1 Architeuthis dux
TGGGCAATGGGCTAAAAAAGAATTGATTACATTTGGGTAATGTGTGAACTGATTTTCATTCAGTTTGTAGTGACAATGGCATTGACAGAGGTATGTGCTTTCTAGTTAAATTCATTGTTATAGACAGATTTACATTATAAAGAATTTATATGAAATCTTTTTAAAGATTTTAATTCATTTTTTAAAGTTTTTGCAACCGACTGATTTTGATGATAACCTTCTGCGTGATTATAATAAGCAGCATCCTCTATATCATTTCTTTCCTTTTCCTATATTATTAAAATACCAAAATTTCATGCAGGCCTTTACCAAGGGAGGAGGGGGCAGGGGTAATTTTTCTGATTTGCAAAAAGTTTGGGAGGCCCAGGGGTGTGTGTTCGCAATACCTCCCACCTCTATTTGCTTTAGTGTTACCAAAATGACAAGGCCTTTTATATTATAATGTAAATGCATTGACAGTAAAAATGCTTTGTAAATCATGAAAAAAAGGGATTGTCAGTGATGCCATTGTTACTGATAGAATGCAACTATTATCACCTCTATAATAATAATATGAATTACTTTTCTCTTCTTATTGTGTTACAGCTCAGCAGTCTGGCTGCACCTCACGGACACGTGGAAGTCGAGCAGAACATTCTCAACAACAAACTGAAAACTGTAACTGCTTACTACGGAGAAATTATCATGGAAGGCAAAGAACAATAATGATATATAAAATTATGCTTATAATATCAGAAAATCCATCCCCATTACGAGGAAAACTTATTTTTTATTCTTTCTCATCCTCCATTAATATTCTTATGCACAGTCATTATTATTACAGGTTGATTACCCCTTATCCTAAACTTTTTAAAAGCCAACATGACTTCACTGTAGTATGATTCAAAGATGAGACCAGGCCGATTTCCAAGGCCTTTAACTCATTCTGAGTAAAGTAAAAACTTGGTTATCTTTGTATGACATTTTAGAAACGTAAAACTGTTTACATCATAAACAGTGAAAGATGAAACAAGTCCCAATCAAAACAAATTGTCACCACCAGATCTGCATGAATGAATTAAGCACTGTTTTTTTTGTTTATCCTCTCATCTGTACAAAGACATTGTTTAAAATTTCAAAAAATGCTGTAGATACCCCTATGTGTAAAAGAGAAAGCGTTTATGCTCATCTCATATTTCAAAATCCCAAATACTCCTGCTCCCAGGCATTTCGGATAAGGGTATTCAACCTGTATTAATAAATACATCTCTTTCTCTACATCAGCATCCCATTATTAGTATTAATGCTACCACCATTCCATCATTGTCATCATACTATGAAAAATGATGGGATTATTTACGTATGAATTGGCACTTCTGCCTGGAATCAGAGTATCTGTGCGCTCTGCCTAGGATCAAAGTGTCACTCCACAGCCCTCTTAGGATTCTTCAGAGTGTAGTATCTGTGCACTCATTGAAAAGTGTTATATGTATATAAATGGATACATAGTGTTTTAAATATGTGGATATATGATTAACATTACTCATATTTATTTTTTTTAGTCATTATTCCTGTTTGTCCTCATTCATAATTATTGTATTAATAAATATCATTTATATCACCTTCTACCATGTCATTATTTGTATCATCATGTGCATGTTCACACCAGATGGCTGTGGATCAAGTGACAACAATTCTCCTCAAATTTCCAGTACCATCCTCTTGCATACCCCATTACTGTCAGGGTATGGACAGTCTCAATCCTTCCTCAAATTTTCAATTCTACCAATCTCACTTCCCAGTATTTTTTGGTGTGGTGTGGTTCCAAATGCGCCAATTGTTATGGGAACCTTATGGAAATGTAATTGACGTTGCTGTTAATTACTCTGATACTATTAAAGACTAAAATTGAGGTTCATGCTTTTAACGGGACTACAGTATCAAAATTGACTGCTTCATAAGTGTCTATATTTTTTACTCATCAACTTAAGAGAAAACTGGAAAATTTGCTCATCTTTTTCAGTTGTAGTCCTATAAAAGATGACTTTATATCGGTTTTCAACCTTTTTTGGTCCATCCCCACCCAGTTGAGAACATCTGCATTATATCGTCAGATTTTACAAGCAAGTGTATAGCTAAAACTCTATACCATGACACGCTGCCTAGAAGAAAAACACAAAGAAAAGGGTTACTTCCCTTGCTGAGACAACCACAGCTGAAATACATGTTTTCAAAAAGGTGAAAATCGCATTCAGCACAGTCTTCCTCTCCCACCACCCAACAACTCTGCCTAATATAGCAACATCACCATTTTTTTGGATCTGGGAACACTCAATCATTCCCATATAAAATACAGTAAACCCTTGCTGTAACGAAATCTCGGATCCATCTGAATTGACATTGGTTTTTCCAAACAAAGTTCAATAAATGCAGCGTACACATTTGCAGGAAGACTAAACACACAAGAAATTTATTAAAAAACTACAAAGCAAACAAACTAACAATTTATTTTGATACAAAATTTAATTATTTTTAATTTAAATACTTTTTTTTTAAAGCCTGGTTACACTTAGTCTTCTTGATACTCATTCGCATCAACAAGTTTTTCGTTTTGTGCATGCATTTTTTCCATGGCTTCCAAGGGCAACCAAACTGCATTTGGATTTACCGAATGATGTTCATTAAATGTGGCGAACTACCAATCTAACTTCATATTCACTGAACAAGGGGCAACCATCAGGTATAACAAACTTTCGGCTTTAACAACAACCCCCTCCTCCAATTAGTTTATGGCGAAGGTTTACTGTACTGGTAATTGCTACATTGCTTTTACACCATTTTGTCTTATGGAAGGTTTTATAAGAACGCTTTACATTCTGTTGGTGGGGGAAACCAGTATTAAGAAGAAAATGCTGGCAGCAAGAACATTTTTACAATGATTTATTCAGTTCAATGGCTCAAATCAAATTTTGCATCGGTCCAATAACCAAAGCATAAGATCATCTTTTTGCAGAGCGTTAAGTGGCTTTGTGTAGGTTGGAATGTTCATCTTTATCAGATTAGTGGTTGGCCTAACAGTTAACAGCACAGAAAATGGAATTGGTGAACAGAGTTCAAACTCCAGCTGTGACAGTTGGAGCAGAGTAGACAGCTCTTCAGCCTTGCTAAAGACTGCCAGCAACAGTGGCTCTATCAATTCTTTCCAAGCAGAGAGCTTGGTTTGTGGCATTAAGAGTTTGTCTTCCATGTCACCATCAAGAGTGCCCGTGTATGGGTCCTTCACATCACTAGGAGTGGGCTTGCGAGGATTGTCCATGACAGGGACATTGGAGGCACATAATAAGCCTGCTGGGGCCTACGGCACAGTCCAATTGGCGCTTAATAGTGTCCGATGTCCTCCAGTCGTTTCATCAAATCATATGTCAGTGACGCACAGTCAACCAATTCGGAGACAACTTGTTTGACAAACATCAGTTTTGCTGGCTTGGCTTAATTTAACAGAAAAATTAAACTGTTCTGTCAAGAAAGTTAATTTTTTAAATATTCTTAACAGAACAGTTTAATTTTTCTGTTGAAGAGAGAAGAGACACATCCTTCGTGGAAGTAATTTGTTATTGACAACATGTAAAATTATACATCTAAAAACCCGCTTTACAAATAAGCTTAATTAATCTATGTTATATAAAAAAATTATTTTTCAGTAGTTTCACCTTTTAACCTCTAAAATGGTACCAAAAAAAAGCCAAATCGGCAAAACTGATGTTCATCAAACAGGTTGTCTCCGAATCATCTGCATGATGAAACTGCTGTTGGCTGATTGTGTTGGTGACAAGTCATTCAACGAAACAACTGGACACAGTTGGCTGGCGGCATTTTCTTACACCCTTACACTTCTGACCAAATTGGGTCCTAATCTGTACTACTAAGCGTCTGCACTGCGAACTTTCTATTAAGCTTGCACACACCATAGATGTAGGGTGGTTGAAAACAAATCTTTATACATTAATAATAGCCAAATGCCTAGTCATCTAATTGGTGATGCAGGAACAAGATTCCCACTGTCCCTACCTACTATCTAGCCAAACCACAGCGGTTTCCTTTATACGGTGGCCAGTTTTCTTTGCCCGCCGATCATTGAAACTAGTTGGTCCACAACTCAAGTAGTACAGCTTCCCAGAACGAAAAGTCATCCCGTCCCGCCTGAAACTCAGAGCCTAACAACAAGGTATGCACTCACTACTTGTGAGATGAGGTGCCCCAGACAGGACGAAGAGGGACTTGATTAGTAACAAGAAAATCAGAAAAATCTTTGGAGCAATGCCAGTCCACAAATACAACCAGTGCCAGAGAAATTAAATGGTTTGGATACCCGACAAGAATGGCAACTGACCAACCAGCATTGAGAGCTTTACAATCATGGCCATCACAGACGTGACCCACCAAGCCATTGACGGCCATCTCCACAACACCCCACATGGAAAATAAATGAAAGAAAAGAGTAACAAAAACATAAAACACGTTGCTAAAAAATATTTATACATATGAAGGAAAAAAAAACAAAAACAAAAAAACTACCTTCCCAACCATGGAATGATTTTTTTTTTATACAAAAAGAGTCAATGTTCAAATGTCCTTCAACATGAAAAGCCTTTTTTAATCTTCATTTGAGATTTCAACTTCGCAGAAAAGTGAATCCAAGAATAAAAACTTCACTCAGCAATGAGCATTGAATTAAACTCTTTCAAAGGCTTGCACCATGACCCAACAGTTCCACAAGACAATTCAGTGCACATATACAGGAATACCTTAAATAAAGCGGTTATGGTATTGCTGTACAAATTGATGTAACTAAGTATAAGTTTTAAAAAACACATTAAATTATAATTCTTGTTTGAATTTTGTTAGATGGGACGTATTAATCATTGTGTATGATATAGACTAGGAAAATAATGCGACCATATGTTCATTTATTCATAATGTTTCGCTGTGTACTCTCCAGCCTTTATCAGGTGTTCTTTGTTTACACTTTCTAGAACAAAGACTGGAGGATACACGACCGAAACATTTTGAATAAATGAACATATAGATGAGGAAAATAGTCCGACCATAGCATACACAACATTAAATTATAATAAGACCTTGAACAGTGTGGTTTCAGGGATACATACATATATATATATATTTATTCGGCTACTCGTATTAATCACATTTGGCAACTCTAGGACGGTGTTGTTTTCTTTTTAAGTTGCAAACATTTTAGCTGAGTATTTTGCTGCAACCTGTTACTAATATAAATAAATTAGCCCTATGGAGTTTATTTATCAGAGAAAGATCGTAAACTTATCTTCTTAAATGGATTTTGCTATCGTTTAGAAACAACAATTTATTGAGATAAGAAACTCAAACTATGGAGTTATTAAAATTCTTTTGTTTTTGAACTCGTTCAGCAATAAAGTTAGTTAACGACTATGGAAATCAAGCTGATAAACCAGCATCTCTTGTGACTGAAGATAATTAAAAACCTGTCAACTAAAAAAAATAATTCTAATTTTTGTATTTCAGTAAAATTGTTTCAACTCCATAGTTTGTTTTTGTTGGTCCTTGTGCTGAAGTGTCCCTACACTGAATTGTTGTCTGGAAACCGAATTGTACATGCGCAGTCCTGCTTTTACCAGTCACATGACACTCCATTTTGTGACAAAAACCAGTTGGTCAACTCCCATAAAACAAAATGGCCTCCAAATTTTACCCTTATTTAAAGTTTGGCCACTGTTCTGTTGTCATTTGTTTTTCCCTAAATAATAAAAAGGCATTCCCGCAATATAGTAAACTTCAAACATTAACCCAAAAATGTCAATATGATAAAATATTAAAGTTTGTATAACAATATGAAGGGGGAGGGAATTTTCTTTTTTCTTCTTTTATAAAATTTTAAAATAATTTTTAGGGTGGGTTGGCAGTTTGGAACAAAATGGGATGGAGGACGTATAAAAATAAGTACTACCTCTGTCCTATAATAGTTATTACATTTAGTGTATGAAATATATATGCAAATGTAGCAACTATTATGGGACAGAGATAGTATTTCATTATCTTCAATCTGATATGTTGAACACCAGAAAGCAAGCTTATTACTGCTGGTAACATTCTTCTTTTCAATTCCTCTTCTACATTAGGATTTGGCCAGAATATTTTTTTTTTCTATTCCCCCCCCCCTCCCCAAATGGACAGAAAAGAAAAGTAGGACCCATAATGATGGCAACCACAATAAGTCAGTAGTATTGTTACACAGCAGTAGCAGTGAAAGTAATATGTGGCGGATTAACCATTAGGCTGAGTAGGCTCAGGCCTAGGGGACCCCGAGAGCAAAAAATGGTCTGAGTGTAAATGTGAGTATTTTGGATGATATTTCAGTAAAGCTTAGCCCGGGGGGCCCCTGGGGCGGTAGATAATCCAGCACAGAACAGATGAAAAAGGCTCTTCGTTTTCCTTGGCGACCCAATCTTGCAGTTGGAACAGGCTGAGTCAGCAGAAGTCAAACTGTTTCTGCTACACTTATGTAAAAGGTAAGAAAAAGAACGCCTAATCTCCAGCAGTTTCAAGTTTTTCAGTTCCTTAAAAGAGAGGAGCTGCTGATATTTTCCTTCGTACAAAGTTTAAGGGCCAACTGTTTCAGATTGGTTGTTTCATTGTCCCTCTTTGCGCAAAATGATACTCTCATTTAAATAAATAGGCAGGACATTCGCAGGTTTGTACTCCCTGGAAAGATAAAGAAATTTTAATTAGTATGACAAGAAATTATTTCAACACAAAAATATTTGGTAAAGATCTACATTAGTTAACGAAGTCGAAAAAAAAATAGAAACATTTTTTTCATCAGTAAGTTATATTGTAAATAGAACCCCCCGCCACCCTTGTAAAACATTAACAAAACATTTTTTCTAAAAACTAACACCTTATAGGAAGATTGTTAGGGTCTAACGGATTAAAGCACAAAAAAATACTGGTGAAAAAAAAAATGGTTTCTATTTTTTTCGACTTGGTTTAACAGACCAAGTAATTAAATCATGGATAGAGCAGTCATATTTTTTCCTTATTTAAATTATGTGTGGACAATGCCAAAAATAGCTATAGTCCCTGCAAGTAGTATTGTGACGACATCAGTATAAATACTGATCCTCCCCCTTTTAGTGCAATGGGGAGGTACTGCCCCGGGTCTTATTGATCTGCCGAGAGACAAGGCAAGCATCATTTTGCAATACCAATGGTATCACCTCTGGTTTCTGCTCAAGAATTGCCAGAGTTAGATTATATTTCAAACCAGATGAACTGCATGGAATTTATAATAAATGTAATTAACATGTGAAGAAATATTTTCTATTTTTTGTTCTTTTTAAAATGTATTAAGTTTGTATTCATAGGCATAACTAAAAATGTAATTTTGAAAATATTCATGTAAAGTCAAAACAGTTAATTAGAGGATCCTTAACAAAAAAAGGCATCTTAAATCTGACTAGATTTAAAATTACATTTCCTAAATAAACTCAGTGTAACCAAACTAGCACAAATAAAAACAAACAAAAAAAAAACCCACGATTAACAGAAGGGAGATATAGTAATATAATCTTGATTTATTAATTAGATTAAGCATCTTCTGACAGCCATACAAGTTCTTGTAGAGTAATTGCCATACATAAGCAGGCTTCCCAAGGCAAAAGGGATGCGAGTACAAGTCTAGCCCAGACCTTAATCCCTATTTCCAATCTGTGCTGTTTACTCATGTCTGTAGACTGATGGTCTGAGTAGTTGCGTTGAAAAGCAACTAAAATTAATATGAAAGAAATACTAGCCAAAAATTAATAATAGATGGGAGATAATCTGTCTTTTAAAGAAGCTGATATAACAATGTAAATTATACATGACTATAGTAGACATTAGCTGAAAATCCGCCCTATTGAAGGGAAGGCGGATAGCTAGAGCCGTAAAAACAAACGAATTTTAATTTTTTTTCCATGAAATATTTTGAGTGGTTTCCCTTTATCTATATTTAATGAAATAATTGGAGTTGTTTTCCTTTATACAAAATATTAATTTTCACCCTAAATTGACAGTAGAAACCCCCTCTAAAACCTTTTAAATAGGGAATTAGTCGACCAAAAATGTGTGCTGTAGGTAGGTTGAGATATGCCGAATTCGATTATAGTTTTATTTTTAGTATGGAATGTGTGGTTCTCGAGTACATACATACATTAGATATCTAGATTATGTTTCCAACCTCAACGGGAACAAATGTATAAGACTGAACTTGAAGTTACATTGTTTACTTACGAGTAAGGTGAGGCGGGAGTTCCTATGATGAGAATATGATTGGTTTTCAGGAACAGACGCCACATGCTCTGTAATTAACAAAAAGATTTGATGAAGGAATTATTTAAAATAGGCTTTGTTTCCAAGCAAACATACAGTTTATAGACAAAAGCCAAATGTTTTGTATAGATAAAACTATTGTAGCGAATTACATCCTCAGTGTGCCCTATGCTTATGGCTTTGTGCCTGACTAAGATAAGCTAAATAAATAAATATCTATAAAAAAACTGACATGTTAAATAGAGATTTATCATTTTAAAGTTACCAATATAATTATTTTTATTAAAATTAGAATCAGAGTTTCATTTAAAATGTTTTCTAGATCTACATAGGATCACAATAAGTGGTTTCCTATTGGGACAGGGACTTTTAGATAACCAACTGATACCAATAAGAGAAATGATATAAAAATTAGAACAATTTACATTCATTGTTGTAAATTCATTAGTATAAACACAACTTTACATTATTAAAAATGAATATATTTATTATTATTTTTTTTTAATTCATTTTAAATAAAGTGTTTGGCACTGACTGATTTTGCTAACAATAATCATTTGATAACATTATCCATGGTTATAATAAAATGGCTTCATCTGCATTTATTCAAGCTATTGTTCATAAAATAGCTTTTAAGCACATTTTACAGCTTTTCTATCGAAGTCTATAAGTTCTTGGAAATGGTATTTGTGAGAACCTGTCAGTCTCCAACACAAGAATGATAGAGAATGGAACGAACCCAGTCATATGCAGGCATTTCAGTTTGTAACTCAAATAAGGGGTCTCAATCTGCACTTTCCTCAGTTATGTTAACACTTTTAGTGCTGTTATGATTTTCGTAGATAGCATTCCTAGGTCACAACTGCTAAATACAAAGATCTTCATTTTTCTAGCAGTTCTTTCGTTCCTATACCACCCTGATGTAACTATATGACCCAGTTTCCCCATCTCATTGATTGTCTCAACGAAACGGTAGCACAATAGAGAGTATAATTATAAATAACGAGTAGCATAGAGTTAACTCTTAAAATCAGTGGCACTCTTCAATGAATAGAATTTTCTTTTAAAAATCCAACTTTTGTGAATTGAATTTAAAAAGTAACAAATTTACCTAAAGATGCAAAGGAAGTAATTATGATCAGAAGTTATTCGTTGATTAATTTTTTTTTTTCCTTTTCATTTGAATTTAAGAATTAATCCCCACCCCACCAACAAACAGTGTATATGGCAGCTTTTGGTACCAATTCTCATTTTGCCTTCTGAATATTAAGAAGTGCTGAATCTGCCAGTTCCAAACTTCTAAAAAATGTCTACACTACTAGCTATCAAGATATGGTTAGCAGATTAATCTCAAAAGCCATAGACAGTTCACTGGGTACTCCATGAATGTAACTTTCATAAGCAATTAAGTTTTGACAGTTTTCTATTCAAAAAGTAACTGCATCTACAATTTTTTTAAAAACATTCCCTATGAAATCTTGAAAACTACAAAGGTAATTAATTAGATTTAGAGATGTATATCATATAATGTGTACACACACACACAGGAAGCCATTTATTATAATCATGGATAATGTTATCAAACGGTTATTGTTTATCAAAATCAGTCAGTCAGTCCAAAACTTTATTTTAAATGAATTAAATATTCATATTAATTCTTATAATGTAAAGTTGTTTATGACAATAAATGTAAAGTGTTCCAATTTTTATATCCTTTGCTTAATGTTA
>VCCN01004630.1:3009464-3021174 GCA_006491835.1 Architeuthis dux
TATATATATATATATAAAATTATCATAAAGGTTCTATATACATCATATAATTATCAAGGATAGTGTAAGTAGACAACAGACAGTTAAAAAAAATTAAAAATCAACAAAAATTATTAAAACTAAAAAGTATCTTTTTTTTTAAAGGTCTAACAATGTCAGAGCATAAATAGTAATTTGTCTATTATCAGTTATAAAGAAAAATGCACCTACCTTATGAAATCCTCTAACATCCAGGTCCCAAAGATGAAAACACTGGAAAACATTTTTTTAAGATATTTTAAATAAAAGAGAAAAACTTACATTATTAATTTTTGAATAATATTTTCTTTCATCCTTAATTTTTTTTATTTGCTTTTCATAGCAACCTCACTCAGTGAACACTAACATGCAATAAAAACAAACTATAAAATTTGAGAAAATACTCAAAAATTAACAATGGTTGACAATGCTTCATCTAATCAAAAATAAATCGGGATAGTAAAGTTTACATTTTATCTGCAGATAATCTTATTTAAAAATTTTGAAAATCGAAAAACAATTATGAATAAGATGCTTAAGAGCTTTTATAATAGCTAAAAATGTTTACATTCTATAGAATATAATGTACACATTTATTTAGGCACAATTTATTGGTTTGCCAAAGAACAGTTTGCAAGATGTAAATGACTAAGAAATGGTTAAAAAGAGATAATATTGAAATTTAAGCACTTTAATATAAAAGTGGGTAGAAGTGAGTGAATTACCTTGGCCAAATGTTTCCATGTTGTGTAATCTTTATCTGAGGTCATATTTATATACATAACATATAAATCATCCTGGAAAATACAAATTCAATGAGTTAAATAGAAATAAAATAAGAAATAATAATTGACAATTACTTCAATAAAAGGATATAATATTAATCAGGTCAGGTTTACAATCAATTATTTCACAACATGTAAGTTTTCTTCAATATTTTAGCATTAAATGGAGAAACAAAGCAATTGCAGGCACCATATTTGATGGCATATAAGAACCCCCTTTTGTTCCCCAAACAATGGTTCAAAGGTAAACATAACCTTTGTTCAGCCCCACATTGACCAGAACTTGGGGAGTTGAAAAGCTGGGTGATAAATGAGAATAATTCAAGGAAATGTTTTTTTTCTTAATATTCCCTGTTGAAATAATGGGGGGGGGGTTCATATGCCATCAAATAGTCATTTGATTGTATATACATTGTATAAGGAAAATGCTGAATGATTACTTCTTTTAAGTTATCTTCTAAGTTAATATTAAATTATGGGGATTGGGTTGATTAATTTTTAAAATGGCATTATCATATATCAACAAAACAATGCTTGTTATACTTCATTTTTATCTAAAAAGGGTGATAGTGCCATTTCGTATAAATAGCATAAGCGTAAACTGTTAGGAATATTGAATATTGACTAATATGTACAACAGAATATCTAATAAATGTAATATATACATAAAAAAAGAATAACACTATCCTAAAAGAAGTTATCTTGTCTGTGGCATTGGAGTGATGATTTGCTAAGATGAGTTATCTTGTTCATGGCAACAGTTTAATGTGTCCAGCCCCCCAAAAAAGAAAAAGGTGCACCTTAGTGTTTGGAATAAAATCATCATCACATGGTGGTCTGGTATGGTTTAAAACTTTGGCATCTTTAATCAAGGTCTTCATGAGAACTTCGTAGTTGTCCTTTTTCATTCTGAGAAACAAGCAATTAAAAAAAGAAAATGGTGTATTATAGACAAAAACTATTAACCAGAAACATGAATACAAATCTAAATCCATCCACATATATAAAAGTATAGAAATAAAGTTAAAAATAGGGTTTCTCTTTTTTTTGAGAAATCTAATCATTGTTTAATGTAAGAGTCTATGTTGTTCCCCCAAAGAGATTTTTAAACAAAGTAAACATTTGTTTTGTTAAACTCACAAAAGGGACTGTCAAATACTTCCAATTAGAAACCGTCAATAAGAACTGTTAACATAGGTTTCTCCAGTTTTTAAGTGATGCTGGCTGGTTATGTATGTGTCATGCATACAGGCTGCACTAGCCTGTTAAAATTTAAACATTTATTCCTTATGTCTAGAAAGAAATTGAAAATAGGTTTTTAGAAGGGGTTCGATCTACAATGTAAGTTTATGCTAAATTGGTCGCTTAGTTTGTGCCCAACAGCATACAAGTTTGTTTTTTTTAAAATTCAGACTTTTTACTGATCCAACAAAAGGCGAGAGAAGTAATTGATTCATTGATTACACCTTTTTCCAATTTTTTAATTAATCACCCAACACAGCATGCTGCCAAAAGACGTTGGTCAGGTTTCTATTGAGTGACTAACCAGACCTGTCTGATTTCAAATCATAACAACATAGACAGCCAATGTATTACTAACTTTCTCTTCTCATACAAACAACAACAAAACACTGATCATCAGATACATACTTGTCAACATCTTTCAGCTGAACGTTAGGTAACGTCATGAATGAATGCTTCTTGAAGTAAACTTCCTGGAAATATGGGTTCATGTTGATACCCTTGGAGCCAAAATGATACGTGCGTGAAATGTCTGGAATTATACACTCACGATCCTTGCGGATAAAATTGGCCCTCATCCACATGTCCCAGTCCCATTGCTACAACACAAGAACAGATTAATAAACAATCAGCTTTCCATCAAGTGTCACAAAGTACCAAATTTTATAGCATAGAAGAGCACCACTTTTTCCTCCACAAAAAAAGGCACACAAAAAAGGTAAACATAACCTTTGTTTAAATGGTTCTTCGGACGATTGAACTCCTTGTTGTTTGTGTTGTAAACACAATGTTTCGGCCGATCCATTCTTCGGCCTTCTTCAGGCGTAAAATCTAAGTGTGATGGGGTAAACAGAAGTGTTTATTTTTAAAAGGGGGTAACCCTTATGATGCAGGGCCTGGGTGTTTCTGTGTCTTTGTCTTGTCGGGTTTAGGTCTGTTGAGAAGCAGAAGCCACATCAGACAAGTGCGGAGTTCAACCCAATGTGGCTTCCGCTTCTCAATAGACCTAAACCCGACAAGACAAAGACACAGAAACACCCGGAGGCTGCGTTATAAGGGTTACCCATTTCAAAAATAAAAACTTCTGTTTACCCCATCACACTCAGATTTTATACCTGAAGAAGGCCGAAAAATGGATCGGCCGAAATGTCATGTTTACAACAAAAACAACAAGAAGGAGTTCAATTCTCCAAAGAATCATTTAAATATTAATGACCCTTCTCAAAACTAGAAAATATAACTTCTGTTGTTTAGCCCCACATTGGCCAGAACTTGAGGAGGAGTTGAAAAACCGGGTATGATAAATGAGAAAAATTTAGTTTTATTCTTAATATTCTCTGCTGAAATAAAGGGGGTCTTATATGCCAACAAATACAGTAGTCATTAGATCATGTTAAATCTTTGTTTATATGTAGATAATTTTTTCTTCTTTTGTTTTAATGTACCCATATATATCAGAATATAAGATGGCTATTTAATTAAAATTTTTAAAAATAATGCAAATATTACACTGCATCCAATGTGCTGATATTTGATGAATTGCAGTGAGCGGTAGTCCTCCAAATATCCTTGTAAACCATTAGTTTTTTTTAGTTTGGCATATATAGTAATTTTAGTCTAGACCAGGGTTTATCAAAATTGAGTGTATAGGACATCATTTAAACTGTTTGGTTTCAGTTAAAAGGTTTCAATATTCAATAAGTTTTCATGTTTCTGATATTTTATGTAGATATATAATAAGCAAATGCAAATTAGAAAATTGCATAATCTTTATTTTTGAGGGAGGTGGGGACCCCTAAACCTAAATTGTTTTGTTTAATAGGAATAAATGCCAACTACAGAGGAAGCTGCTTACTGTGAACACCCTGGTACAGGGTCTTTTAGATAGGAATAACCGGCTGATAACATTGGAACAATTTACATTCCTTGTTATAAATTTATATTAATAACCATCTATAGCCACTTTTAAATACAGTTTACCTGAAGATTCTGATAAATATACCTGGAACTTTGATTATAGCAAGCGGATAATTTTCAATTCATTTTTCATTCATTTTAAATAGATTGTTTGGGACCAACAGATTTTGATAACGACCGTTTGATATCATTATCCAGGATTATAATAAATGGCTTTCTCTGTACACCCAAACAATATGCAATGGCATTGCCTTCTTACTGCTACAACCTGAGAAAAAGTTTTTAAGCCAAACTACAACAAAATGATCAGAATTGAAAAAATTATTTTTTACCTTTTCTGGTGTTGGCCATTGAGGTTCCAATTCCTCTTTATAGAGTTTCCGTTTCATCATCCAGCCAAGTCCTGGCATAGTCTCAATGCGATACAGAAGAGACGGATCTTTACATGAATGTTCATAACCCTAGAAGAAAGAGAAAAATAAATTTAAAATATTTTGACCATTCAAGACTGGAAACCAATAAGTCCAGTCCCCAATGCCACCTTCCTATTGTGCTAAGAAGGGTAGGGACATTCACTGATGTCTGTGGCAAAGGTACGAGACAATTTTTGAAGGACTCACCATCAAATGCTACTTTGTGTAGTCTGCCATATTTATTGAGTGGATATATGGTCTCCCCCACACACACACTAAAAAAATGACTGTGCTACATTGTGGGGTGGAGAATAAATTTCATTATCATAATGAGTCCCCCCCCACTTTTTACAGTGTGTGTGTGTATACTAGCTGAAGTACCTGTTCAAGATCATGGCCAGCTGGCTTTGCTGAGGGTTTATCAAACTGATGGAGGTGTGTGTTCATCATGGATCATTCCTCCATCTATCAGATAGCCAATGTTCTGACAGTGGATGTAGCTCCCTCAGCTTTATAGCTTGGGAGTCAAAAGTCTAGCAACGCAGAAAATGAAGGCTTTTGGAAGTTGTTGCAATAAATAAAGCTAAATGAATCCAATTAAGCAAATCCTATAGTGCTTACCTGGTCATTCCAAGCAGATATACAATAAATAGACGGGTCTTCATCCAACAGGTGCATTGTCTGGCTAAAGTAACTGGAAAAAAATAAATGTAGAAAATAGAACTTCAAGAGATGGTAAATATAAATAAGCCAAGCTTTTTTTAGCAATAACAATTATATATATACTAGCAGGAATAGCCAGCATTGCCCGGGGAAAACATAACTTCAAATTAATATATATATTATACACAATGTTCACTAAATAAAATCAAATTTAAAATTATACACACGTCAGTTCATGCTTCTGTGATATGGAAATAAAATGTAATGTTTTATAAGTAATGTTTGACATTACCCATAGAGTATTGAAAAAAAATGTTGACAAATGCAGAATTTTCTTGTAAATCATCAAAATTTACTCACTTGAAGAAATCAGGAGAAACATCTAAGTCTTCTTCAATTATAATCGCATATTCAGCATCCTAGAATCAGTAAATGAAAATAGAATTCAGATTCATACAATACAAATTGTTAATTATTTCTGCTATTGGAATTAAAACAATCATTAATTTTGCATCAAAGTATATCATGAAAAATTGATTCTCTTCTTAGCAAAGCCATATTGCAGCAACAGGAGGCAGCAAAAATGGTTACAAATCATTTGGATGCTAAATAAAAAATTTGTCGTTCAAACATAAGCAAAATTCTCCTGAAAACTTTAAAAAATTAAAAGGCTCAATTTAATATGTAGTATTAAATCAGAACAAACAGTCTATCTATATAATAAACAGTGACTTTTTCTGTTCGTTTCTTTGTCCATAATACACAAAAGTAAGTATGTATTTACAGTACTGCCTATAAATAAGTACACCCCTGCCACTATTTTACAGAAATTTAATTTTCTTCTAAACCTAATATAGCAGGATTTTATTATTTCTAGTGGAACATTACATCATCAAAACGGATATTATCAGGTATTATTTATGACCAAACTCTACAGTATTGAAAATGTTGCCAAAAATATGAATATGTTGCTGTCCAAAGAGGAGTACACCGCAACGAAAAAATATTTTTGGCAACAGTTTCAATGCAGTAGAGTTTGGTGATAAATAATACTATAATAATAAATGGTGACAAATATACTGCTCAGCTTACTAATTATACACCTTAAGTGGGCTGTAGAATGGATTGGCTGAAGTGATGTAGTAACAACAAAAGCAACACAGAACAAATTCAATAGTCAGAACAATTGTTGGAATGGTAATGACTTCTCAAATCTATAGAAGACTTCAATTATGTTACTAAAGACAAAACAAAAATGCAAGTAGAAAGCCCTCAGAGAGTGCACACATCTGCTAACACCATACACTAACTAAAAACGGAATGAAAATCATTTCATATATAGCTACGGTGCAGGGGAGGTAATCAAGTTTTGATTTTTCAATTGTCAGACTATTGTCTAAATATCTGAAAAAATCTCTCTCAAAAAAAATATTTTTAAATTCTTGGATCCGCCCCAAAATTCTATCAATTCTTCCTTAGCCCACCCTTCAACAAAATGTCATTGAAATTCATTGAGAACTTTTAGAGATATCATGTGGATGGACAGACAGACTGTAGTGAATACATAACTCTTTCAACTTTGTTGGCAGAGGTAAATAATGGAAATAGTAATCTAGGCATTCAGAAAATATGAGAAGAAAGAATACCTTGAAACGATTGAAAGTTGCAGTCAAACTGGATTTATAATGTTGAGAAATCCTTGCATTTTTCACCCCAAGTGGAGTGTGTTGTACTCCATGCAACCCAAAGAGCTTGGTCACTTCAAAGGGTTCCTGCAATGATTGAGGGGAGAAAAAAGGTGATTAGATTCTATAAATTACCAGGGTAAGAAAATTGAGGAAGATGAATTCAATCTAAAACATTCCTGTATGAGGTAAATCAATAAGTCTCTAGCCTAATGATGAAAACATTTATTTTTATGCAACAAATATTCATTTTTCAACAAGCTTTTTCCTTGTCAATGCACTTAATTCAGTAATGAATATTAATTATAGCAATTCAACATTACACAGTGAAAATTAGATCAAACTTCAACTTATAACTAAGTGTCAGGCTACAGACTTATTGATCCACCCTTGTATGTGTGACATGATGAAAATCAAATATATACTTGTACGTAGTCCATATTTGACTAACCAGGGATGTGTGGTTGATTTTCTTGATATTTCAATATTTATTTTTGATCATCCTCAGGAAATTTTGATTGAGGAGGGTGAAAAAAGATACAAAATGGACTACACTTAATTTTTGTTAGTCAAAAAGTTTACTTTTCAAAGTTATTTTCATCTTTTTATTTTAAAATAGTTTGATGACAAGTGTGTATAGAGGTGGTGTAACGGTTATCGTCCTGGAAAATGGAATCGGCAGACAGAGTTCAAGTTTCAGCGGAGGCTATTTAAGTTCACTTCACACTAATGCACTTGAGAAAGGCATGACGCCACTTCTCCCTCAGCTATGAGTAATTAGCAGGTAAGTTGAAGCCTTTTAACCTTGTAAGGCAGTCTATCTAAGAGAATGTTACTCTGACAGAAAAGACCTACAGCTTGCCAGTCGCAATAGCTGGTCCCAAGCCTAGGTGATGGAGGAGTGGTGGGTGTGGGGCAAGCAACACCACCCTGTCTAGGAGTCTAAAGGAATAAACAAAAAAAAACAAATACCAGTAGAAGTGTTCAGTATAAACCATTGTAGAGTAGTAATAAATGTATATATCAAAGTACCTCATAGTAGCCATCAATAAACACAGTTATCATTTCAGGATTGGATCCAGCAGTGGATAAGATTGATTGTAGCATCCTAAAATCAGAAGAGATAAACAGGTTAAATACATTTCAAAATAGATTTGGAAAACTCAAAATATTTTAGTATTTCCCCACTTGTAATTGTGCACCCCACCGTTGGATATTAGTTAGCAAGCTAGTATGGCAGACTGACTGTTGTATCAAGTTCAATCCCCACTAGGTGTCCCACATTTGTGGCCTTGTGCAATACCAATAGCAACTTTTGATGAAATCCATCTCTGACAAATACTAAAAAGACTGGTTAACAAGAACTGTACAATATAAGTGAGAGCATCATTCTTACCTCTACAAAAAAAAAAAGAAGAAAAAAAAGGGTGTCTGTTTTCCAGGATTCTAATTATTAAGACAAGCACATACACAAGTTAAAAAAATAAATAACCAGAAATTTTATTTTAGTGAATATTCAAATTTACTAAATTCCAAGTAAAACTTTAACTTTTTAAAAGTTTTCAATGTTTATTAACCTTTCAACAGGAAAGATGTGTAGATCATCTGCTAATTCCATGTTTTTCATCTGTCCCAGGATAAATGTCTAATGGGACAAATGTATCCCATCATGATTTTGGTTCTTCAAAATTTTTGATTTAATAAAAGAATAGTTTTCTTTAACCATAAATTAAAATTAATTTTTGGCTTTTTAAAAATTCAGACATTAAGTATTTAAATATGTTAGTCTTGAAAGGGTTAGGAGATCTTGACATTGTTGTAGATTTGAAATCATTTCTCCATTTTATAACAACTGCAGATATACCTTTACATAAGTTATTATTAAGCAAGAGATTATCTACTTACCTATATAAATAGTGAGGTCGGTCACTTGCAATCACAGCTACAGGCACCTGAGAGATTCTCTTATCAGGAAGCTTTGAGGTAAGAAAAGATGAAGAGCATTGACAAAGTTTCATGGAACTGTGGCAACAACAACAAAAAAAACATAAGCTACCATGAAAAGAAAAACTGATTTCAAACATGGCAAAACAGTTTTCAATTTATACTTTAATTGGTAATTATAAAAACTTCAATATATATACACACACACACACACACACACACACAAACACACACAGTATATAAACATTAGGAAGATGATAAAAATCAAATAATTACTCTTGATCTCAGTCTTTGTTGTTATGTTTCAGTCAATCAATAGAAGAATGAGATCAATAGTTTGAGCAACTATTTGAATCTTGGAATGATAATTACTTCTCAAAGTTTCAAAATGCAAACAATTACCATATTCCCCGGCATCAAGGATTCTCCAGCTTCAAGGGTGCACCTTATTTTTGACTTGCAAAACTTTGCAAATTCAAAAACAATTATCTTAAAAGTCAATTAACATTTAGAGCAGCAGTCCAAGACTCTTCAAATTAACATTTCATGTTGAAATATTGGCGGAAAATAAGTTGATAGGATTATTGTAAAATACGAGAAACAATGGATGTAAGTTAATAGATCATGCTTATTATGAAAGCTATTTTGCTTAGCAATAACAACATATGAGTATCAAAGTGATGAATTAAGATTCACATACAGGAGATGGATAGAACACAATAGGGGCAGGATCATCACATTGGCACACACTGCCATAACCTTCCACCTTGGAACAGAACGCCTTTCTTCGGTCATTTATTTTACTACTTGGCCAATGACATTCACTCACTAGAAAAGGAAAAAACAAATTAATTAACAATATATTAATTAACAATATATTAATTCAAAATAAAATAGTACAGAAAATTCAACAAAAGAAAGCTAATGAGGTTCTCCAACATAATCAAAATTGCCTCAAAATAAACCAAAATGGATGAGCTTCTCTAGCCATATATAAAACAGGCCCTAGAGACCAGGCTATTTGTGAATTATTTAACAAATTTAAGAGGACTGGATCTGTACATGATGAGAAAAGATCTGGTGAAAGAATTGAATCTGTTCAAGGAGCATTAGAAGAGGAACAACAAATTTTATCCTGCATATTACTACATAAAACCATTCTTGCGCATTCATCGTTAATGATGAGTTTGGAAAACAAATATGAAATTTAACAAAAAATATATGGTGGAGCAGAAACACCCAACACTTTTTAAAATGCTTCTTTCATTACAGGTTTAGTTCACTGGTGGCTTTTTTCTTGATCTAACAGTGCACTCTTTGAAGTTTAGTCAGCATGGATCGGTGGTCTGTACAGCAGCGTGTTTTTGTAGTAGAAACGTTCCAGAAAAACTCTGTAACAGCTACACAGCGGCTGTTTGGGAAACATTTAAACACATGAATCTCACCTTCTTGGAACACTGTTACTGTGGGTAAGGAAATACACAGTGGTGGTTTGTGGTGTAGCTCATTGGGGTTGT
This sequence comes from Architeuthis dux, assembly GCA_006491835.1. NCBI lineage: Eukaryota > Metazoa > Mollusca > Cephalopoda > Oegopsida > Architeuthidae > Architeuthis > Architeuthis dux. Next base: position 3,019,649 of record VCCN01004630.1, read on the forward strand.
TCTTAGCCCAATAGAGACAGTTTTGTTTGTTTACAAACCCACTCAAATGAAAGTGAGCCTCATCTGATATCAAAAGAAAATCAATCATGAGATCTTCATTCACCTTGTCTAAAAATTTGTTGCAAAACATTCTTGCTGCTTTATTTCCCCTCTGTCAAATCTTGGACAAGCTAAATTTTGGAATCACACTGCAGAATCTGAGTAGGCTCCGTCATTGAATGATGTTGAGCTGACCTTGGGCTTTTCAGGATGGTGTGTTGAATATGGATCACATTCTCAGGTGAACTGACCAACCGAAGGTGACCAGGAGGCATAAGTCTTGCACAGAACCATCTTCATGCCATTACCTTACCCACAGTAACAGTGTTCCAAGAAGATGAGATTCGCATGTTAAAATGTTTCCCAAACGTCGGCTGTGTAGCTGTTACAGAGTTTGTTTTGATGAATGTTTCTACTGCAAAAACACACTGATGTACTGACCAATGATCCATGCTGACTAAACTTCAAAGAATGCACTGTTAAATCATCAAAAAGCCACAAATGAACTCAACCTGTAATGAAAGAAACAACATTTTAAAAAGCGTCAGGTGTTTCTGCTCCACCCTGTACTTGAAGCAACTGAAAGGTTTAAATATATGAATATTGTATAAAACTGTGCTTTCAATTATGCCAATATAACTATTTGAAATCTTCTCCATTTAATCAAAATAGATGGTTACTTTGGGGACACCCTGTAGTAGTAGATACAAAAAATACAAGAGAAACTTACATTCAGCTGGCATCAGTGGTATGGCTGCAGTGAGAGTGACTTTCTCTCCCCAAGTGGACAGGTCAGCAGACTTGCTATAGGCTTCAGCAATTTTTTCACCTGCAGAAATTAAGAGAACAGATAAATATTATTCACTTGTCTTTTGCAATAACAAAGACAAATTATGTTAATTCAAAGAATTAAACATTTTGGATAATAAATTTTGGATCAGATTCAAAATGGCTATAAAAGTCTGCATAGAATCTTTCCTTCAACTGAAGTGAGATTTGAAAAAGAAATGACTATGCAGGAGGGTTAGGGTCAAAATTAAAAGAGTTTACATATAATAATACTTGGAGTAGCAAAACAGCTGAATAACTACCACTGCAACTCAAAAGGTTCTACAGTAGCCTCTTCACATCCGCAAATTCAACAACCATCGATAGCAAATATTAAAAAATGATGATATTATGGTTTTGTTTCCAACATTGATATTTAATGGGCAATCAACAGCAAGTATCAATTTGAATAGAGAAAGTAACATGTCTGGTTAGTCACTCAATAGAAATAGTCAGATGGCCAATGTCTTTGGCAGCATGCCGTGTTAGGGGTAAAAAATTGAAAAAGGGGTGATCAATGAATAAATTACTTCTCTCACCTTTTGTTGGGCCATGATCACTAAAAAGTTTGAATTTTTTAAAAAACAAGCGTGAATACTGTTGGACACAAACTAAGGGACTACTTTAACATTGTAAAGGAAAAAAGAAGAGGAGAAAAA
>VCCN01004630.1:3042904-3054660 GCA_006491835.1 Architeuthis dux
CAAACTAAGAGACAAATTTAGCATAAATTAACATTGTAAATTGAACCTATTTTGGGGGTAAAATTTAGACATAAGGAGTTAATGTTTAAATTTTCAGCCCTCTAGCTACATTGGTGCAGTCTGTATGCATGATAGATAGCTAGGCAGAATCACTTAAAAACTGAAGAAACCTATGTTGACAGTTTCTAACACCATGTCATCTTTTTTGTTATACATGTAGCAAATGAGTCTAGGAAACAATAAGTAAGCAGAAAGTAAAACAAAAAAAGAATGAACATCCACCCACAGCAAGTCAGTGTTTGATGTTAGATGAAGTAAAAAGAATAGCCAAGATAACACAGGGCAATAAGATGGACAACCCAGTAAACAAGCAAGTAGATAAATAGGTAGGTAGTTTGTTAGCAGAAGCTTTGTAAGGACTGAAAATAGCTTTCTCTAACTGGCCCCAGGGAAGAAAACACTCTAAATAAGAAAATTGTGCCAACCTGGATGGACAGCATTTTGTTTCTAATTCCCATAACCCAGTGCAGTGTCGTCCCAAATGATTCCATCATGGGTGTGTCAAGGGAGAGATAGCCTGATGGAGCCCATTCCTCTTCAGGCTGGTTTGGGAATTTAGAATCAGAGCTTTCCATCTCCTAGACTGGTTGCCAACCATAACTAGAGAGCCCAGTCTGTCCTGTTATTCACCCATAGCTGGGGGGGACAAGAGATGGATTCATGCCTTTCCCAAGGACATTAGTGCAAAGTTAACACAAACTGTCTCAGCTGGAGTTTGCCCACAGATTCCATTCTCCATGCTGTTAACCATTTGGCCACTCCGCACATCATAACAAATCTTAAAATGACAGACATCAGCAGCAGTTTTCTTTTAATGTTTTTCTTAAAAGAAATCAGAGGGAAATGTTTCTCTCAATCTCAACAGAAGGTCAGATAAGTCTTAAGATCATTGTTCCGGTCAAATTCCTGGATAAATATTTTTTTAAAAGCCACCTTTAGATCCCAGCTATGGTTAATAGTAGGATAGACTGGGCTCTCTGGCTTTGGTTGGCAACCAGTCTAGGAGACTGAAAACTGAAAACTGATTCTAAACCAGGTACGGCAGACTGGTTTCACTTACAATAGGTCAGGTCAGGGATTACTCCTTGCTGCTGGTACCATGTAACCCAGTACAACTCGTCACATGGAGAGGAGATGGGCACTGACAAGTGATTCCCATGGCCCTGAGAAATACCATGAAGGGTAAGTACTCAGCATGGTACTCCAACGATCTACTAGATCATGGGTTGAGCTGGAACACCTTCAGGTATTTATGGGGAGAAAAAAAGAGATGCAAGACTGGAGCTTCAAGGCAATAAAGGTTTGCAGGACAAAGTCAAACATGGTCGGTATGAATTTTAGAAATATTTTCCATCATTAAAACAAACGAGTTTCCCTACCAACTCCACAAAAAGACTGTGGCTGAGGAAAAGACAAATATTCTATTCCCATAAATAAGTAAATAGTGATTTACTTTTGTGTTAATAATAAGGGGGGGTCAGAATTTGTGCAAGTTCCATGGAAATTACTGATACTACCATGTCTACAATAATCAGTTCTCTCAGAAATACTGTATAGGCATTCTCAAGTATATAACTGGGCAGGCGGGGGCGCGCGCGCACACACACACACACACACACACACGCAATCTTGTGAAGGGTTCTAAAATAAGCAGAATTGTTAAACAGTGTAAAGAGACAAAGCTTCCATTATTGTATCAATTAATATTCCCAATTAACACTAATTAGAATAATAATAATAATTACAAAACAATTTAATAGCACGCCTAATTCATTATTTGGCTCAACCAGAGATTTTCTGGTGAAAAAGGAGACAAATGTCTAGTTCTAAATTGTATTGGCAGACACCAGATTTTTTTTTAGTTCTTATGGTAAAAGAGAGGAGGGAAAAAAGAGAAGCTAAGAGGACAGGAGACAAAGAGAACCAAACAATGTGTGAGAGAGAGAGAAAGCAAGCGATTCAAAGTGTTGGATATAGATCTATAAAAATAGATCTAAGAGCAATAGATAAAGTGACCACTAAATGACTTTGGTATGTAAGTTGGGAACGAGACTACTTAGAACCAAACAAGACAGAAACAACTCCACTAATCAATATAGGAAAGCATAATTAAAAATAGATAAATAAAATGTAAAGTAAAAACTAATTCAATCCAGCAATTCTGTTTTTTTTAAGGGGCATGAAGTCGAAGTCTATTCATAAAAATACGAGTGTAAATGTGGCATAAAGGCCAAAAAGGGGGGTTGGGGATTGATGTCGGTTGTTCCCCATTCGACTCCGCTCTTAACTAACTCCATTCACACTACAATTTCCCATTTACCAAAAGAACTCATCCATCATTTTTTCATACATAACAATTCTACATTCGCTCAAGAGACCTACACTATTCTCCATACAATAAATACAAAGTGCTTCTTTTTTTCCTGTAGTGTGACTTCTAGAGGATCATCACAGTGTGACTGCTCTGTCCTGCTCAGATGAATCATCAAATTGGATGCTGCCTCAGTATTGGCTCATACTGAATGCTTTGTAGGAATCTGTCCAGCAGAGATTTAATATCAGACATTGTAGTTTCCACTGGAACATTTCTTATTTCACTTGTAAGGGAGTTGAATGGTTGTGACACCCGTGACCTATTGCTGCTATTACCTAAAGTTTTAGCCTGTTCACTGTTGTTGTTCATCACAGGGGGAGGAACATGATTTCTTCCACATCTGTTAGACCATTTGAATTGTTTTTTTGAGTATTTTGAACACATATTGAATGTTGTATCTTTCTCTCTCCAGGCTGTAAATTTTCAATATTTTTTAAGATTGGTAATAGTTTTCATTTTCAAGTCAACCAGTTTGCTGGTGAATGATATTTGCACAGATTTTATTTTATTAATATAACATTTTTGTATGGACTCCAGATGATGGATCCATACTCAAGGATTGGGACCACTAATGATTTAAATAGAACTATCATTGAGTGCTTGGTCTCTTGTGATGAATGTTCTGAGGATTAAACCTGCTATTGATCTTACCTTTGCAAAACAACATTATTCTCTATAATTTTGAGAAGGGTCATTAATATTGAAATGGTTCTTCTCAAAATGTCTCATCAAAATGTCAACTAAATGCATTAGCATGACAAGCACGGATTTCAACCCGATGTGGCTTCCACTTTTCAACAAATCCAAACCCGACAGAACAAAGACACAGAAACATCAGGGCCATGCGCTATAAGGGCTACCCCCCTTTAAACATAATTTCTGTTTAACCCATCACACTCGGATTTTACACCTGAAGAAGGCCAAAGAATTGGACCAGCCGGAACATTGTGTTTGCAACACTAATAACAAGAAGGAGTTCCACCGTCCGAAGAACCATTTCAACATTATTCTCTTCTTTTTACATTAAGTAAAATTGTCTGGGTCTCATCTAAAACCAAAATATAAGCCAGCAATAATTTATTGAGCAATGAAATGGGTGATTTATTTTCAGATTGATAACTAATCGCCTACTTTTAGCATAGGTGTGGTAAATGAATGAGAAGTAATCTAATGGTTCAATTTAGCAAGAACTAATAGGCTGTGAAACAAATCACTTAACAAAATAAACAGTTTACATGAAAAATACATTAACTTGTTCTATCATGAGAAATTGGCCTCCAAAAGGAGATGTTTAAATAATATATGCACCACAGGAGACTGATACGTAAGGGTGTGTGTAATATACAATTAGTAGAGAGAAAAAACATTTTTTTTTACTGTATTTCCTGGCATCAAAGACACTTATTTTTTTTCAAAATAAGTTTCGAAAATTACTGCGTTTCCAAAAAGATTTTGCAAGTCATAATTGTAAGATGAAAAAAATACCACAGTATCAACAATTATCTGGCAAGCTTGAGACTGAGGTTTGATATATAATTGAAATATAAAATAAACAATGAAAGATTTATGAAATTGCATTTAACAGAAACAAATTAATACACTTTTAAAGCGGGGTCTGTTTGCTATTTATTAATCAGCTTATAATTTGTAAAATATAAAATGAAAAGCAAATGAAGAAATGTAAAGAACAAAACTGTTTATAACTAATCCACTTCAAAAATAGGGTCTGTTAAATCAATATTAATGTTTAATTTTACATGTTGTCAATAACAACAAATTAATTCCTCGAAGGATGTGTCTCTCTTCTTGCCTCAACAGAAAAATTAAACTTTGCTGTCAAGAATGTTTAAGAAATGTTTCAAAAATAAATTAGGCCTTCAAAAATTGATTCGAAGAAAATTAGTTAATTTAATGATTAATTGAGTGGATTTAGAAAAAACTTAAAATATATTGAAAATTACGCTTGGTATGGCAGAGGTGTCTGCTGCAGTGTTTCAAATTTGAAATATAGATGTTTTACATCTAGATCTAGATCATTTTGGTTTAGGTGTTTTATGTAAATTTAGATTTTTTTAAATGAGGCTCAAATATTTGACAGTCCTGGTATATCCCAGCAGTCATAGAACTCTCGGGATATATATATCCAAGGAGTATTGTTAGGGTTGAAAAACTGAACTTACTTAGATAAATTTACTTTCATAAGTTAATTAAATTAGTCAATAATTAGTAAGAAAATGAATTATGTTTATTATGAAGGATACACAATTCCTAAATGATTTTACAGCAATTATCATTCCAAACTAATTAGGTTGGAAGATGACATTCTATACGTATTGTATATAACGTCATACTTTTAGGATGAAGAAAAGAAAAATGAATATTAGTTTCTGATGTTTAAATCATGCCAAAAATTATCGGATTTCATTACATACTGTATATGCTGGACTATAAGACAAATGGTTTATTAGAGAATTTGGGTGACTACTACTCACAGTAACTCATCCAAGCCCCATAATTGTCCATATTGAGCTTCAGTAGACAGTCCCCTTGTTATAATACCAGCACATTAGATGCAGTGAAATATTTTCATAGTTTTGTTTTTTGTAAATTAAATGTGTCTTATACAGACATATACAGTATCTATTATATTATTTTACAATGATCGATTTTCGTTTGAACCATTTCTTTTTTTAAACTTTTGACTTTACCCTGTGCCTAAAAGGATTCCAGTACGCCCCTGACATATGTGAGTAAAATTTACATATAGTTTCCCCCTTTTGCAAAAATATTTATGGGGTCAGCATTCACTCTCACCCTGATAATAATGATCTGATTTCCATCTAGTTCTATATAATACTAAAAGTCTGATTCGCCCAACCAAATTTGGGATGCATATTCAATGGACCTAGGGGAAGGTCTTAAAGTAAAATATATATGACGCCACAAGGCCAACTAGTAATACTTAAAATGGTTGAGTCCATTCTAAAGCAATCTAAAATGCTGATGTTTCTGTGGTTCTGGTTGATATCAGGCCAAGTTGACCTTTGTTTTTTCTCACCTAAAATTTGGCATCAAGTTGAAATAAACCAACAAAAATATTCTATACAAGATATTCTGCTATTGCAAAAGCAACGCAACAGCTTAAATTTCCTATCTCCACTCTAACTTATACACACAAGCCATGCAGTTAACAAGTAGTAATATTTTAGTTTCTGCAAACCAAAACTTAGACATTCACTGTGTACATCATTAGTTGAGCAATAAGTAAATTGCTGACTGAAAAAAAAAGAAGATAGATGTATTCTTTCAACATTTTTGCAGACATTGTACAGGAATGAGTCAATGCATTTAATGTTTTGTTTCTTCTGTTTGTACATCTGCAAGTCTGGAAGCAATAATAGAACTCTGTATTACCAGGAGCTGAGATGGTGGGGATTTTTCAGTTAAAAATTCTATAACAATGTACTTGATAACAAGTGATTCATAAACAATATAATTTACTAAAATAAATAAATTTTTTTTTTAAATGAATGAAAAAACATCAAAAAACAAAGATCAAATGACAACATATCAATGTACACTAGTGAATTAAACAACTAGAAAGTATTCAGAGAGCGCATACCTCCACCAATGCCATTATCACTAAAAACTAAACAATCAGGTTACAGATCCCACTCCCAGACTATGTTTCTACTATTCATGAGTCAAATCTTTGGGGTGTAAATTTTGCTGATATGGCACCACATTTCCATTATGATGCTGTCACCATGATGACGTTATTACTGTGATATTACATCTTGCAATGTTAACTAAATTGAAAGAAATCCCTGGATCCACCCAAATTCTTACACCCTTGGACCACCCTTCCACAAAATGTCATTAAAATTATTTGATGCCACAAAATCTTAAAAGTCTACTCTTTTCTTTGCTGTAAGTATTTACTAAGCTTAGCTTAGTCGAACACAAGGCCACAAGAGTGGGATACCCAGTGAGGATCAAACTCACTACATGGTAATGGTTTACTAGACTAGCTCATAAATCAATACCTCATGGTGAGGTGCCCTAGGTATTTATTAAGCTTAACCACAAAAGTGGGGCACCCACCCAGTGAGTATCAAACTCATTCCATAATAGTAACAGTCTACTACAAGACCACTAACCATTGCCCCATGGTGAGGCATCCATATGGCCAAAAAGAACTTCTATGCATGCACACTATTTCCTCAGAAATAGTTACTGAAGATACAGACAACTTACATTATCAAATGGTTATTGTTATCAAAATCAGTCGGTCCCAAACACTCCATTCAAAGTGATCCCAATAAGCAGGTTCCTCTATATATCCTTCGCTTAATGTTAAAAGCTGGTTATTGTTATCTAAAAAGACTGCCTCAAAGTGATCACAATATGATCAGTACATATACACACAGCTGATGGCATCATGTGCAAGTTAGGGAAAACTAATATGGAGTTTGGTTTTGTCGACTTCTGTATTTTAAGCATCCTTTTATTTTTGGCTCTTTAACCGAGTTTTGTATTTATCACCTTCCTTGAAAGGTTAGTTCTTGGCAGTAGTTGCAAGTCTTCAAAACAGATAAGTAACAGAAGACGGCAAAAATGTTACAGGATTAAAATGAAAAAAATATAAAAGTTTTTTGTTTATTATATAAATATTGACTTATGTAACTTGTAATATTATGGGTAAGATTTTGTATTAATCTTTCTTTTTTTTTTAAAGATGTCAAAACTTTCATTCAATCCAATGAATAGATAGAGTGACACAGTAATGACTGGTAAAGATGAGATACTGAAGAACAAAGAAAGAATCACTGTTGTATTTTAGAACAAACTTCACTTGAAAGTGGTTTACATCTATATATATATATATATGAAGTTGTAATGTATGTTTGTACTTTTATAACTCGAGAGCTATGCATCCTAGATAAAAAAAATAAAACTATAATCAAATTCAGTACGTCTCAATCTACCCGCAGCATGCATTTTTAGGTTGAATTTAGAAGAAAGAAAAAAAGAAAAAAAGAAAAGGTAATTTTAATAGATTTTTGCATCCAAAAATTATCCAGCCTAGAGCCTAACCAGCATTCAGTCAGTGTTTTAAAAGGTAGGCCATGAGTTTGTCCCGAGGCCATGTACAAATAGTATGGAGGGTATCAGCAGGAACTAGCTGAAAACCACCCAATAGTTTTTATCACTGTCCACTTCAGTACTATTACACAACTCCACTTAGCTTCAGTTATTAACAAATGAAATATTTCTGGCAGTAATAAAAACACATTTGATGATTAAACACCAACATTTTTGATTTTTCTTGTTACTTTAAATTAGAACAATTCCACCATTCAAGCTGTATTTTGTATATAAAAAAAGGGAAAGGAAAGAATTGTCAGTGGTCAGGAATTACTGCAAATGTTACCAACAGAACGGGCTTTTATATGTATGTATTAGGTTGTTACATTTGAAATGTTTTTTTGTTTTTTTTTTACATCAGAGAGAATAATGTTAAAAGTGAAAGATTTACTAATGTAAATAGAGATATAATTTGTTATTACTGGAGGTTTTGGAACCCATAACAGCAATGGTGTCTACCCAAGATGCTAGACTAATTTTCAAGTAAGATTTTAAATTAGGACATAAAGGTGCTCAAGCTGCCGATAACGCCAATAATTTGAAATTAACTACTATGGTGTGAACTGTTCAGCATTGGTTCAATGGGTTTAGGTCTGGAAATATTGATACCAATATTAAACCTTGAGGACGGCCCAAACCGGTTTTTAATGAAGAATTATCGACAGCAGTGGCCAACGACCCATGAACTACAGTCCAACCACTTTCTGGCGACTTTAGGACTTCAACAGCTACCATAACACATCATCCTAAAGACAATAGGAAAGGTTAATAAATGAGAAAAATAGGTCCCACATGAACTGAATGAAATACTTCACCACAGTATCTGACCCCACTCCTCTCAGCTGACCGTGTCTAATCTTATAGAATTGAGATATGAAGTCTTGCAGCATCCTCTATATTCATTTGACATTTCTCCAACAGATTATCATCTTTTCAAGCATTTTGAAATTCATATGCACAATAAAACGGTTCAATAATAGGGAAACTATAATTCATGCTTTTACTGAATTTGTGCACTAAACCTAAAGAATTTTAGAGATGGCATATCATCATTAGAGGATTTGGGGAAAAAGGTTATTGCTTTAAATGGGTCATATTTTGATTATACATTTACTGTTTTCTGTTGTTTATGTCATCCTTCATCTTACTATTCAAAAAACAAAACATTTCATATGTAACAACCTATTATATAAATATAAGTAATAAATTTAACAGTGTTCATCAATATATATCAGATTACAGCTAGACTGTCCTATGTCAGTTATTTAAACTAGCACATCACAATAGGAATGAGTACAGGTGATAGTGTACAAATATCTCCATTATTGTAATGTTTAAGCCTCAATCCACAAAATGAAGATCATATAAATAAAAAAAAATTCGAGATTTATTTATATGATTTTCATTTTAAAAGTATAGTATTACCCAACAGTATCATAAATAATTTTTCTAAATATATGTAATTACAAAGATTCATTCCCATATCCATTGAGAGTGTGGAATGCGCAATAAAATAGCATGAATGATCTGTATAAATATTTAACTTTCTATTCCAAACACAGATATTAGTATTTGGTTGTGATATAGATATTCCAGTGAAGGTAAAAATCACTGCTTGGCTAAAGACTGAATTGATGAACAGAACAGTGGTGATGTAAGTGCAGCTCTACTGTGAGTATTTATCTACTGGTAGGGTAAGTTTAAACTTTGGGTGTAAACTTACCGCGTCTCCATATTGTTAGAAAAAAAAGAAAAATTTCAGACTATAAATGATCAAGAGGATCTCCACATGTCACTAAGCCACCTACAAAACATCTTGGTAAGGTAAGTGAAAGTGCCAAGACCTTAATTTTATTAGAAACTGTCAACATAGGTTTCTTCAGTTTTCAAGCTGGTCTAGCAGGTTGGCTATGTATGTATCATGTATGTCTCACCAATGTAGCTAGAGGGCTGAAAATTTAAACATTTACTCCTTTTGTGTTTTTTAAAAATTGCACCCAAAATAGGTTTTTAGTGTGTGTGTGGGGGGGACAATTTTCAATGTAATTTTATGCTGAATTGATCCCTAATTTGTGCCTGGCTGCATTCATGCTTGTTTTTCGAAAATTCAGACTATTTAGTGATCCAACAAAAGAGACGTAACTTATTCATTGATCACCCCCTTTTCAAGTTTTTCAATTAATCACCTCCAATATGGCATGCTGCCAAAATACATAGGTCACATGACAGTTTCTATTGAGTGACTAACCAGACCTGTGTTTATTCTTTTTTTTTCAAAATAGGGGTGCATCCTTGAGGCCAGAGCTTCTTTGACTTGGGAAGTACAGTAGCTCATTTAACCCTGATAGCTCATCTTATCTTACGAAAGCAAGCAAATGCCTTCAGAGTTTAAACCCAGCATTATGATAACAATGCCTAACTTTCAGGATAACAACACTGGAAAAATTCCAGTAAAAAGAACAGCCGCCAAGTAATGGTTCACCCACAATGCACCCCAGCCAGTGTCCAAGAGCAGAAGAATCAGTACTACTAATCTCCAAATATAGGGTATGGCAAGGTTAAAGAAGTCATCATGAAAATAGGTAAAAAATAAACTAAACTAGAAAGCACTCAAAGAGGGCATACCTCTGCCAATGCAAAACCTGAATGAAAGTCCGTTCAAAAATAATTAAGTTCCAGGAGAGGTAACTCAAAAAAAAGAAAAAAAAAGAAAAAAAAAGAAAGAAAAAAAAGAAGAAAAAAAAGAATTCCTGGATCTGCCCCCAAATTTAATCAGTCCTTCCTTAGCCATGATATACCCTTTACTAAAATGTTATTGGAATTCATTGAGAACTTTTGGAGATAGCTTGGTTTTTTCCCCAATAGCTCTCAATAAAAAAAATTGAAGATGGTAGAGAGCGTTTGTCTGAAGAGATACAATACTGACCAGATAAGGAAATGAAGATACTTGATGCTAAAGAAAAAAAGTAATTTTTGGGTCAGCCTGAAGCAATTTTGTAAGATAGTGGTGATATCTTATCCCCATGAGGTAAGAAAATGCATGGGAGAGGGGGTGGGGGCATACACAGACACATTTTAGTATTGTCAAGAAAGAAACAGGCCCCACACCAAATTAAATGGAACAGAAAGGCTTCTTGGGAGAAATGGCATAGAGCAGGGCTTCTCAAAGTTTTTTCACTTGAACTTGAATTTTTCATGAACCCCCACTCCCTGTTATAAAAGCAGTAGGTACTAAGAATATATACAGGTTACATTTCCCAAACTCAGCAAGAGCAGGAACAGCCTGAGCCAACTTTTTTTTAAAAGTATAAAAACATAACATTTGTTTACTAACTATTTAACAAAGTGCAGCAGACAAAATAGAGGTGATTTCAAAACAAAATGTTGTGAGCGCCACCAAAACACAGTGACAGGTGTGTCAACTAAGCCAACACAAACACGGGCTGCTGCCAAGCATTGGGAGTTTTGCCGAGTATCAGAAATCGCACAATCACCAATGTAAAATCTTGGCAGATTGTAAACTCTAATTAAAGAAAGAAAAAGAAAAACATTGCTTAATAAAGAAGAGCATTTTAATGATTAAATGCTTGAGCCAAAGTAAATTCCTAATCAAAGTTTTAATTTCAATAACGAGGTTGAAAAGAAAGATTTCATCAATAATGAGGGGGGGGGGTTTACAACTTTTTATCAAACAATGTTTCATTGAAAATGCAACATATATGTTACAAACACACATATACCACTTACGCAGACACACACTGACCACATATGCACACATACACATGTGTGTTTATGGCGTGTATGTGTGTATTTTCAATGGAAAATCGTGCCACAATCCTTGGGAATATCTTACCAAGAGAACAAATTATGGTGAAGACTAGGTTAACTAGTCCAATTTCACCATCAATAAATAAATAGAGCTTTGATATTCAATGTAAAGAGTGAAGTGGGCTTTTTATAGATCTTCCTCTCTGCCACTCACCAACAGCCAAAAGCAAGCAGATGTTTTATTGCTTAACATGGATTAAGATGGATTTTTTTTTAAAGAGATACAAAGTTCAATAATGGATTTTCCTCCAGAGTATTTTTAGCACAATTTGCAGTATAATTATGGCATTTTACATATAAATTACTCGCCAGGTATAAACAAATAGAAACCGTCATGTGACCAACA
>VCCN01004630.1:3165119-3181912 GCA_006491835.1 Architeuthis dux
GCACGAAGTTCGTTTCTTTATTCACATTTACGATTTGGAAAAATTCATGAAAGACAAACAAAAGTTAATACATAATTATATTATTATTGCTTTGAATATCACTTGGTGTAACCGAATAGTTTTTTTTCCCTTTTGTGGATCCGTAGTCAATTTCGACAATGGTTAAAATTTTTGTGTTCACAAAACAAAGGATTGCCTGATATTTCTTTTTACGAATAAGAAAGTAACCAAAAGGAACTAATGGAAGTAACCTAATAATTCAAAAGTGTATTTCCGTATGACAGACAGAAAGTAAAGGTCCAGTTTAATATTGTAGTTACAATGTCAATACAACCAAAAGGTGTAAAAAATAATTTTTCTGAAAACTGACAAAATTCCGGAGGAAACGAAGGTGTTATGGATTGAAAAAATCTTGCAAAAATTATTGTTATCTAATTTTTTCATATATTTGATGAAGTCAAATTTTTAAGAAAATTGGTCTCACTGGAAACATTTGCACACATTAATTTTTATCAAAACTTTAAAATTTCTGAAAGAAATGAAGGTCAGATTCAGTATTTAGAGAAATATCAAATTTTTTAATTTATGCCTAAATACGGTTATTTGAAAAGATCTGTTTATATAGTAAGACTACTATTACATTTTAAAAATTACAGTTTAGGACTGACGATGGCTGTTGACTGAAGTCAAAAACATAGGAGATACATTTTTGTAGAGCAGCTTTGTTTAATTTATAAATTTAAATTACATTTGCTTGACTGAATCGTAACCGAAAAAAAGAAAAACATTGACAATAAATGATAACTTTAACATTAAAAGTGGGAATATTGATTGAAATCTAACTAATTAAAGAAAGACCATCATAATATTAAGTTTTACAGAAATTAGTAATTTAAAAATATGTAGTAAAGTTGTGATAAAAAGCAACTAAAAATTAAGATGAAGGTAAATATTATTAATAAAAATTGATAATAATATATAATACTTCATCTACTAAAAATAAAAATAAATAATGCTAACTTCAGTTATATATCAATTTTATCTTAGAACAATATGTGATGAATATAGTGTTGAAATGTAATATTTTTAGATTATATGAATATTAAAAACAAAACTGAACTATCAAAAAAATGCAGTGAATATAAAAAAATTGAATAAAAATCTTGTTTTGTGTTAAACAATACACCCTTTCTTAATTTTACTTAAGTAAGCAAAAAGCTTATAATGATAGCCATTTTAGCCTTGTATACTTTAAAATGCTAAACATTACTTTTTGTTCAGTCCTAAAAAGTCCATTTTTTTGCTTCCAAAATCAGGAACTCTTTGTAAATTATAGTCTATAACTATTTAGAGTGAAATATCTCAAGCCTACAACCGTTTTTTGAGTAAAATGCAATTTTCAAGGAGAAACTTTGTGAGAGAGAGTTTGAGCAAATTTCCATTATTATAGGATTGCTCATTTACTTTTATTAAACTTACCAGATTTAATCGACTATCTAATTGACTATCGTATATTTTTATTGGCTAAAATGGAAGAAAATCAGCCAGATCTAGCCGAAAAATGGCTAAGTTGGCAACCCTGATATATGGCAATCCATTCATAAGTACAAGTTGTCCGTAAATCAAACGTTCTTAACTTGGGGACTTCCTGTACTGCAAAAAGCCAAATGAAGGGAAATAGATGTCAGAGGAGTGTATTGCACCAATCCCTGATTTATCTATACATAACATACATAATTATAAGTCATTTTTTACGGGTACTATGCTAGTATACTAAATAAATATCAAGGCAGATATTTTTATCAGCTGGTATACAATTTTAAGATCTTCAAGGGTTGGTCCACAAGAGCAGAATATGAAATTAAATTTCAGGACGGTAGTAAATCTTTTGCTGTTGTAACAACAGCAAAAGATTTACCACCGTCCTGAAATTTACATTCAAAAATACATGACAAAAAGAAATATCTGAAAAGTTGAAACTATTTCTTTGAATACCTCAAAACAAAAATTAAAAAATAACCATTTAGCCGTTTTTTGATTTTTCTTAAAGGAGTGGGAAACAAAAGTTGCTTGTCAAGTTTTTTTCAAATGTCTGGTCAGTCAAAGGTATATTTTGCATTAATTTCATGGGACACTGATTTATTTGAAAAATTATTTGTTCATCAGGTGGGTGAAGTCATTATTTGATTTACTAGCATAGTATCCATAACAAATGATGGGATTATTTATGTTACGTATGGATACATTATGGATTGGTGCAACACACTCTTCTGACTTTTCCCTCCATTTAGCTTTATACAGTACTACATACTCAGGGTAATCTTAAGAATATTTGAGGCCACTGAGCCAAGCAATGTACTGATGTCCATAATCCCCCTTGCCCCAACACATTAAAATTAAGTTTTTATTTTTCAAATTGAATTCACAGTTCCCCAGGCAACTGCCCAGTGTGCCCATGCAATAGGATGGGCATGTTTTACTGGATTCAAACAAAAGCAGTGGCAGGCAAGCGAGTAAAGCTGTAATCAGCAGCTCAAGCTTTGCCTGCTGCTTGCTTGGTCAGTTGCTAACTTTTAACATAATTTTGCACAATATTCAAGCAGTGGTCAAGGTTAGTCTAATGGATATGCTACTTGCCTGCTTACCTTCAGATCGGACGTTCAAATCATGGCAGGGTTGTGATTTTATATCTGTTTTGCTTTAGCATGACAGAAAACAAACAAAAAACAAACAAACAAAAAAGTGACAATAGCTTTTATATAATAAGATAGAATGGGTGCCTCCCTGTAAATAGTAAGTGGGATATCAGGAAACAAAAGTTGCTTATCAAGTTTTCTTCTAATGTCTTGTCAGCCAACAGTATATTTCATATTAATTTTATGGGACAGATTTATTTGAAAGCTGTTTGGTCATCTGGTGGGTGATGTCATTATTTGATTTTTTTAAATGGTGCCTCCCTGTAAATAGTAAAGACAATATGCAGATTTAATCTTTGATTCATTAAATTTGCTGAAAACTTTCAAACTAGTGTCCTCATTTTGGTTGTTATAGTCACAATGTTTCGGACATTGTACCCTTCTTCAGGGGTCTGTTGTAGTTGGTAAACATCTGAGAATTTAAAATTCTCATTCTGCAGTACATGCTAGAGGATATCTTGTATCAGTTAATTCTTCCAAGTTAATTCATCCTCGTGATATTGCTTGTATGCCTTTTCCACTGAACCAGAGTACATGACTTTTTAAAGACTTACCTGAAGGTTACCAACTATGATAAACACCTGAAAATGTTGCAACTATATGTTGTGTATTAACCTAACCTGTAAAATGGAATTGTCCAGGCCAGTGGGTTATAAGCAGTAGCTCGCTTGGGGCTGGGTGTCAGTTAGCCTAGCAGGATTCTCCTCTCATGTACTTAATGTAAATAAACATACTTTATTGAACACAAGTTGTCAACATCTTCATATGACAGTTCTACAACGTCAACCAGAATATAACACTATAACAACCAAGATGAGGACACTAGCCTGAGTAAATCAGTGTATAATAATGATAATTCCTCATTTCAGAAATTCAGACAAATATGAATTGTTGAGTTTGTCACTTGCTCCCGATACTAACTTAGTCTCAATATTATGGTTATCAGTGGCTTCCTCAGAAATTTTATAGATGATCTCATATCATCTCATATTCCTTGTATGTCATACAATACACAATATGCTATGTTATTTCAGTCTACATTTTAATATATTTCTGACTGTGTGATAGTAAAGTAGTATGCGGATGATGTCAGCAGTGGTAATAGTCGTAGGGTAGTAACCCACTACAATACAGCATTATTACAATTGCTCTCATTGAAAAATGGATAATACTCACTGCAGACCCTTTGCTTATTCCTGTAGACACCTCATGGAGCATAGGGCAACAACCTTTGGCCTCCCAACTCTCATCTTCAAATAGGGTTCTGATGTTCCAGATCCTGGTTTATGCCTTTGTCTTTAGAAGGTTGTTCAGCAAACTGGCTTTATGTAGGTCTTCACCAGAATGTGCCCTTCTGAAGAGGAATCTTCCAAACCAGGCTCTCACTAGGGTGATCGCTGGGGCTATCACTGGGTTGATGCTGCTGTGGTTTCAGTAGCAAGTAAGTTTTACAGGGTGGAGTTGCTAGCCCCACCCACTTCCTTGAACTTAGGACTGGCAAGATGGCCCAAAAGGAACATCTTGGCAGAGTTTTGCAGACCCTTATAAACTCATTATTATCTTCTTTTAATTTAATTTTAAAAAGTCCTTTGTGGGTCTTAATATGGTTAAACATTAAAGATCTTTCCTTGCTGGAGCAGAGAAGCCACATTTCCTCATAAGTTATAATGGAACCAAGAACTCTAATTTTCAGTTATTCAAAACCAGTATTGAACAAAAAACGAAAATCTTTATGGACTTTGAATGGAACCCACTTCCTCCATTATTTGATGGTCAGAAATTGTTATACTAACCAGGACCATACCAAGGGAAAAATGGGGGAGGGGGGGGGGATAATGATATCAAATGCAACTGGAGACCCCCCATGGAGCATAGGGCCACAAACTTTGGCCTTCCAACTCTTATCTCCCCCCCATAGTATCCAGGAAAATTTCAAATTTCCTAGCATCTCAGGACCCAAATACTTTGCATTTTAACAGTCTGAGATGATAAAATATATCATTTTTTTCTGCAATTTTGGTGTAATTCAGATGTAAGAATAGTTAATAATTGCATAATTCATTTCAAAATGGTTTATTCTTACTTTTATATTCTGTGTTATTCTGCAAAAAGGTAGAAAATTCACATAATTTCTTGGATAGTGTGAAGCACATTTCCATCAACTGACATCTTCAATTGGGAATTTTCAGCAAAAACAGGAGATTTTTTTTCTCTTCATTATTTTTTAGGCACATCCTGCGTAACTTTTCAAATCAACACTCATAGGCCAAAAAAACCTACTAGCGCCGCACGCAATGCTTGCACGCAGTAAGTGAACTGGCGCACAGGAAAGGAAGGAAAAAGAAAGAGAGAAAAAAAAAGAAAGGAAGAAAAAGAAATAAGGAAAGAAAGAAAATATAGATGTGCAAAAGAAAAAGTACCCCTTTGTTCCCAAAATCAATTTATAAATGTAACAGGATGGAGAGCCTTGGGACACTCCCATAATATTTTAGAGGATAATTAACTTGGTGCTAACATGCAAGAATATATTTTATCGGCCTATGTCAACAATGCATTTAGTTTAGGAGTGTTTTACTTCATCTCATGCTTGGGTAGCATTGTGAGTGTATGTAAATATAGAAAAATAATGACTAAACCGTCATTTCTTTTTATTTCTTATCTAAGGACTTCAAAAATAGTAACAATCTGAAAATACAGGTGTTAATGGGTACGATGTTAAGCATAGAAAAGCAATAAAATTCTTTGAAAATTCCCCATGGGTTTTAGTGGGGCGTTCAATTTTCAATGTAAGCTTATGCTAAATTAGTCACCAGTTTGTGTACGCTTGTTTTTTGAAAATTCAGACATTTTTTGTGATCACATCCCAACTTTTTAATTGATCATCCCCAACACAGGCAGTGATTCATAATTTACCTTGGAATGCTAGTATATAGGTGTGTGAAAAAGTTCTAGACACCCAGTGCACAAGGCACATCTGCGCTGGGCAGGCCATATGTTGAGGATGAAAGATTACCATCTACCAACAACCCTTCTGGTCAGTGAACCAGCCTCTAGTTGGTGAAAAAGGTTATTTAAAAAGGTTTTGTGAGGTTTAAAAAATTTACTATCTTTATATTAGATTTGATTTCTACTCTAAATTCTACACCTTTGAGAGCCCTAACTATTTGTTTATGTATTTTACAAGTTTTTGTACCATTACTATTCCTGACCACAATCAATCTGTCATCCCCATGTAACGCCACATAAAATGGTTAAATGTAATATTGGTAAAACTGAGGACTGATAAACAAACATTTCCCCCAAAATAACCCAGCTACAGCTGCACTAACAATATGGCCAAAATAATTAGTACCCACAACAGAAAACTATTAAGCAACAATAACGAAATAACACTAAAAAAACAACCAAATTGTAACTGTAAGACCCCTAAAAAATGTCCTGTAAATAAACAATGCCTGACCAAAAGCATAATATATAAAGCAACAATACACATAAAAGAAGAACCCAATATAGTTTAATATTATTTAGGAGCATCAAAAACTAAGTGGAAGAATAGATATTATAACCATATAATGAATTTTAAATACACCAAGTACAAGTTTAGCACCATACTATCTAAGTATGTTTGGGAATTGAAAGAAAAAGGGCTCACCTCTGACATAAGTTGGGAAATAATTACCAAAACAGCCCTACCTAGAAGCTTTAGGGGAAAATGTCTAATTGCCTAGAAGAAAAATTCAGGATTTGAAGCTTCAAGAATAACATAAATTTACTTAACCTTTCACAGGTCTGGTTAGCCAATCAATAGAAACTGTCACATGACCAATGACTTTTGGCAGCATGCCTTGTTGGGGGTGATCAATTAGAAATTGGAAAAGGGGGTGATCAATGAATAAGTTACTTCTTTCACCTTTTGTTGGATCAATAAAAAGTCTGAATTTTCAAAAAAAACAAGCATGAACTGCTGGATACAAACTAAGGGACCAATTTAGCATAAACTTACATTGTAAATTGAACCCCACCTAAAAACTTATTTTGAAGGGGACACATGCTACACATACATACATACATACATACATAGCCAGTCAGCCAGCCAGTCAGCCAGCTAGCCAGCCAGAATCACTTAAAAACTGAAGAAACCTATGCTGACAGTTTTGGTTTCTAATTGTCGGATAGAAATCCTTACCCACAAATATACCAGGTTCAAATGCTAAATACATACATCTACATACAAGTATACATTTATACAATATATACATT
Organism: Architeuthis dux; assembly: GCA_006491835.1. Classification (NCBI taxonomy): domain Eukaryota; kingdom Metazoa; phylum Mollusca; class Cephalopoda; order Oegopsida; family Architeuthidae; genus Architeuthis; species Architeuthis dux. The sequence continues at coordinate 3,172,076 of VCCN01004630.1, forward strand.
TATACAATACATACAAGTATACATAGAAACTACATCTGTGATTATTGTTACATTTTTTTCCCTATGTCAGAATTCCCTTCATTACCATAATGGAAGTATTGACATATTTGTTTAATAAATCCTATGCATGATATCACAAGTTATATAAGCAGCAAGTTGAAAAGAAAAATCAAACTTGGTATTCATATTATATTCACTATATCTGTTCACATATGTCCTCAATGCATTGAGTTTTGAAAATAGCTCTGGCAATAAAGAGAAAGTGTTTATTGAGTTGAATAATTTGCATTGGGTAATAAAATTTAGAGCCATTCAATAAGTTCACAAATGTCTCATGCCTCTCATAAAGGCAATTCCAAATGTAACCATATAATAGTCTCAGCATAAAAAACCCATGATTCACATTTCTCAGAATAGAATTTTTAGGATTATTTTTATCTCTCAGGTAATATCAGTAAGCAGGGGTGTGTTGTATAATGCCGGTTGTACTTCTTCTTCTCGCCGAGAGAGTATAAGAAAGAAGATGATGATAATGACGTCTCATTCCGGGTCTGTTGACGGGAGCTAACATTTCTGTGGAGGGAAATTAATTTCGGAGATAAGGTTCTCCCATGTGTTTGGAGAGAAAAGACGACAAAATTCAGGATCTTCAATTGGAAATCTGCGGTTTTATTTCCGTCGATATAAGTTCTTTTCTGGGCCAGTTTGCGGGTTACTTTTGAAGCATCAAATTCTGTTTCATTTAGTTGTCCACATAAGGGGTCACTTTTTCAAGGGTTCTTCCTCCTTTTTCCTCCTTCCTTCATCCGTCCGGGTGGAAGAGGGAACTACTTCGCCCCTGACCTGTCCTCTGTCTGCCGCGTTCTAAAACTGCTTCTAGCCTGCTATCTCCTCCCTCACCCCTAACAGGCAGGGGAGCCATTCCTCTCTCCTCCGACCGCCACTCGTCAGATTGGGATCTAAACTGCCCCTGATTTGAAGATCAGGGCCTCTTAAAAGGCATATTGTAATACAATATAGACTTTTGGTCATGTACATGCTGATAATCTGATATGGGCTTTTGGTCATGTATGCCTGCGAACACACGAACACAGAGTGCATTTCGTTACAGGTGGATCCAGGATTTTGAACAATGGAGTGTCCAATTTAAAAAATGTTTACTCCATCTATTTAATTAGACGATGGATATAATAAATATTTGCTTTTAAGAATAATTTATGATTACTCAACTTCCCAGCTCTGGTAAAAATAGTAGGGCAGATGGAGCCTTTAGCCCTGTAAGGCAGTCCATATAAGAGAAGGCTACTCTGACTAAAAAACCTACAGCTTGGCAGTCTCCTAAGTCAGCCCAATGAGGTACTGAGGAAGGGCATCAAGCTTAAAGGTTGGACTCTGTGTATGCAAGCTGATCTCCACTTGAAAAAACAACTAGCACAGACAGGAGGAGAGAAAACATAGGTCTTCCATTGTTTAAAGAAAAAAAGTGCACAATGGTCTGCATGGATTGCATTCCACGGCCATGTTTGAGCCTGCAGAAGTAAGATAGACCACCCTCCCCTGATCCTCACAAGTAAGGAATAAGCCAACAACGTGATAATAGTCTTTCACTTGCAACCCCAGTTACAGATTATTCATCAATCGAGATCAATCGACCTAGTAGAAAATGAGGTCTCACAAAAAGGTGGCGATCAAGATCATGAAAACCAGTGAGTCACACAAAGTTGTAGTATCCAACTAGACTGGCACCCACTAATAAATGATGATAGGCTGAAAATTTCAACATTTACTCCTTATGTATAGAAAACCTTTTTGATTCTTTAAAATCACTCCCCATAATAGTTTTTTTTAGTGGGGGTTCAATTTACAATGTAAGTTTATGTTAAATTGATCCCTTAATTTGTGTCTGCTTGATTTTTGAAAACGTTCTTAGTGATCACTGTCCTATAAAAGGCAAGAAAAGTAACTTATTCATTGATCACCCCTTTACCGTTACCACCCATGCTACCAAAAGATCACATGATGGTTTCTATTGAGTGACTAACAAGAGCTGTTTGAGGAGTTGTTTTGTTGAACAGGCTTTGGCCAAAGGGTGTGGTTGAAATGATTACTTCATGAGGTAACCACCTTATCTTAGCAATGAAAAAGAGAGCGAGAGAAATCTAGAGGTAGAGGCTACATTAAGCTTTTATTTTTTTAACCCCCACACTTTCTTAGTATTTCAAAAAATACAATAGTTATCTCAATGACAAACAGCTCAACACTTGCGCTGAACATAGCCAGGGGTGATAAGAACTGGAAAATTCCGTTTTATTATATATGACCTAAAATACATCTACATTTAAGATATTTGCATCAAAGGAACAAAGTTAGAACAAGATTGTGTTTTAAATCATCCTCTTATATACAGGGTGATCATAATGTCTTTCCCTGATTTCAAACACATATTACACAAAACCTATGCATCAAAGGAACAAAGTTAGAACAATATTTTGTTTTAAATCATCCTCTTATATACAGGTTGATCATAAAGTCTTTCCCTGATTTCAAACACATATTACACAAAACCTATGCATCAAAGGAACAGTTAGAACAATATTTTGTTTTAAATCATCCTCTTATATACAGGGTGATCATAAAGTCTTTCCATGATTTCAAACACATATTACACAAAACCTATGCTAGGTACAAACATGGTTTATTGCAAAGTATATCTTAACACAAAAATGCCCTATTAATTGGTCTATGTCTATGTAATGGTTCAACATTCATGTTTCTAGCTAGTATAGTTTTTCAGATAGTTCTACCTAATCAGGGAAAGACTTTATGCTCACCCTGTACATCATATTTATTAGAAACTGTTAACCAAAACTGTCAACATAGTTAACATCAACATAAGTTTCTTCAGCTTATAAGTGGGTCTGGCTAGATGGCTATCTATGTATCTGTCGCACGTACCAATGGAGCTAGAAGGGTGAAAATTTAAACATTTACTCCTTATTATGTCTAGATCAAACGTTTTTGGATTTTAACCCCCCCCCCCCATTGTAGGTTTTTAGTGGAGGGTTCAGTTTACAATGTAAGTTTATGCTAAATTGGTTCCTTAGTTTGTGTCCAACAGTGGTCAGGCTTGAAAATTCAGACTTTTTTTAGTGATCACAAAAGGCGAGAGAAGTAACTTATTCATTGATCACTCCTTTTTCCAATTTTTAATTGATCACCCCAAAATGGCATGCTGCCAAAAGACGTTGATGACGGTTTCAATTCAGTGATTAACCAGGTCTGTATGAATTTCATATGGCAATTTCTAAGGCCATGAAAAGGCTGACTGCAGAGTGAAAAACAATTCAAAAGCCAATACACAGTTTAGGTGCTAATATTTTGAATTCTGGACATAAAGTTACAACGTAGGTCACTGCGCTACCTACTAAACATAACTTTAAAAGCTTTGAAAGCAAAATACTCGTTCTATAATTAAAATATTACTTATTTTATCAAAAACGAGAAGCTTCATTCAACTTTATAGAACGAATATCTCGCTTTCAAAGCAAAACAAAAGATGGTAAATAAAATTAATTTTTAAATGGAATAAGTTACATTTTAATAAAGTACAGGTATACCTCACCTTTACAAGCTAATTCGTTCCTAATGATAGTTTGTAAAGCGGGAGTTTGTAAAATGAGGTGTAATTAATCATAGAAAACAATGCATTAAATAGGGTTACGTTCTGAATTAGAAAATAATTATGTATAAAATCTTTCAATAGCTATATAAATAAAGAATAATAAAACAATATTCAAGCAATTATTTTAATTAGAAAAAGGAATAAAATACATAAAGGAAATTAGAAGGAAAAAAAAATGCATAAAAACTATATAAGAGTAACAATGTGTTAATCACCTTCAATCAACCCTTCAACAATTCTCTTCCTCCTCTGTTGTGATGGCTGTTGTTTATTTTTTAATGAAGGATGAGAGTTGTCATAACCCTCTGGACAACAGGAGTCGGCTTGTGCTATTTTTCTGTGCTGTTGTCTAGACAGTTGACCTCAGCGTCTCTAATTTGCTGTGCTTTTAGGCAATACTCATCAGTCAGAATCAACCTGTGAACAAAGCTAGTCATACCTATTTCAGCATCTCCTAAATCAGCATATCTAAAGACCAACTGAATCTTCTAAATGCTAACAACACTATATTCTATTTTTCCTCCCTATCTTCTCAATTACTAACCAGTACTAAAAGTCACTAACTAATACTAATACTTAAGAAGAAACAGACAACTGAAGAACTTGACTGATCTCCTTATATTTCTACATAGAAAAAAGCTAGGTCCTTTTTCATATATAGTGTTTGACTTTGTGACTTCCTTCTAAACCCAAGTCATCACAAAAGTATTAATTGCTTTGTTGAATCCTTTTTCTTTTCATGATAAATTTTACAATAGCAAGCATGTGCTATCATTAAATCTAAAGCAACTTTTGTCCTTTCATAATTTGGATCTTCACATTCAAAGATTGTGTTTGCCTTTTCAATGTGTTTAACAGCTTCCTTGAGTCCTTTTAAACTTTAAACTTTAAACACTGAGTGGGAGCAGTGGTTTCAGCAATTTCATCTTCTTCATCTTGTTCTTCAAATTTTCCCATTTCAATCATTTCTTCATTGGTTATTTCTTCGTTATCAGCATTAAGCAACTCATTAATGTCATCATTTGAAATTTCAAAATTCATGCGATTAGAGAAGCTTACAATTCATTTTTCTGAATTTTTGTAGGTTCGTCAAGCCCTTCAAAATTTTCAAAATGTTGAGGGCAAATATTTTTACAAACTCCTTTTATGTTTTTTGATTGATTTTTCCCCAAGCTGTCTTTTATTATGTTTACTCCATCTGTTGATGTTGAAGTCTTTCCAAAATTCTTGAATTGACGGCACACCTTCTCTATCCGTTGCATCAATAAGTTTTTCAAATGTGTAACAGAAATAGTAAGCCTTGAATGTTGTGAGGACTCCTTGGTCCATTGGATGCAAGAGGGGAGTGGCGTTTGGATGCAAAAATATCACTTTGACATTAGGATGATTCTGCTTCCTTCTAGCAGCAGAGTTAACTTATCCTTTGATGGTTTGAAGCCTGGTATTGTTGACTCTTCTTTGATGATAGAACTTCTGGCTGACATTCTCTTCAAGAAAATTCCTAATATATGAGATAGTGTGAAACCTTCTTCTTCAATGATTTTTTCTAATTCTTGAGGAAATCTTTTTGCAGCTTCTGCATCAGCACTACCTGACTCCCCTTGAACCATAATGCTTGTTTGCTCTTTTGTACCGATTGAACAAACTGTTGCTTGCCAAAAAAGTTTCCTTTCAATTTTCTTCTTTTTGCTGATAGGTTTTGAAAAGGGACTGAGCTTTTGCACAAATGTGGGCTTGACTAACAGGCATATGTAAATGTTGTGTTTTGTATTTCGTAATTTGTTTCCAAACTTATAGCCTTTCTTTTCTTCTTATCAAGGTTTTCTGCATTTTTTCTTTTTGACATTGTGACAGTACAATAAAACAAATAACTCGCAAAAAAGGTTTGCAAGTAGACCCTACAGCAGACAATCACAACTTCACGAGTGGAACACTCTACTCAGCCACATGGTAACAAGCCATGTGGCTGTGTGCAGAGCCAGAAGACTTGTTGCCATGTCAATGAATGCTCATATGTTACAAGATTGTGTTGTAGCCGCAAATCTTTTCTTTTTTTTTTACTATAAAAAATTTATTTTAACATTCGTAAAGCTGGGAGTTCGTAAAGTGGGAGTTCATAAAATGAGGCATACCTGTAAATGAGTTGACGATTACGAAAGGCTTTATTAAACTTTATAGAACAAGTATCTTGCTTCCGATGCAAAACAAAAGATGGTAAATAAATTAAATAAAAAATCACAAAACAACCTTTATTCATTCAAATTTACAAAAAGAAATATTACATTACTTAATTAGTACAAATAAAATTAAAATATTACATATTCTATTAAAAATTTCTTTTTCAATCTGTGTGTCCAGTTACATTTTGTAGGTGGCACAACATGCCACCTACATTGTGACTTTATGTCCAGTCACCTATATTTTGACTTAATTGATATTTGCTTGGCTTAACAAAGTAGGACTAAATGCTAAATTGTGTGTGGGCATAGAAACAGTGTTGCATCAATCCTCTAAGTAGCAAGGACTTGCCTACTTTATGAATCAGCATTTGAAATCATGTCAAGCATGATCTGCCACTTCACTTCACTAGTGTATATTTCTGCACTTCCTGGCCCAGGAATTGAACTCACAACTTCCAGACAAGCTTTACCAGCAATTTATGCACTAGGCCATTTCCCATAGAATATTTAGGGCTTTTTTGATTGTCCCTACCAAAAGCTAATATCCCTAATTTTAAAGTATAGAACCTTGTAAAGAAAAAAAAGATTAAGTTGCATTTTGTTTTTCTCGCCAACAGGGAACTCAATTCGTAGTGTTAGTTTGGGGTCAGATTTTACCAGCATTTTGATCTTGGAAAATCAAAACATTTCAAATGTTCTCCCAAGTGGTCAGTCTGGTATATCTTTTTAGTTGATGTAATGTTTATATATGTATGTGTTAATGTCTATATATGTATGTATTCATGTTTACGCTTAATAATAAATAAACACACCGAAGCAAGCTCTCAGCAGCCCCCATTCCGTTTCCAGTCCCAAAAACGCAGACCAGGGAAGGCTCACTTCTTCACAGACACACACGTGTCTTCATTCCATCTCTCCTCTTCTTTTCTAAGCACCCCTAAATACAGTTATGAACCAAATGCGTTCAAACTAAACACAGCTAAAACAGAAAGGAACAAACAAACAACAAGTAACAAAGGCACTAATATCAGACGACAATGCAGTTGGGTTCCATATCAGTCAACTTGTCAGATTTTTGCAGCATTGCCTGAAGAAAAGGATAATGCTGTCAAAAGTGAGAAATAAGAAAAATATAGCAATATAGGTCATAGCATTTTGGGGCTTTTTCATTAGTTCCAACCAGACCAAACTAGTTTTCATAACGAAACGAAAAAGACCCATTTTGTTTTTGTTTTTTTTTGTAGCAAGTAAAAGAAAATCAACTTAATCTTTCTTTTGTATTTTAAAATTATAGATGTTAGCTTTGATGGGGACTAATAGAAAAGACCTGGACATTCAGGAAGTGATTTTTTGAGCTTTTAATTTAATGCTTGTTTTTTCCTAATCAATAGCTACCATATGGTGTTGATATCTACACTCGGCTTATTGATTTTTTTAATCTTGATTATTTTTCTTTTATTTATAAAAATTACATGTAGATATTTACTAAACTACTCAGGGAGGATTGGACTTTTTAATAGTGGCATGCAAAATTGGCTTGCTAATTATAACTTTATGGTAGGTGGTGCATTTCCATGTCAGCAGTACCATATTAACTATGTAACAAAAGCAGAATTTGTTATGGGCCCTCAAGGGCCCCACGCTAATGCTTATAAGCTGTCAATTCTGATTCAATGATTACTATAGTAATATACTGTCTTCAACTTTTATGAACGACTCGGTGGTTAAGGCTAGGGATATTAGCCTGTGATAGGGTTTAATATTTTAGAACAGTAATTAATGGAAATGTTGTATCTATATGACACATATACAACACATAAATACAAAGTTATTTGAAACTGAAATCATAGCCACTGTAAAAAAGAAAACGGAAACAAAGGAATACTATTACTAAAATGTCAAACATATTTGTTGTATTATCTGGCTGTATAACAAATGAAAAAAATTAATTACTCATGTATTCTAATATTTATGTGTATTTTTAATTTAGGGCCTTTTTATAACATATGCTTCAGGCCCTGCAACTAGCTTAATCCGACCCTGCATGCCAGAAACAATAGATGACAATAGATGGGGAGAAACCCCATCTATTGTCATCTCTTCTTGCTAGGTGACCAGCCCATCTCCATTTTTGCTGCTTTGTTATTTGTATAATATCCTTCACTCTAGTCCTCTCTCTGATCCATATTGATCTTTTTCTATTTCTTAGAGTTATCCCTAGCATTGCTCTTTCCATGGCTCTCTGTGCTATTCTAAGTTGGTTTTCAGCTCGTTTTGTTAATTTCCATGTTTCGCATCCATAAGTCATGGCTGGTATTTTGCATGGTTGCATGGTTGTATACTTTATGCTTTAAGCATATTGGCAAGGTGCTCCTCAGAATGTCTCTGTTCATACCAAATGCTTTCCAACCTATCGTTATGCGTCGTTCATGTGAGTATACTAAAATAGGAAAAGAATGTACCTAACTCCTGCTTGAATGATGTTACATATCAAAAATTATTTTACTGGTAAAGGATGTAAGAAAATACCTAGGAAGGACACTACATATGACAGGTAAAGGGATGAGAACAACATATCCTTGTGAATCAAATTAGGAGTTCTCTTCATTATTTCTGAAAGGTGATTGAATGCAACAAGACACGTAAGGAAAGCCATAGAATACATCAGTTGAAATGTTGAGATAAAGACAATAAAAATGAGGAAATCAATGTATAATAGTAACACCTCATCTCAGCAATTCAGACAAAATTACATAAAAACAGTTATTTGGCAGAGAATTTGGCAGTTTTCTGAAGTTCTGAGATTAAGTATTTTCAGTATTCCACATATTTTACAGGTTATTTTCTTCCTTTTTGTTGCTTTTAGCACAATGTGTGGCTGGCATGTTCTTTGGCCTTCTTGAAGTGTATGTTAAATTTGGTGGTTTTTAAAATTTGCTTAGTACTCTTTTCTTTCCTTCTTTTTGTCTCCTCTACAAGAAAAATACTGCAGTTTATTTTACTCAGTTCTGTGATCTTAAACTGTAGTGTTCTGGTTGAGGGAGATGAGAAAGTATTAAGCAACATGATTTTGCTAATATGTGCTGTTCAAGTTGAGGAGATACAAAAGTACTTAGCAAAATGCAGGAAGGCTGATGAACATATTGGCTGAAACATGCAAAAAACAACAAAGATTAAGATAATCATCTGAAAATGTGTGGAATGATAATTTCTAGGCATTTCCTGAAAGCTGCTTCTATTTTAGGTTTAAAATGGTGCTGCCAGGTACAATACAAATAAATTGCTTATACTATGTCTAACCCAATGTCTGAAACAATATTATACTCTTTAAAAAGATGTTATAAGGTGGTATTCTTAGCCTTTGTGTCTGAATTAATAATACCAATCGTTGCAGCCCAGAATAAATACATCAGCATAAACTACATCAAAGTTAAAACAGACTAGCATTCCAAGGGAAATTATGAATCACTGCCACCCACCCAGTCTATCAATGTAGGTTTCCAATAGAATCTCCTCCTCATGTTTGTCATTTAAATTATTTAAAAACAAATCTGGTTACTCACTCAATAGAAACCGTCATGTGACCAATGTCTTTTGTTAGTATCCTGTGTTGGGGATGATCAATTAAGAAAATGGAAAATGGGGTGATCAATGAATAAGTTACTTCTCTTGCCATTTGTTGGATCACTAAAAAGTCCAATTTTCTAAAAAGAACAAGCATGAATGCTGCCCGACACAAACTAAGGGACCAATTTAGCATAAACTTACATTGTAAATTGAAACCCTCCCCACAAAATTTATTAATGTAAAATCATGCTAAAATGGATGCATGTAATCTCTATAAAATCTAATTTCCTTTCCTGTGTTGTTATATTTGAACTTTTTTATGTGTGTGAAGCCCGAAAGCCTCCTTAATTATTATGAAATCTCTATATATAATTTGCTTTCATGTGTTGTTATATTTGAAGTTTTTTT
>VCCN01004630.1:3211221-3223827 GCA_006491835.1 Architeuthis dux
CTTCACATGCCGTCCGCAACATTCTTTTAAAATCTTGGCCCACTCATCCTTGCAAAAGACCTTCGAATCATTAATGTTGCTGGGGTCCTTCTGATGAATTCGAACTTTCAAACATTGCCATAAATTTTCAATTTGGTTCAAGTCAGGAGATTGACTAGGCCACTGAAGGACCTCTACATTGTTCTGAACAAACCATTGCCGAGTTATTTTAGCTGTATGCTTTGGGTCATTATCGTGTTGAAAGATCCAACCTTCTTCAAGCTCCAACTGTTTCACCGAAGAGAACACATTAGCTTCCAAAATACTCTGATACATCGCTTCATTCATGGTTCCTTCAATCACGTACCCCGTACCATTGAAAGAGAAACCACACCCAAACCATGATACTTCCACCTCCATACTTTACTGTGGGGGAGGGTGTTTTTTTTATCATAGGCACATACATATTTTCTACATTATGACGAGCTGGGTTTTTGCCAAAAAGTTCAATTTTTGTAATTCTTTTTTTTTATTCGTCTGACCAGAGAATGTTCTTCCAAAAATAATTAGGCTTATCTAAATAGTTACGAGCGAACTTCATCTGAGAATCTCTGTGCCTTCTTTTCAACAAATGTGTTTTCCATGGTGTACAAGATTTTAAGCCATTCCTGTGTAGTTCATTACTAATAGTTTTTTTAGTAACTGATGTACCAGCTGCTCCAAATTATCTTGGATCTCCTTTCGAGTTACCATTGGATTCACTTTGATTGTTCTTAGCATTTTTTAGTTGTAGGAGAAATTTTCCATGGAGCGCCAGTTCAAAGGAGATTTTTAGTGGTGCCAAACATTTTCTACTTCATAATAATTGATCCAATGGTACTGACAGGGATATTTAACATCTTGGCAATGTCCCTGTAGCTCAAACCTTCATTATGTTGTTTAATTATGACATTTTCTTTTACAACATTTTTGTTGAGAGCTCCTTTACTTTAACCATGACTGCCTCATTTCAAGAAGGTAAAAGTAGTGAATGATGACTGTGATGAAATCATACCTTAGTTAAGTATTGCTGGAACATTTCAAAAGTGTCTATATAGGTACAGAAAGGTCTAGACCTGCATTACTTCTTAAATAACATTTTTATGATGAATTTTTAATAGTGTCTGAATACTTTTTTCCACCGTCACTTTTGTTTATATTTTATTCTGCATTGTATGTTTGGGAATATGTATTTTTTTTCTTAGTAATTCTTAATTTTATATCAAAATACATCACCTGTGTGAATTTAAAGTAAATGTGAGCAATGGAAGTATATTAAATGAATATTTTGTAAGTGTCCAAATACTTGTTTCGCCTCACTGTATGTGTATATATATGTAAGCACATACATATATAAGTGTATGCATACTGATACACACTTGTACATACACACACACATCTGTATATAATTATATTAAACTATATACATACATACATAAAATACATAAAATATATTTTTTATACATCAATATTTTCCACCCCACTTCACTCAACTATACATAATACTTTTTGTATGTACACCCCCCCCGCAAAACACAATTTCAAACTACAGCAAACTTGGTATATAACAAGAAAAAAAAAAAACTTTCGCTCATTTGAAAATCTGACCCAACAGTGAAACAGAGTTTAAACATTGTATGAGCCATGTTTTACCACGTACTTATACATACATATATATATCATCATCATATATGAAAAATGACAGATGCATACATGTAAATTCATTGCTTTATCTTCCAATTTGATATTTATAGATTGTATTCCATCATACATACCCCCCCCACACACACACACATATATACATGCATTTATTTGTAAATGCTATAGTGATCTCTTTTCTTATGTATATTAGTAATCATGTAAGTATTATAATGTTAGGAATAACCTTTGCATTTTGTCCCTTCAAGCTGTTAATATAAAACAGTAACTAGCAAAGGACAATTGTATTTACATTATTTTCCTATTCAACAAAGAAAGTCCTTTGTGTATTATGCGGTTCCATTCTAAAAATAACAATCAATGCCACATTTTCGTCGATAAAAATTTACTTAACAAAAAAGGATTCTATTGCCAGGTGCAATTTTATGTAAATAAAGCACCTTTTAGTGCAGAAATTCAATATTATGCAATGAATATATATCCTCACGAAAAGGAAAGATGATAGAACGTTTTGTGATTTGATCATTTTCTTATTTGTATAATAATGTGTTTGCACTTACCTACATACCTAGCTACACTTCCTGAAAACATGTAAACTATATGTAGGTATATCAATAAGTCTGTAGCCTAAAGATGAAAAAAGCATTTATTTTTCACAACAAATATTTGTTTTTCATCTTTTCAATATAATCTCTTTCTTTCAATGCACTTAATTAAGTTGTGAATACTAATCACCAAGATTGAACATTATACAATAACAATTTCAGATCAAAAGTCAGCTAATAACTACATATCAAGCTGCAGACATAATGATGCACCCTCTTACTGCCATAGATTCTTTTTATTACTTATCTATGTACATAGACATTTTTTTTTAAAATCTTCCACTTGTACTCAAGGTGTCATGGCAAGGCAGAATTGGTGATCACATTATTTTGTCTGTCCATTTTTTCTTCTCCTTTATTTTACTTGATAAATTTATTATAATCAACACCTGGCTTGCTAGGTCCATTGAAGCTTCACTAGAGTCCCATTAACCGTTCATTTCGGGAACGGTTCCCTATTCTGTCCATTGATAGCCTCTCACAGTTTGAATTCAGAGTTGTTTGTCCCCTAGACTGGTTGCTAACCAAGGCTGAAGAACCCAATCTGCCCTGCTATTTACCCATAGGTGAAAGTAGAAAAGATTGATTCATGCCTTTCCCAAGGGCATTAGTTCAAAGTGAACACAAGTTGTCTCAGCCGGAGTTTGAACTTGGTTCGCTGATTCTATTTTCTGTGCTGATAACTGTTAGGCCACTCCTACAGAGACATAAAATAAGTAAATAAACATCATTATTTTACACAAATTTGACATTTAATGAAGATATATTCATTGTCAGTCACTCGGTTTACTATTAAAATGCAAGAGAAATAACTACATAATCACTTCACAATGCCCCTTATTCCAGGAGCATAGGGAAGAGGGTGGGTGACTTGTGTCAATATGTTAATATATCATATACAAAGAAAGATAACTTTGTTAGCTTTCTTTGTTAATGATCAGTAGTGGAACTCTCCTGTTTCAGGAGTCTCCTTTCTGATATTTCTGAAGATGCTGGATTGTATGCATTCCTGTGTTAAATAGCATTGCTTAGTGTTTGTAATGCAGCTTGGTCAGATATCCCATAGGAGAAGATAGCTGATTTGATAAATTTCAATGTTTGAAAGAATAAAACATTTTAAAATTGGCCAATAGCATTTCTAGCAAATTTTAATTTGTATAATAACATTTTCTTGATTGTTGAATAAAGGCTGTTGTTTGAAAATAGTGGTGTGTATTTACTTCTGTTATGTTTCTGTAGATCATTGAATAAAGGTTCTTATTTGAAATTAGAGGTATCTATTTGCATTTTTCATGTCTCTGTGATTAAATAATTAAAGGCTGATGTTTGAAAATTAGAGGTTGTCATGTATTTGTATTAAAAGTTTGTACCTACTAACTGCATATAACTCTCAGTAGCTCACATAAAAACTAATAAAATACTATAATATACAGATCTTACTACACTCTTCTATCCTTTTCTGATCCCAATTTTTTCGGGATAATGAGAAGCCAATCTATGTTATTTAATAATAATAAAAATCAGGCCTGGTTAGTCACTCAATAGAAACCGTCATGTGACCAATGTCTTTTGGCAGTATGCGGTGTTGGGGGGTGATCAATTAAAAAATTGGTAAAAGCGGTGATCAATGAATAAGTTACTTCTCTTGCCTTTTTGTTGGGCAGTGATCACTAATAAAGTCTGAATTTTCAAAAAACAAGCGTGAATGCTGCCAGACACAATCTTAGGGACCAATTTAGCAACACTTAGATTGTAAATTGAACTCCCAACTAGAAACCTATTTTGGGGAGGGGGGAAGGGATTTTTAAAAAAAAAGTTTTTCCTAAACATAATGAGTAAATGTTTAAATTTTAATCCCTCTAACTCCATTGGTGTAGCCTGTACGCGTGAGATAGATAGACAGATAGATAGCCAGCCAAATCTACTTAAAAACTGAAGAAACTTATGTTGACAGTTTTGGTTGACAGTTTTGGTTGACAGTTTCTAAAAACAAAACCAAGGTCAGAATAACCAGTATTTGTTAGGACTAATATTCTCATCTTTGTTGGTTTTATCACTATGTTTTAGCTAAAGAAAGGCTGAAGAATGCATCAGCCATTATATGTTAATAAAATCAACAAGAATTAGAATATTTGTCCCAACAGTTCATGGAATTGTTGAAAGTTTCCAATTTTGTGCATATTTTACTTCTAATGTTTTAGTTTTATTTTCTAGTAAATTGCATGATTTTTCAGCTTTGATGAGAATTTTATATGATCTCCAGCTGAAAACACTATGACATAAGTATTTGCTCTTTCATTTAATGGCTCAGGTCAAATGCTTCCTTTCTAAAGACATATATGCACTCATGCATCTATGCCTTTAGAAAGGAAGTATTGCATATGAGTAACAACACTGACAATGAGAAAACAAACTGCTTTTTTTTATTTCAGTGTTATCTAGCCCATAAGAGGCTAAAAAGTAAAACAGGTCAGGTTAGTCACTCAATAGAAACCATCACATGACTAACATCTTTTGGCAGTATGCAGTGTTGGGGGGTGATCAATTAAAAAATTAGAAAAAAGGATGATCAATAAATAAATTACTTCTCTCGCCTTTTGTTGGGTGGTGATCACTATAAAATTTGAATTTTTAAAAAAATCAAGCATGAACACTGCCAGACACAAATTAAGGGACTAATTTAGCATAAACCTACATTGTAAATTAATTTTTAAATTTTCAGCCCTCTAGCTCAATTGGTGCAGTCTGTATGCGTGACACATTAACACATAGATATCCAGCCCGCCAGACTCACTTTAAAACTGAAGAAACCTATGTTGACAGTTTTGGTGACAGTTTTGGTTGACGGTTTCTAACATACATTTTCAGTTGTCTTTATTCTTGCTATTTACTAAGTATGACACAGAGTCACAAGTGTTGGGCACCAAGAGAGGATTGAACTCACTACAGTAGTAATGGTCTGTGAGACTAATTTGCTAATCACTATGTCACAGAGAGGTGCCCACATGTCTTGTACAGGCACCTCCCCTAATTACAAACTTTCAGAGATGCAAACAAACGGTCTGTAAATTCAAATTTTGAAAACTGTGCCGGTTTGGAAATTCAACTGCCATGCAATAGATGACATTACTGTAACTGCTCAGCATCAGTGGCAGGCCTGTGGTTGGTGTCACCCTGGGTGGTAACTCGTAGTGTCACCCTCACCACCCCTACAGAACTTGCTCTCTTCCCAGGATATTAGGAATTTTGGTGATCATTTTGTACTAATAGTATTCATTATTCATCATGATTCTCTCATATTACTATTGAATGTGATGGACTAAGCCTATATTTACTAACAACTCTATTCATGTTTAGTTTTCAATTTTTCAGTTCTGACTTGGTGAAATAGTATGAAGAAAATAAGTATGGGTACTATGAAAATGTTTTATTCAGTAATTTTAAAAAGAAACTACACAATAAAACTAGAAAGCACTCAAGAGAGAGCATACCTTTGCCAATGCCATTGTCAGGGGAAGTAATTGTGCATTGATCCGCCCCAAGATTTAATCACTTCTTTTGTAACCCATTGCCAACAGATCGACAAAATCTCAATGAAATTCATTGAGAATCTTTTGTGATATCGTGTAGACATACATGAAGTTTTGATGATATTATATGGTGTGGACATATAACTACGACGTTGTGCATGGATCCGCTCCAAAATTTAATCACATCTTTCATACCCCATTGTCTATCCTCCCACATAATCTCATTGAAACCCATCTCCTTTTGGAGATATCGTGTAGACAATCATTAGTGTATACATAAATGTATGAAAAAAAGAAATGGAAAAATATCTCTCAATCAAAAAGAATTCCTGGATCCACCCCAAAATTTAACCAACTCTTCCCTACCCGATTTCCCACCCTTCCACAGATTGAAATTCATTGAGTACTTTCAGAGATATCATGTGGACAGACAGATCTTTCATTAGAAAAAAGAATTACCAAGAAACTATATGAAAATCTTTTAGGCAGCCATCTTGGTGTCACCCCGGTCTGCCCCCTCCACCCAACCCACCTTGGTACGCAACTGCTCAGCAACACCCTGTAAACTATGAGCTTTTTGTAGAAGTAAAGAATATAACTATATGGCTAAATTTGAATGATGAGCTTTCTTAGCCTAATCAGTAAGGTGCTGTCATAGTCGGACAGGTTCCCAAGGATAAACTATGTTAGTTCATATTTCACCAGAAGGTTATTATTTATTTTGGTCCCATCTTGCTTACTTAAAAGTCATAGAACAATGGTCTGAGATTTGTGAAAAAAAGCAACAGAAATAAGATGTAAAGAATACTGGTCAAAAATCAATTATAAAAAAATTGACTCATACTTTAGACCAGTATATCTGGTTGGTTAACATGTAACAATTAAGATTCCCTAAATCCATAATAGTTTAGGAAAAATAGGTCCATGTGCATAGGGAGGATTTCTTCTTCGCCACCTGTTTTTT
This sequence comes from Architeuthis dux, assembly GCA_006491835.1. Taxonomy (NCBI): domain Eukaryota; kingdom Metazoa; phylum Mollusca; class Cephalopoda; order Oegopsida; family Architeuthidae; genus Architeuthis; species Architeuthis dux. The sequence goes on from VCCN01004630.1 coordinate 3,217,998, forward strand.
CTTAATCTTTAAAGGGTTTATTCCAACATTCTGCCCAGTAACAGGCTGAAATAATGTCCCATAAGGCTCATTATTAACCCTATATTACATGTTTGAATCTTAACAATATCCATTTCACTGAACTCCTTGGGTCAAAATTGTATGGAAATATGTGTTCATTTGTCTCTCTATGTTGTTTACTTCAAAAGTTAGGCAATTTTCTATTTTTTTGGTGTCCGGGGTTCAAATTCACAACAGGTGTAATATAGGGTTAAAAATGAACCCCATCATTTCAGCCTGTTACCTGGCAAAATCTCAAAATAGACACTTAAACAATTGAGAGAAAAACAGGTGACGAAAAAAGATTTACCCTATGCACGTAGACCTATTTATCCTCCTACACTATGAAGGAATTCTTCATTCTACTCCCACACTTCTATGCCTTGCCCATCAGGCTGTTTTCTTTTGTGGCACTGTGTCCTCGGCGGAGTTTGAACATAACTCAAAATAACTTGTGAAGTTGTCATGAAACACAAAACAAAACCAGTCAGTAGATTTGGGTGTGATACATTTCTAAGAACCAAAACTTTAACAATCAGTAATTGTGTGCTTTATATTAAGTTCAGTGAAGCTTAAATTCGGAAACTCTGTATTCAATGACATTTTCACTGAGTAAACTGAAAGACAACCAAGAAAACAAACAATTGAATCGTGATGGTTTAAGAACAAGTAAGAGTTGGGCAACAAATATACTGTATATTTTATATTTACTTGCATAGTACCTGTCAAAAATGAATCAATGTCTTAACCACACCCATTCTTCCCCAGACCTTCTCAAACTGTTTTCTCAAATATATCAGCAAGTAACATTTCATAATGCACACCTTGCAGCCTTCCCCATGTTCTGGTTACAGAGACTGTGTCACATTTAATAGTGGGGCAGCTAAGTGCAAAATCGTTTAGATGGTAATACATGCATGGAATTTTACATGCGGTTCACCTTTAAGCAACTTTTTAAGAAATTAATGTTAGCCAAATGTAAATCCAGTATGGCCCCCATTTTTAAAGATGGCCACCAAGTTATGACTACTGGATACAATTATCTTCATATAATTAAAACAAACTGTCCAAAATTTTGTCACATCTGGGTTTGTAGGACAGATTTATTCATTATTTATGGAACATTTAAAACATGTTATGTCCCAGTTGTATAATATTTTATTTGATGATTTAGTTTTCATGGTAATTAAGCATCTGGATGCATCTTTGTGTATTTATTAAACCTTAGAACTGCCACACACAGCTACAAAGTGCAGTGCAGCTCAGGCCAAACCAATAGCGTTTGGATCTTCCATGGCATTCAGTATTACATCTGTATTTTGTCAGCTGTTGGCAACAATTTGCAATAGGTTGGAGAGTCGTCCAGCAAACCTTCCATCCCTGCCATGCTTTGTTCACCCCCAGTCACTAAGATTCAGGTACTGTGGCCTACATACAGTTTCCTGACAGACACATCGTGTCTTGAAAGCAGCAAGTTTTGCATGTTGAAGGAGGGCATCTTGAGTTTGTAGAATAGAGTTATACAGCTGTACTGGACCTGTCATACATGGTAACTACATACTTCTCTAAAGTCTGCATATCAGTGTCATCACTGACTGGTGGATGTTGGCAAAGTTTCAAAAAGACGACTGTATCCTGATCATATACATTCCAAGTGTCCCAGGCAGACTTCCTTTGCCTCAAAATACTGTCACTACATCACAGCCACTAAAAGCATGGAAGAACACGATTCCTTCTATTACAATCACATCTGTGTCATTCAATACCTTGCTGTAATTTAGGACTGAATCTTTTGCATGCACAAATATTTGTGTATCTGCCTTTTCATGAATATGGGGAGATACATTTGTTTAGTTGTGTAGACACTTTGCTTGATTGGACTGTCCCCTTTGGTCACAATGATTGTATCTGTTGTTTGGAAACCAGTAATTTTGTCTGCTAGAAAATGAAAGCACTCCATTTTTGGGGGTGTTGTCTCACAGAATGTTGTGCCATTTATTGGGTGTTTTGGTGAAGTCTGTCACCCTCATTCTCATTCCATGTCCTCTCTTTGTTCTTGCTGACTACATGGAATGTAAACATCAAAAACTATATCTGAGCACTTGTACTTTGTAGCATAGGCTTTTACTGCAGGAATAACATCTTGCAAGGCATACTGACCAAAAGTCTTTGATACTAAGGGTGCCAAAGCATTCACTAATGCTGAGCCATCAATGACAATAGCAACTGCCACTGGTTCAAGATCTGGCACCTTGACTTTGGATTCAAGGATCTCAGCCAGTTGAGATTTCTTGGTTACTCAATTAGAGAGGCAGGGAATGGATTGTTTTCATGCTGAAAAATTCTATTAAGTCATACTGCCTTCTTTGACAAGAGATGCAAAGTTCAGGGAAAAGATGGAAGTCTTCTTTCAGCATCTTTTGAGTAGAGCTGATTGAATGTGCTTCTCTTTTGAAGGAGTCAACTTTGTTTTTCTTAATTGGCTGGTAAAATGTGCATTGAACCTCAGATTCAAGTGCTTTCTTGAATGCATGACACTGACATGCACTGACATGCACCTTTCACATAGTGTGTAGCTACTAACACAGTACTGTCAGGATTGGAAATGTCCTTTGTGTCAAAGGTGACATCATCTGAATCTTCCTGAAAAGATTACCAAACTCCTGTATAACAGTGGTTACATTTTTACTCTCTCAACAAATACCTTTTGAGCCTTTTGTGTCTGATCCTGATGTTCACTATGTTGAGCTTCATTCTTGACATCTGATGATTTCTCATAGCCCTGAATAAGCCAATTCACTTCAGGCCCAGCAACCATCCATCTTTTGAGTGCTGATGGATTTTCAGTAAGGCCAATGGCTTCTCTATCATCCTTTATAATAGCATTTGCCTGTTCATGAGCTTGGTCTATTGCCATGGCCAAGAACAGTCTGTCTGATTTGTGGACAACAAAGATTCCTGCAGAGAAAATCTTTCTCCACACCTGGGTGTTGCTTTTCAAGTGTTAACATGTCTCTGAGGTGTATAGAAAGCTAATGTGCATAATTCACATTGTTGTTGGCAAAGAAATAAGATATCAGCTCTGTGATGGCTTCACAGTAGAGACCAATATTTGCTTCTCTGAAAGACCGAATTAGCATAAAAATGGACAATACCAAAATTGACACTGGGGATTCTGCTGTTCACGCATTCCACATCAGTCTTCCAGATCAATTGACTCCCTGACATCCTCTTTAGTATATTCCTCATAAGCTACTGTCAAGAGCTTGTAGGGACTGTAGGCTGTTATCTGGTGTGCTTAATGTCCCTTTGTGACACTAGAGATTGACAAGAACGAAGCTGTTATACATTGGGATGCAACACCAGACTCAATGAGAGCACCTGTCTACCCACTACCCTGAAGTAGTATTCCCATGGGCCTCAAGGCAGCCATCTCTATATGTAGACCACCAAACTTCTCTTCACCATAGAACTTTAGCCACTGTCATTGAATCTGCTTAGCTACTGCATAAATTGGCTGGTCGGCACTTATGAAGGTAATTGTCTTGGATTAAGGAAAACCACAGTTTCTTGAATTTTTGCCATCACATGTTTTATTGTAGCCACAGAATGAGCTTCATCTCTAAGTAGAGGCATCAAGGATGTGATGCTTACTTTATAATGTGAATTTCTCTTTTTTGATGTATGGTAGGAGGACCATGTCACATGTACAGAATCATTCACTTCTTCAGTGAATCTCACCTTTTAAAGCCATCCATATTCATGTGTCAAAACTAGTCTGAATAAAGTGAGTGTTGACAAGACATCTAGAGACACAGTAACAGGGTTTCTAGGATTCTTTTCAGTGAAATGAGCTGGAGGAATATTAATGAATGACTCAGGTTACCATCTTGAATTTGCTGTGGTGAGCATAACTGACCTTTGTTATCTGAGCTAGGATGTTGGAAAATATCTTTGTTTTCATAGAATGTGACTTGCTGTTGCTGCTTCTGTGATCCTAGCATGACAATACTGGAGTAATTGGGTCATAGCAGTAACTGTTTTGTATGCACCAAATTGCAATTGTGATTTAATGTCTGCTCTGTGCTCAATCATACAGATAAATTGGAGAAGTGTTGCTTATAACGATGTAAAATAACATTGTGTGTATGCTGTGTTTTGCTATCGTATTTCACATCCGTAAAAGCTAGGATAACCAAACCTGCTTCAGAAAAAACACCATAATTTCTCAACTACTTAAAATAACCACCCTTGCCACTTAAATCTTGAAATAATGAGCTATCGATTGGTGGAAACCCCATGTTATTAAGCTTCAAAAAGCATGATGAATGAGTGCAAAACTGTGTACGTAAGAACTGTACATGGTAATTTACCAACTCCCACTCAGAAGAGTTTGTAGTGCATCCCAAACTAGACTATCACCCCGCTGACATTGCAGACTGTTATGTACAGTCCCAGTCAAGAAATCCCATGATCGGTTACTCACCCCTACACACTGGCTACACTACATACATTATTTAGTGCTGTGATCCCTATTACATTACATACGTCATTTGGTGCTGTGACCCCCACCTTCCCCGTGAAAATGTTACACCAGACAGTGAAACTACAAGAGGGATTGAGATGAAATTTAAGACATACATAGGTTTTATTTATCCCAGGAATATGATAGATATATTGCAATCGCTCTAAATATATCAAAACTAAAAATTTATCACAACATTTAGATGTTCCTCAGGCTTATATTGCATCCGGCAGTCATTAAGTGTCAAGTGCTAAGCAACATTTAAAGACCACCAGATACGACATGCACCTGAAGAAGCCAAATCAAACCAAACCAAACATTGGTCAGTTAGTCACTCAATAGAAACCATCACGTGAACAATGTCTTTTAGCAGTATGCCGTGTTGGGGGTGATCAATTAAAAAATTGGAAAAAGAGGTGATCAATGAATAAGTTACTTCTCTTGTCTTTTTTGGGCAGTGATCACTAAAAAAGTCTGAATTTTCAAAAAAACAATGTGAATGCTGATGGGCACAAAGTAAGGGATCAATTTAGCATAAACTTACATTGCAAATTGAACCCTGACCCCGCACACCAAAAACCTATTTATAGGGGTGAATTTTCAAAAAACAAAAAAAAAATTTTTTTCTAGACATAATTTTATCTAGACATTTACAGGAGTAAATGTTTAAATTTTCAGCCCTCTAGCTCCATTGGTGTGGCCTGTACCCATGATACATGGATAGTCAGCCAGACCTTCTTAAAAACTGAACAAACCTATGTTGACAGTTTGGTGAGAGTTTTGGTTGACAGTTTCTAACAAATAAAGGTAAAGGTATTGGTTTGAATAATGTCTAGAATAAGGAAAATTACTTTTGAAATGGTTCTTTGGACGGTTGAGCTCCTTCTTGTTATTTGTGTTATAAACACAACGTTTCGGCCGATCCATTCTTCGGTTCTTCAGGTGTAAAATCCAAGTGTGATGGGTTAAACAGAAATTATGCTTAAGGGGGGGGGGTAGCCCTTATTGCGCATGACCCTGGTGTTTCTGTGTCTTTGTTCTGTCGGGTTTGCATTTGTTAAGAAGTGAAAGCCACATCGGGTTGAAATCCGTGCTTGTCTGGATAATGCATTTAGTCGACATTTTGATGTGAGCTGCATCTTTGATTTATTTTCAGACGTTCTCAAACTCTTTGTTGTCTGCTAAGTAAGGTTGCATCAACTCGGGATCCCAAACTGGTGAACCACTGTGTTTACATCATTCCTTGTAAATGTGGTATTATCTACA
>VCCN01004630.1:3224366-3237432 GCA_006491835.1 Architeuthis dux
GGAAGCTTACAAACAATTAAATGATGAAAAGGTTTACAAAAAGTTAAGTCAAGACCCCACAGACTAAAATAGTCATTGATAATGTAAACACTTTAAAAACAAATAAACTTATTCCTGAAAGGGTGATAACACCTAAATTCTATCTCCTCCCGAAAATCCATAAGAAAAAGAAAGACATCCTGGGTTGCCTGTTATAAATAGCAAACAATGTCATACCACCAATATTTCTGGCTTAGTTGCCAAGACACTTTAACCTGAGGTGGAAAAACTTGATTCATACATCAAAGATACCACTTTATCAATAAAACAAAAGATATAGAAGTACCAGATGAAGTTTACTGGTTAGATTAAACGTAAAATCACTTTATACTAATATTCTGCCCAATGAAGGTAAAACGGCAGTGAAAAATTGTCTTCTAGGAAAACATCCACCTAGTTATATCCAAGTGATCCTCACTTTGCTCGGACTTATACTGACATTAAACAATTTTGTTTTTAATGATGAGGAATACCTCCAAATCTTTGGCTGTGTCATGAGAACCATCTGTGCCCCCCCCCACCCATATGCTAATATATTCATGGGCAAATTCGAATAGAAGTTCATTTACCCACTTATCAGGCCTCTATCTAGGCTTTACTTATGATTTACTGATCATATTTTTCTCATATGGAGAGGGACTGAAGAACAGTTTCACAACATCATGAACATTCGAAACTAATGCCATCCCACTATAAAATTTAACTTTGAGATGTCCAAAACATAACTTTTTAGACACCACAGTCTACAAATTTCAAAAACTCCTAACTAGAGTTTTTACCAAACCTACAGACCAACAGAATTTTCTACACTGCCATGCAGAACACCATACTATAGAAAAATATACCCTATGGTCAAGCCCTTAGAGGCAAATGGATATCTTCTAAAGAAATTGATTTTTCAGACTTCTGCAACAGCCTTACCCATTCTTTCTTAAAGAGGGGTTACAAAAGCAATGAATTAGCCCCACAGATTGACAAGGCAGTCAATATCCAAGCACTCCGAGCCACTCACACAGAAAATTAAACCTAGAAATGCATGAGCCATTTTTGTTACCACTTACAATAGAACACTCCCAGACATTAAAAAATAATTAATAACCACTGGCACATGTTAACATTTGATCCTGTGTTAGCTGAAATCTTTAAGGAGAAGCCCTTCATAGCCTTCCACAGAAACAAAAACCTTGGTGACTTCTTAGGTACTAAAATAATCATTAACTCTAAAGTACTACAAAGAAAAAGCAAATTAAAAACATACAAATGTTCTCCTTGTACTAAGGATCAACAATTTAAGTGCTGTAAGCAACTAATAAGACTGGTACATTCTACAGTTGCCAAACTGGTAATTCGTATAATATCTCTCATGAGGTAAATTGTTGACGTACTCATGTGATTTATCTGATGGAATGCACCATATGCAAACTACAATATGTCGGTAAAGCAGAAACAACTCTGGCTGAATGATGTTAAGAAAACCAACCCCATCCGGTTATTAAACATTTCCAGACACCTAACCATCAGTTTAACATTCATGCAAAATTCATTATTATCAAACAAGCTACCAAACAAAGGGCAAAACCAGACCTACATGATTTCTTGAGGATCATGAAGATAAATGAACTCTTTGGCTTAAAATCCTACACCCATTTGCCCTTAACATGGAACTTAACCACCCCAGAATGCAACTGGCATTCTTTGGTTATAAAGAGCTCTATTTCCTCACCACTATCTGTCCACTTAAACTTTTGGTACTACCATGGATGTGCTCTTACATTAAAAAAAAGTAATAATAAGTTTTGAAAACAATTTTTTTTTTCATTCTTTTCCCTTGGTGCAAGGATGTTAACAGTAGGTCCTTTAACTGCTGCAAGTTATGTGGTGGAGCAACAGCAGAGCAAACTTGAAAGAAGGTTGGAGGGTACATCAGTCAAAACATTGTGAAAAAGACAACAAAGACAGGGAAAGTGGTGAAAATGAATCATTGTATAATAGTTACAACACATGTCCCAATAGTTCAGACAAATAAAAAAAGGAAAAAGGAAAACTACTCAAAAGTTGACCCATAGAACAATCACAACTATGTACTGAGAGTGAATGAGTGTAAACATAACAGATTCAATCATGCCTAGATAATTGTTCATAGCTTGGAACTTATGAAAAGGCAATTAACTTTAAGAAAAGCCTGATCACGTGTTTCCTTTATGCGGTCAATGGACAACCTATATGAATGGCATAATATAGACTATTGTGTGAAAAGAACTTACACTTCAAAGCAATTGTTTTTCTTCATGATGCTTATAAGATGCTTATGAGTTTGCATGAATTGAACGAAACAAAGGATTTTTAGTTCTTCCTATGACTCAATGTATCCAGATGTATACATGCTAACCTTGAATAAACAATTTATATAAGGTTTTTGTGTGAACATAACTTGTGCAGGTATCTCAAAAAAACAAACTCTCCACTGAACATTTTATACCGCATTTACTTCTTATTTTCCTCTTTACAGACACAAAAACATATAGCTACATTCTTCTTATCAGCTCTACTCAATGCCATATTGTTAGTAGTAATAAATGTAATAGTCTTAAGTTAAGTTGTAAGCAGCATGGATTTGAAATAAGAATAAGATTTGAACTCAGATCCTGGATCATTGGGAGCCTCTCTAACAAGGTCTTACTGATCGGACATGGAGACCCATCAGCAGGTGAAATTCAAACTTTGTAATTTAACAACATTTTTTTTCATCTGATTTTCTTCACACCATATTTTTTGTTTACACCTAGGAGTACTAGTAGATGTACAGAGGATAGGAACACCCTCTGGTTTAGAGGAAAGATGTCTCCCAATATATGGATTGGTTATTAGGGCTTCTGTGAGGAGATGGGCACCCTACCTTATGGGTTTAGGAATTTCTCCATATTTTGGTTAAAGATAAAATGACTACATTGTGGTTTGGTCATATTTTTATATTAAAACATGAGATTTCGAGTCCACGCAGCTCACATTTTAAGGGAACTGGCTCCAATCCAGCACTGGAGAGCTCCACTTATGGGAGACAACTCTTATTTTTGGATGTAATAGTTTTAATAATTTCTTAGATGAAGCATTTTCATTATCATTAATGTTTTACTATTTTATCTTTCATGTTATTTTTGTTGCTTTGAATTGCAATGCTCAGTTTGTTTTATATTCTATGACCATTAAGTAAGCAACAGGAATCAGAAAGATGGGCTCCCAGGGTTAGAGGTACTCTCCATGTGAGTTCAAATCTCATTGAAGGCTATTTCTTTATTTCCAATCCATGCTACTTTGGAAAACATTAATGTTAGTGACCACAATTATTTTTAATACTGTACTAGTTGGCTTTGTGGTGTCGTATATATTTTACTCTAGGTCCATTGAGTATGTATGCCAAATTTGGTTGGGCGAATTAGACTTTTAGTATTATTTAGAAATAGATGGAAATCTGATCATTAATATCATGATGAGAGCAAATGCAGACCCTACAATTTTTGTTTTTGCTAAATGGGAAGCCCTATGTGAATTTTGCACACATATACAGCCTATTTGGAGCCTACTGGAACCGTTTTAGGCACTTGGTAAAGTCAAAAGTTCCAGAAAGAAGTGTTTCAACTGAAAATTGACCATTGTAAGACAATAAAATAGATTTTTTTAAAAACATGGGTTAAACAATTTATCTACTAAATAATATATGGTTGAAATGTAATGTGTTTAATGTGGGATGACTTTTTAGTCACTCACTGAGAGCAAAATCATCTGATCAAGTAGTGTTCCTGTAGAACTATAAACTGAATAAAACGATTCTTAATCTCACCACACTCCTATTAAAAATACATTATTCTATCTCTAAGGTGGAATATTCCAGGGAGGGGGGGGGCTTCTAATGCTGGCAGATCTAGTGGATATCTCATGACATCAATGCTTATGTATGGTGCTTGAGTTAAATATACAGACTTTATATGATACTGAAATGCATTGGAATTTATTTTACTATAGGCATGCATTACACATTATTTTAATATAGGGAATGCATTGGAAATTATTTTAATATAGGGAATGCATTGGAAATTATTTTACTATAGGAACGCATTGCAAATGATTTTACTATTCGTATTCACTTGAAATGATTTTATTAGAGGAATGCATTGGAATTTATTTTACTATAGGAATGCATCGGAAATTATTTTACTATAGGAATGCATTAGACATTATTTTACTATAGGCATGCATTACAAATTATTTTAATATAGGGAATGCATTGGAAATTATTTTAATATAGGGAATGCATTGGAAATTATTTTAATATAGGGAATGCATTGGAAATGATTTTAATATAGGGAATGCATTGGAAATTATTTTAATATAGGGAATGCATTGGAAATGATTTTAATATAGGAACGCATTGCAAATGATTTTACTATTCGTATTCACTTGAAATGATTTTATTAGAGGAATGCATTGGAATTTATTTTACTATAGGCATGCATTGTAAATGATTTTGATACTAACTGTTTTTTCTGCCTCACGTTTTTGCCACATGCACAGCTAAAGCTAAATGGAATGCAAATGTTGTGTACTGGACGACAATGAAAAGTTGCTGTGAAATGTTATGCATTCCAGGTTGGCTTTTGCCTTAGGCTGAAAATGTTTATTTATTCATTTTATTTTACACATTTAGTCGCCCAAATGACCTGCTACTTGCAGTGTATGACCTAAATAGCAGAATTAAAAAAATGTATATATTAGGTTAATGTAAAAGTTTCCAGGATTTTTTAACCAAACCTTTTATTCATATAAATTCATAACATCATTATTCAGTCATCAAAGTATTTTGCCTGGCTTTCTATGACCTCACACCACCTGAAGTGTTTTTGCCATAACAGTGTATCCAAGTTCCAGCAATTTGTAATAATTTCAATGTGTAAATAATTAATTACTGCTACCCACAACACTGGTTTATTGCTGGGTCTAGTTAATCACTGCTACCCACAACACTGGTTTATTGCTGGGTTTAGGTTATTCATGTGTTCTGACATTTATATATTATTTGTATCTATCTATGTATCCAGACTTTGCCCAGACCTAACTGATCATAGTAGAAACTTGAAATTTTGCACACACACTCCCCGCAATGAGTAGGGAAAATGTTTTTTGAAAATTTCCCACCTAAATAGATTCTTAGAAGGGGGGTTCAATATACATTGTAAGTTTATGCTAAATTGGTCACTAGTTTGTGCCCGCTTGTTTTTTGAAAATTCAGACCTTTTTTAATTGATCACCCCCATTCACAGCATATATAGGTGGCGATGATTCATAATTTCCCTTGGAATGCTAGTTTTTTTAGTTTTTTGTATTATTAATGTATATTAATTACAATTTGTTTTATTTATAAACTTGATGTTTATGTAATTCATCATATCATTTATCAAACAAATACATCAAAACTTTCATTTATTCAAATGATGACATATATAATTACACAGCAAATACTGTATACATATAAAGAAATGCAGTGGAGATGATTTTACTACAGAAATTCATTTTAAATCATTTTACTATAGAAATGCATTAAAACTAATTTTACTGTAGAAATGCATTGGAAATGATTTTACTATAGAAATTCACTGCAAATGATTTAACTATAGAGAATACATTGCAAATGATTTTACAACAGGAATGAAATGTAGTCAAAATAATAGACAGGGAACAGTATTGGAGAATAAGAAGTTTGAAGGAATCTGCATACATACTGTGCTCAGATTATTGAGCAAAATAAGCATAGACATTAATAGCATATAGGAGCAACTGATTAGGAGGAATTAAACAGTGAATGTGGCATTCCGAAAAGAAGACCCCAAAAATAGGAATTTAGAGAGGTTGACTCAATTTACTAGAAGGTTCAGTGTGTAGGTCAGGGGGAGAGCATTCAAAGAACACAAGAACATGCACTGGCTGTGATATGTATGAGAAGGGAAGAGCATGCCTCCTCTATCCAAGGTTCAACATTCAAAAACATCACAGATACCTATGGAAGGCCACAGATTATAGCGACTGATACATTATGATAAAACAACCATAACAAGAAAATTAGTCTGAATGGACCAAAATGCCATGAGTTGATCATGCTTGTTAATGGCTTATTCCTCACATGCAAAGATCAGGGAAGGACACCCCTCCTGTCTGTACTGGCTGTTTGGGTTTTTTAAAGTGGAGATCAGCTTGCACACGCTGAGTCCACCCTTTAAGCTTGGTGCCCTTCCTCAGTAGCTTGGTGGGCCAAGATGGCCAAAGCTAGGTTTTTGTCAGAGTAGCCTTCTCTTAGATGGACTGCCTTACAGGGTTGAAGGGCTTCATCTGTTCTACTATTTTACTCATAGCGAGGAGCTGAAAAGTGAATTTATACTTTTCCCAAGGGAATTAGTTCAAAGTGTGCACAAGCTATCTCAGCTGGTATTCATACTCGGTTTGCCAATTCCATTTTCTGTGCCATTAACAGTTAGGCTACTTTGCACCTTCATGTTTATAATTTAAGAAAATGGTCACAAGATGGATTTGTTTGATTGTATTTTGCTTCGGATTTGAAAGGGTTAATTCTTAAATTCATATAAAACATTTAATGTTAAATCGAAGGTAATAACTTCTGATCAAAGTTGCTTCCTTGCACCTTTAGCTAAATTTTTATATTTATTTTTTATTCAATTCACAAAAGAGTTCCATGTTTTTTTATTCTATCATTGAAGAGTTCCACTGTGTTTAGAAGCAGTTTCAAGCAGTTCATGAATTTAAGAGTTAATGTGCTTTCTTTTATAAGAAACCATCAACCAAAACTGACACTAAAACTGTCAAAATAATTTTCTTCAGTTTTTGAGTTGGTCCAGCTGACTATATGTATCACGTGTACAGGCTGCACCAATGGTGCTAGAGGAATGAAAATTTCCACATTTTACCCCTCATTTTCCCCAAGAAAAAACATTTCTTTGTTTTTTAAAATTCTCCTCTAAATAGGTTTTTAGTGGGGTGTTCGATTTACAATGATCCTTTAGTTTGTGCCCGCTTGTTTTTTTGGAAAATTCAGACCTTTTTTTAGTGATCACTGCCCAACAAAAGGCAAGAGAAGTAACTTATTCATTGATCACCCCTTTTTCCAATTTTTTTAATCACCCCAACATGGCATGCTGCCAACAGACATTGGTCATATGATGGTTTCTATTGAGTGACTAATTTGAGGAAGGTTGTAAAAATAGCTCGTTAACTTTCCTGACAGCTTATGCTCTACATCTTTTGTGTCAGTCGTTCAATTAATTATCTGGTATTTACTTTCCCATGGACATTTACTTTCAACTCTGATTATTTGTTTAATTCTTCCAGTGGAGATGAGACTCCCAGGGAAGACATTTTCTCTTGGCTAGTGAGTTTCTTGATGGACTCACTTGAAATATACCCTAGTTGATTAGAATTCTCTAATATCTTGCAAGAAAGAAAAAGGAATAAATTAGCATATATACTTGAATATACTTGAAATAGGCTTTTTTTGACAGCAGTTAATTGTATCATTAAGCCAGCTTCAGTGTAGTTGGGCTGGGTTTAAACTAATAAGAAAAATGGTAGTTAAATTGGGTATTTGAGCCTAGGACAGTGATAATTTGAAATCTACTTATTTTCAATTGGACAACAGCTGAATTTGCACATTTTTAATCACATAAAGTAAGAAAAACAATTACATGTGAATATCACTGTCCTTGTCACAAAAATAAAGTTTGAAGGGAATGATAGCGATTTTCTATACTTTTCACATGTAAGCAATCAGAAAATAACACTCACTACCTAGGAACAAAAATCGCGTTATACAGTGTTATCAACATTGTTATTTGTTATGTAAAATTGATTTTAAAAATTTTTTTCTCTGCTTTCAGATCAAACAAGACATTGGGCAGAACAATAACATGTATATTGAGAAAACCTGTTCTTGTGGATTTTACTCTAAGAAACCTTGCAGATGAAAAAGTAATATTCTTGACAGCTGGTGTTAACTTAGTATCCAAAACGTTGGCTAAAACCACAACCGCAACTACCAAATATTACACACCAAAGGTACCAAGATGCCTGGTCGCAAAAACAAGTCCTATAAACTTGGGTGTTATATCCCCAAAATCTCTAAAGACAATCATGCTGCATTAGATAGTGCCTATCCAAACTTTGTTTTCAGAGAGAATGGCAAACTCAATGATTTACACGTAGACAAAAGCAAGATCCGACGAAAACTACCACCCATTCCAACTGATATGGACAACACCAAGGCTAGCATGACTATTGGAGATAAGAAAACCCTTGTCAATCCTATAGTTGAAAACACAAGAAATTCCATCTCTAATTCTCCTGGCATCGAGACCCATCCACAAGGTTACCAAATGACACGTAATCCTTTATACGATTCCTCAACAACCACTATCGATTCGGACTCACCGCCTGCTCCAATTCGATGTGTTTCAAGTTCAACAGATCCAGACGCATCCTCACTTGATCAGATATCTCAGAATATGGAAGAAATGTCTCTCGAAATTCCTCCCGAGTTGACCAACACATCCACACAGAATCCTCTGTTTGATGCCGATATTGGCGATTCTATCAAGAGTCAAGATCTGCCAAACCGGTTAACCGTCATAGCAACAGTCGAATCAGATTATCTTTCTCAAAAGACACATCTGCAGTCATGTTTAGATAATAGTAATGGGCCATTTATTCCAGAGCCAGATTATGAGGAGGACGAGATCACCATTGACTTTAAAAGTGAAGACTGCGACAAACTTACCTCTAGCCTGGATTCTGGAACCCTTCTCTACAAAGACTATGAGGGAGAGGACTTTGGTCAGTACCTTTCTGATGAGGAAGACCTCATTGAGAACATTAGTTACACCTGGCGGAGGAATATTCGATACAATTACACTCAGCAAGAACACTCACGAAAAGCACGAACAGAGGTCAAACGACAAAGGTCAACAAGCCAGAGAACAGCGCAAAAATTATTCAAGTCTGCTCCCAAAATGAAAGGCAGCACAATACGGCAGAACCTTCGAGATTTCAGCTTTGCTGATGCTAAAATTAGTCTTGGGAATGCTGCCGGCCATGCCTACAACAACCGTTACAAGAAAAACACAGAGGTCCCTGCCGAAGATGAACAGTTCTTGAGATCAAGGCATTCTTATGAGCAATTTCTTCGCAATAGATTTTCGCAAAATATGGAAGAAGAAGTTCAGAATTGGTCCCAGAAGGAAATTGAAAGCCAACACAGGCATTATGAGAAAGCTCTTGGCTATGATTTTACAGGCAAATTATCGAGAAGATTCAAAAGTGGCAAAGACGCTATTGTTGGTCGTCTAACTACAAAATTCCGACGTAAGTCTGATGCAAGTTACCAGATTCCAGAGGATTAATTAAAAACCATCAACCAAAATTGTCAACATGGGTTTCTTCAGTTTTTCAGTGATTCTGGCTGGCTGGCTGGTTCATACTTGTTTTTTGAGAATTCAGACTTTTTTAGTGATCACTGCCTAAGAAGTAACTTATTCATTTCCAATTTTTTAATTGATCACCCTCAACACGGCACGCTGCCAAAAGATGTTGGTCATGTGATGGCTTCTATTGAGTGACTAACCAGAGCTGCAAACTGTTTTTAGAAAATTTGATGCTCAAACAATTTGTTAACCTTTAGCTCTCCACATTCTTTTTCAAGGGTGCCAAGATTTTGTGCACTCAGTAACTTTGAAATATAACTTGAGTGTTTGTTCATGTATGACTGAAATTGACATGACAACACAACCTTGAAATTCAAACATACTATCTTTTGGCAATCGGGAGTCGCCTACAGTGGCATGACAAAACTTGTGCCTACAGAGAGCTAATGGTTAAAAGAATTCCTTTGGACTGAAATCCTAAACTTTTTTTTCAATTTGGCCACATGTTCTTCAATCATCTTAGTGTTCATATTTACACTTATTTTTATTGCATAGAATTTGATGTATGGTCTGGTATTATAAGAATCTCTTGAACTAAGACAACAAGGCAGCCAGGTAAGAAGAAACTCAAAAACAATAGCTTGGAAAAGTTGAACATGTTAGCCAGGTGTTGTTGGCTTTGTTTTTAAGCCCAATAAACTGTTATATATAAGACTGTCTTGTTGACTAAACAAAGAATTAGTCACTCAAAATGACCAAATTCTGGTTTATCTCCCTTCTTTTTTTTTCTCTTTTTTCCCCCTCATGGGGTTGTGAATTCTTATAACATGGGTGGATCCAGGACTTTGATCAGGGAGGATGGAATCCAAATGGAAAAAAAAATTTTTTACCAATAAAACCATGAAAAAGAAAACAAATTTCAAACATCAAAAACAAAAAGGCAATATTGCCACCATAGCATAGTTGCTTCATTTTTGTCACAATACCCCAATCTGTACGCTTATCTGTCACCCTAGACTTTACTAACCCACCTGCCCCATCCTTACTCATCGGACAGTGATATAAGGTTACATAGAGCACTACATGGCTTGGTGTGATCAATAGCACTGACGTGTAACTAGCTGCAGTGGTCAATTTCATATCGGATGGGTGTTACAGAACCAGTAGGATAAAAAAGGATGTCATTTTTTTTTTTTAATTAAAAATTAAAAGCATATACTTACTTTCTCACTCTCACTCTCTCTCACTATCTCATTCCAACCAAGCTTTTCCACAAATGCCTAAATTTTATAAATGCCACGTCACCATGTTTTTGTGGTTTGGTTGGGCTGTTGATCGTGGCTATGGTGATTCAATATGTGATCCAGCATTTTTCATTTACATTTGAGTCATAGCTTTTTAGCACCAGAATCGACAAAAGAGTAAAGTAAAAAAATTAATCAAAGAAATTTACCACAGAACCAATAAATAAAAAAGTTATAAGACTGAAGATTAATTTATGATTACTCAGAATTATTTGGGCTTTTTATATATAAAATTTCTTTATCTAGATATGGAAAAGAAATTTTTAATTGTGCTTTTCCCAAGCAGAAGGAATGTTCTGACTCCTGCCCCCTTAGTCTGTGCCTGTATAAACACAATATGTCTGATTCCAAAACTCAGCTAATAATTCATTTATGAAGATGATCAGAGCAATTGCTATTAAAAATGTTGTTATACTAAAAGCAGCATTGATGGAGATGTCAGAAAAAATAACTGTTTGAAAACCAATGCCTCAAACAGCTCATAAATATTGGATTATATGATGTATAGAACAATATCTCTCGTTTACTGTGTGGACCAAGAGAGTGATACCCCTTGGTTTTAAAACACAAAACGGTGCTGGAGCAAAGAAACAATGAAAAATGTGTAGATGATAAACTTAGTCCCATGTAGACTTATCTGGTCTCTTGTTTTCTATCTGGATTGATCTGCCCAAATAAATAGAATTCTTTTTCTTTATCCTGCCAATCCCAATTTAGTCTTTCCATCCATCAGGCACCACGACTCCTAACTTTGACTCCCACCAATCAGAGGCTGCAACAGACTCCAATACATCCTGTTACCATCCAACCAATCAGAGGCTGTGACAGACTTCAGTTACCATCCGAACTTATCATGTTATAAAAGTAAAAATTAAAGAACCAACTCTAAAAGTAAAAACAAGAATTCTTTTTTTGAAGCAGATAGATTAGCACATATCTGAAATTCAGTTGTGTAGTCGATCTATTCTTATTCACTTTTCTGCCATTGATGTGTCATCCTACCTATATCTCTATCTATTATATCCTTGGGTGCCCTGCCATGGAGCAATGGTTAGCAAGCTAGTCTCTCAAACCATTAACACCATAGTGAGTTCAATTCTCACTGGGTCTCTTACATATATGGCCTTGTAAATATCAATAACTAGACCTCACCATAGAGTTGTAGTTATGAAGCTAGTCTCTCAGAGCATTACTACTGTAGTGAGATTAGTCCTCACTGGGTGCCTAACACTTATGGCCTTGTGCCAGACTAAGCTAAGCTTTATAAATATTAATAAATTCTCCTTGCCGTGGAGTAGTGGTTATCAAGCTAGTCTCACAGACTATTACTACTGCAGGGAGTTAAATCCTCACTGGATGCCCTACAATAATAACTATTAGGCCTAGGTGGCTGAGATAGTTGTAAGTTTGTTTCAGGCATCTGAGTTTGCAGCAACATTTTTTCCTAGTACCAGAATTTACTTTGTTATTATATATGTAATCTCTAATCATTACATATATAGTGACAGTAAATGTTGGTGGTATTCTGTTGAATGACACTTTTGACATATATGCTTAATAAATCCTACCTATGATAGCACTGGTCATGTAAACAGCTAGCTTAGAAAACTTTGGTGCAAAACAAGAGCGGATCCAGGATTTTGTCCAATTTCTCTTTTTTTTTACTCCATCTGTCTATGGATATATTATACTTTTGTTTTAAGGTTAATTTATGATTACTTGGGATTATTTGAGTTTTTATTTAAAGTTTCTGTATCTAGATTATTAAAAAAAGGAGGGGGGTCTGGATCCGCACCTGTTATTTATATCCTCATTTGTATAAAGATTTATCGAAAGATTTATACAAAGCATATTTTATGTTGTACAAAAAATTAACACGAGATGTCCTTACAGCTCATCCAAATATATTGAAGTTGATTTGGTAAAGAAACTTTGTATATAATTCTTGTCTACATGAAAGCTGTTTTTTTACTTTTTAAATAAATAAGGAATATTTTTTTACCAGGGAATAAAATATTGTGGGAGTATTATGAAAGACTGAATAAACTTGGTTTGTTCAATATTGTATTGTGTTGTGTTTTGATTATGCTGTAATTTTGGTTATTGGCTGTGTATATCTTTAGAGAAATGATTATGTTGTTGTTGATGGTGTTCAAATTGTATACTTATTTTAAAGAAAAAATGAAGTTTGTGATTTCACACAAATGCAGGCACACAACACACACAAACACAAACACACACAAACAT
>VCCN01004630.1:3250373-3261639 GCA_006491835.1 Architeuthis dux
AAACTATCAATATAGGTTTCTTCAGTTTTTAAGTTGGTCTGGTTGGTTGTTTATGTATCTATCACACATACAGGCTGCACCAATGGAGCTAGAGAGCTGAAAATTTAAATATTAACTCTGTTTTTTGAGCAATTGGTGGTTCAATTTACAATGTAAGTTTATGCTAAATCGGCCCCTTAGTTTATGTCTGGCAGCATTCAATGCTTGTTTTTTGAAAATTCATACTTTTTTAGTCATCACTGTCCAACAAAAGGCAAGAGAAGTAATCCCCCCCTTTTTACCAGTTTTTTAATTGATCACCCCAACACGGCATGCTGCCAAAAGACATTGGTCACATGACGATTATTATTATTATTATTATTATTATTATTAAAAAAACAACAACAAACCAAAATACACTTTTCATGAGAATATGGTTCGTGCTGGATGAACCTTCGTGTACATCCACTGAGCCTTTGTTCATTAACTTCGGAATACATGACAGATACATGCACTTCTTGGTGTTACAAGGGCTTTCAACTCTTAAAGCCACACCTGATCATCCCCAAAATGTAGTCTGGGACAAGTTTCCCATTTTCCGGTAGATTGATTGGGCTCAGTGACCTGTTAGATGTGTCTTTTTTTTTCATCCAAATTCCTCCCAGCTTCAATGCTAGAAGCAGATTTACATTGAGATTTTGCCACAGGATTGCTTGAAAGTGGGTCCTCTTAACATTCTCAATGAATGCTTCTTTCGTTGGCGGTAGAGCAACTAGGTTTGGAGCAGACGTATATCCATTCCCATTCTCTTTCCACAGACCAGTAGCCTTGTGTGTGACATGCCCATGCTCTCCTTTATGCCATAACAGGCTGAGATGAAGGCAGTGGCTTGGTTGACGACTTGCTGGAATGATGTATCCACATTGCTAATGGCTGATAGTTCATACCTAGCTTTCAGGACTCTGATGGCAGAGCCTTTTCCCAACCCATAGTAGGACACTACAGTGTCACATCCCGAAATAGCATGGGTTGGTAAAAGGTTCTTGACAATTTGTGAATGCGTGGCCAGTGTCGCCTTGATGTCCACTATTGCCCTTTTCTTGTGTGTGTGTGGGGGGGTCTTGCCTGAAGGAGTAGGACAAACACGTATGTCTCATCAGAAACCAGAGATTTGATGGGCTTCTTCAGCACACCCTAGGACTTGTTGGACAATGATGGTGTCAGCTTCTTCCTGTTGATTTTCTAAATCATATCAGCTCCTTCTTTCTTTTATCCTGATCTCGATGGGGCATGGGTCCTCTGATGTCACCACCAACTTGTGTTTGCTAGTGCTCCATAGATGGAAAAGCCTGTCTTGGGACAGTTCATCACATAATAATAGCATCAGCTGTTTCTTGTTTTCAATGGATGACAAGACAGCCTTCTGGGCCAGTAGCTTTGTTGATAGGAGGAGATGATGTTTCTTGCTTAACCCCTATCTCCCTGGCATCTCTAGTGATGGACTTGATACTGTAATTATAGTGCCCGTCAAAAATGAGTGTTTTTACACCATCAGTTGGCCAGTGGATGGTCCAAAGAAGGGCTGATCCATCATTGGTGAACATGACAGTTGGGACTGGTACCAGCTCATAGGCAAGGACATCTTTCATATGATTGTCGCTAGACAACAGTGCAAGATGTCCCTCAAATAGATGGCATTCAGGTCATAAATTTTGGAGTCACCAACTTGGATGGATTTGGTTGTTATTGCAATTTTCTTTACTTTATTTGAGATGGTATTGCAAAATCCCTCTGGCCAGGTCCTCCCAAAATCTTCTAATATTGCCTCCCCAATCTTTACATTACTGTCTACATTGACAGTTGGTGATGTTCACGATACTCTCCATGGGATGTTCGTTGGGATACAATGGATGGAGGCAGTTTCTGAAGAAGTCTAGCCATGTCCTTGGTGTCTGCTATAAACCTGGGTTTGGCCTCCTCCTTCTAATAGAGGTGAACTTTTGTAGTATTCATCTCAATTTTGCAACAGATGTGGCGGCTCAGGGCCCAGATCTTCATTGCCTCTGGTTTCAAGGTTATCCCAACAATCCCTCCTGCATTGTGGCCGTACCTCATGGAGGTGGACTCTATATACTGGTCACTCCACAGGCTGTTCCTTATTCCACGAATGTGTCACATCACATGTTGCCCCTGGAGAAAAAGTCTTTGGACATGTGGAGGAAGCTTATCAATGAAATAGAGGTAGTAGAGACCATACGTGGCATAGTTGACATGGCCAGCTACAATGTGGTCAGATGGAGAAGTCTTTTCTTGCACGATTGTTTTGAAAGAGCTGATATTTTGGAAAATAGCCAAACATTCTGACTAAATCTCAGCCTCAGTCCTAAGCAACCGAGTGGCTTATATTAAAAAACAGATATTAAGCAAACCTACTGAAATTTATAGAAAGTAAGAGTACAACTTCACTTATTTGCATAAAGGCTAGTTTATAAGAAGCAAGGGCAAGGATGACGGAAAAATTTACAAACCAAATATTTGTACAGCTACATGTAGTGAAACTGAGTGGAAAAGAAAATTAGAGAAATATAAATATTGACAGAAAACGTCCAGAAAATAATATCAGGCATCGATATATAACAAAACAATATTTTCTACTCATAACCCCAAATTGGTGAACAACTGTTTATGTCATCCCCTGTAAATGTGGTATTATACCAGAGAAAATAAAAATCAGACTTGATGAACACAAAAAAGCCATAATCGAGGGCGAGAGAAGAATCAGCTATGGCCGACCATATCTGGACAGAGAAAGGCGACCATCTTCCTTTCTGGGAGGAGGTCCAAGTTATTGACAGAGAACGATGTTGGAAGCACAGAAAAATCAAAGAAGCAGCTCACATCAACATGTCGACTAAATGCATTAGTGCAGTGTTCAACCCGATGTGATTGCCACTTCTCAACAAACCTAAACCCGACAAGACAAAGACACAGAAACACCCAGGCCCTGCGCTATACGGGTTACCCCCTTTAAACATAACTTCTGTTTAACTCATCACACTCGGATTTTACACCTGAAGAAGGCCGAAGAAAGGATCTGCCGAAACATTGTGTTTACAACACAAACAACAAGAATCGTCCGAAGAACCATTTGAATAAAAACAATACTCTTGAAATAATTGAAAAAACTTGTTAAAAACATTGTATTTCACAAAAATGTTGAAAATTACAGCATCCAGGTAGCACACAGGCCAAGTAGGAACATTTAAAATGTTCACAACATTGAAATAGGGTGGGGGTGACAAGCCATCCTGAAATATTTCTCAAACGAAAATGCAGGAGAAGACAGGTTTCAACAGAAATCGTTGTGTAGAGTGGGAGACAAAGAGTATTGCGGGAGAACTATGCAAAATGCAGTAGACTTGGCAGGTCTGCTTACCATATTCCTTGTTCCCAAAACCCATTTCAGTTGCTTTTTATCACAACTTCACAATCGCTAGTATTCTTTATTCTGATCCGCGTTGCTTGCTAACAATCATAGAATGACGATAAGTCAGTTGTGATCAAAAGCATAAAAATATTGGTCAAAAATTAATAATAGTTGACAGTGTTTCATTTAAGAAATTCAAAATAATATTAATTCTTAGTCTGTTCCACTTTGACTACTAATTATTTTTACTACTGTTTCTGTAAACGTGCCACAATACTGCCATTTAATTATTTTAGCTTAATTGCTTTCATGTATACTACTGTATAAGACTTATATCTGTCCACCCTTCGAGTACTCTGCACAGGCCTGGTTACCATACTTGGAGAGAGATAAAAATCTTTTATAAAAAATTCAGAGACGAGCAACTAAGTTAGTACTGGAATTAATAAATATTAGTTATGAGGATATGCTAAAAGTGTTAGAGTTAACATCGTTAAAAAATAGGAGGGATCGGGGATACTTCATAGAAATGTTTAAGATTATGTGTGGTTTAGAAGTAGTAAACCCTGATGTATTTTTTACTAGATACAGGTACAAGGGACTGAGAGGCCACATATGGTAGAAGCAAATAGAAGTTGATTAAATATTAGAAAATTCTTTTTTAGCAATAGTGGTAGGACTTTGGAATAGATTACCGAAATATGTAGTGCTATCAACAGATGTAAATGATTTTAAGAATTATGTTCATTACACCACCACAAAAGGTCTGAGGCCCTAGACATTATTGTGTAAATATGATTATGATGTGTGTTTGTATATACAAATTGTATACTTTTTGTATACTGTTCTTCTACAAATGATGATCATAACAATAGATGCTATTTTATGAAAGAGATTATTTAGAACCAGTTTGGTTAGAAATAATAAAAATACTTTTTATTGCTCAAACATTTTTATCTAATAAATTTTATGGGCTTTTAATTAGTCTGATATATTTTTTAATCGCTCTGGAAAATCAATTTTTACATTCGACTCTCTTAAACGCCACCGTCAGCTGCCTCAACTCGACATCAAGTCACTTCCTATTTATAGAATTTATATTATAGTTATTTGCATATGCTAATTATCACTAAGCTTAATTAGTATTGTAGCGGTCATATTTCTCAAGGTACTAAAATAGGGTTAAAAATATCAAGTTGGCTTTGTCACCTCGACGGGACCAGCTCTGAACCCTATGAAGTACAAAACTAAGTATTAGCTTCCTTTTTCCGTGATGTTTTACCATTATCTTGGCCTTTGTAGCCTGTTCCTTGCAGTGCTTCATTCGCCCGTGTCTACTTCCTTCTGGCACATAAAATATCTCTTCCTTTTCCCACTTAATGTTTGGGTCGTCTAGGGCCCACTTTTAACTATGGACATTTCTTCAAATGCTGTCTCTTCTTACTTCAAAATCTTTGGTCATTCTCTCTACATTTCTTTTCGCCACAACTAGGAATGAATGCCACAAATATAGGCCCTTTCGAGAATTTACAATGAACACTGATGACTAGTTTCTGTTAACATCAGGTTTAGCGGAGCAACTTCTTAAAATGTCTTCCTGATTAGAAACTATTTTTCCAACATGCTTGGCATCTTCTCCTTTCTGACAAAAGCCTTCTTTTTCTCTTAACATCCGATTTCTTTAGTTGAGAGCAGGCAATTCTTAGGCGCACTTATCACCTAAAGATTTAGTTACATAACTAACGCTGCATTCTCACAAAAATCCATTTCGGAACATGAAAACCGGCTAAAGGCAGAAAACCTCTTTTTTACCATAACTCTTCATCACAAAGAGAAAACCTCTCACTCTAACTCCTTTTACATATATGTGTATCCTTTTTTATTGTACCTATTGCAATGTTTTTATTAAATACAACCTTTTTTCATTTTAAATCTGATGCCTTTTGTTTTGATTCTTTATATTTCCTTTGTTTGTATTGACCGCCAAAAACCAATATGGCCGATTTCCTTCCTCCTCTTTTTGACCACGTGACCTCCTTCCTCTTTCACCGTCAGAACACCAACTATTATTACTACTACCGTCAGCCATGACAGGTCATTTTGACCATTACCTTTTCACCGCTAATTTCGAATGTAGAAACGATCTAGATTCTTTCACAACTAAGATAACTTCCCCCTTCTTTAACATCTATTACATCCTTCAAAATCACAACCTTGTAGAAACCCCAATTCCTACAGTATTATTAATTATTATTAAAGTATCGTCACTGGTATGCCACTATGGCTGACTGAGACAAATTGACCTAGCCAATTCTTTTCAATTCCTGTCTGCTATTCACCTGTTTGTAGCTACAGTATTAATTTTCAAATCTCAGACAACTTAATTGTTTCCTTTCAGATGCAAACTTGAACCCCAACTAAGAGTTTTATTCCAATATTTAAGGTAAGTAACAGTTTGGACCTGTAATTACGTCAATTTAATTCTACTGACTTTTTTCTTTTTTTTTTCTTTTTTTTTCTTTTTTAAATTATTCTCAGAATAAACTTATCTGGTATCTTGTGCACTGCGTGATTCCTACCCGTAGTAAATATTCAGTACTTTTTAATTATCCGTATGCCACTCCTATTCGTTTTTCACCAATCCCCACATCTGCTCAGCTTTTTGTGTGCTAACTCTTGTTTTGGGATGATGAAATCCTATCAATGGTTCACCATGAAGTGATGAAAACCTACTGCATTCAACTCCTAGGGTGAGTAAGCCTGCTAACAGATCTGAATAGATAATGGATCCTGCAGCAATGGACTCCTTAATAACATTAGGAAGCATTTCTGAAGTGTAATATCAGTGAAAAAGGAATATGAGTGGCATACAGGGAACAAAGAAGTACTAAATATTTATTTAGGATGGATTTGTAATACTAGTTGTTTGTCATTTATACCCATCTTTTATTTCTGTTTTACTAGCCAAACACATTCTACTAGATATTTTATCTCCGTTGTAAAAAATCCTATTAGATATTTTATCTCAGTTGTAAAAAAATTCTATTAGATATTTTATGTCATTGTAAAAAAGTAATGTTTAACATTTATTCTGGCTAATAATAGCCTATCCCAAATTAATACTGTCTCTGTCTTAATTTGGACTTTGTTAAATACAGTGTCAAATTCCTCAAGTGTTATGACTATAAATTAACTGCTTTCAAACAAGGAAATAATTGTGGTTATTCCAGCCTATCTGTCTAGCTGTCTGGCTTTTCTCTCTGCTTAATATGATATGTATCTGTGGGTCAGACTTACTGTGCTGAGCTGATAAGGAAATAGATAGGAATGGGTCTAGAAGTTACTGCCTTTCTCTATTAGTGGAAACTAATTTTTTGGCATTGTGTGTTCATGGAGAGTGGGTACTTGTATGTTGGAAGCTTTCTTTAAAGAGTTTAGGTAATTGGTTTGGGTAAGTAAGGTTTATTATTTATGGCATGGGACAGTGTTTAAGAGCTTATTCTGATTAATATACTAAGTTTATTTTTAGTTTTTAAAAAGTTTTTTTTAGAGGGGAGAGTGGTTATATAGTTGTCATAGACCAACCACATCATTTTCTTCTATTAGGTTGTTACATATGAAATGTTGTTTTTTGAATACTAAGATGAAGGATGATATAAACTATTTTGTGAACTTATTCTGATTAATATACTTAGTCTTTTTTTGTTTATATAGTTGTCATAGACCAGTGGTTCCCAATGGGGGGTGATTTAGGTAGTCCAAGGGGGGTATAAGGCTATTAGTTAAAAATAAAAGTCCAGTCTGGAGATAGTTTTCTGCACTTCTATCTATCAGGTCGAAGGCTCGAAATAAGCTCCAAGTTGAGAATGATTTAAGATGTGCTCTCTTACTAATAGACCCACAAATCGAAGAACTAGTAGCAAAAAAACAAGAACAGAGATCACATTGATGTGTATATCAGTTACGACAGCAGAATTCCTTCTTTTTTTTTTATTTTTTTTTTTTTTTATAATAAATTGGAATTTCAAATGGGTTCTAATTATTTTCGCTTGCTTTCATTGAGTAACAAATACACTGCAGCAGCTGTACAATTATAAAATTAAACTAATTCTTAGTATGAAGCTGTCTAATTATACGTAAGATAAAGTTATTATTTGAAATTATTCTTTGTTGCAACTTAGTAAATGGAGGGAGGTGTACTAGTAATCTTATTGACAAAAATGGGGAATGACTCGAAAAGGTTGGGAACCACTGGAGTATTTTTTGTTTATATAGTTGTCATAGACCAACCACATCATTTTTCTTCTACAATGCTTTATATTAGTCATCATGAGTTCTTAAGGTTTTAAATTATTAATAATTATTATTCCCATTCAATCCATTACCTAATAGATTATTGGGATGCCATGCTGAGTACACCCCCTTACTTGGTGGTGCACATCTCTCTAAGTTTCATGTAATAGGTTGTACTGCGTTACATGATACCAGCAGCAAGAGGTAAACTCTGACCTGACCTGTTGAAAGTAACTGGGCTCCACTCCTGGTTTGGAGTTATCTCGCTTCTAGACTGGTCACCAACCAAAGCTAGAGATCCCAGTTTAACTTATGTTTTTTTTTTGTTATGTTGATTTGTTTTATATCCTTAAAATAATGTCTGTTTTCACACCCATTTCTATATATAATTTCCTTTTTATAACATTCAGTTCTGTATGAGTGGTTTGTTAGCTGATGATGGACATGACTGACCACTCTACACACCAAAATGTCTCGGAGGGCAAAAAAGAAAGAAATGAATCCTCAACAAATACTGAGGTTTGTATATGACTAGATGCATTTCTCTCTTCTATCTGGTTAGTCTAGTCTTTTTTTGTGTGGTGTATGTATCTATTGTATTTGGCAGCCTATAAGACACATACAGGGTGATTAAAAAAGATTTGACACTTTTTAAACATATATTTCTGGATAACTACAATGTTAGCAACATGAAACTTACACCACAGGAAAGTAAAACCCTTAAGGTTTTTTTTTGGCAGTAATTACAATGACTCAGTATGTGCACCATTGGTGACATGTCTAACCGATCTATTTCTTCCCAAACACACCCCAGCATATCCCGCCTGACACTAGCCAATGCCTCTGTTATTCGATTCTTCAGTTCATCCAAATCATGGTGGTGGTGGTACAAACACAAGGCCTTTCACGTAGCCCCAAAGGAAGTAATCACAGGGCATAACATCTTGAGATCTTGGGGGCCCAACATAGAGTGCGGTCATTTTATTTATGGCACGGCAGGAAGAATGTCATTCAGATAAGTTTGTACCTGCATATGGTAATCAGGTGATGCCATATTATGCTGAAAAATCAAGCCAGCCGACTCCTCCTTTTGCAGTTGAGGCATTAGATCTGCAGCATTATGTTACAGTTACTGTGTTCTCCGTGAAGAAAAATGGTCTGTACACCCGCTGCTCTATCCTTTGGGGATCACAGTAATAACTCGTCCTGTAAAAAAAAAAAGATACGGTCAAATCTTTTTGAAAAGAGCATTTTTAGTTTCTCATTGTAAAACAATCTACCCCACCTCCCCAAACCACACCTAAGGGTACAGCTTGAACCTTGGCCTCCCATCCATAATATCAGCACATGGGATGCAGTGTAATAGTTGGAGACTTTCTTTTCTTTTCTTTTTAAGTGCCTCTTATTAGCTGATAAATATAGTGTGGTTGAGTGTTGTTGTTGGCTTATTCTTTACTTGTGAGGATTTTCTTACGGAAATTTGTTAGAATTCACATATAAAACACTATGTATAACATTTCAAAGTGCTAAATTAGCACGGGCATGCTTAAACATTTTGGACATTTTTTGGCGTGTTTTTGACCATTTTTAGGATCTTCTTGGTGTGTTTGGGCTATTTTTTTTTTTTTTCAAAGATTTAGCGTTTTTTAGCAACACTGAGCATTTCTACTTGCCACTCCAGGGTCTTAATGGATGGTCCCCTTACTCGCTGTACCCTGCCGACGGGCCTTGCGCTCTGCATAGGATCAAAGTGTTGCTCCTTGGCACTTCTGCCTAGGATCAGATTTTAGTATCTGTGCATTCATTGAAAAGTGTTACACCCCCAACAATATGTGTATATGGATATGCATTGTGTAAAACATGGAGTCTCATCTAGTAAACATCATTTTCATAACTATTGAAGTCAGGCATTTGATTTGATAGATATGACATGTTATATCTTGATACAAAATGACTTGATTAGGGAAAGTTAAAATCCCTTTTGAAGACTTTGGAAGATAATGTACCTAGTGTGCAAAGTGAACTTTTGTTTGCAATTTTTGAATGGTACATAGTATTTTTTGTTTATTGTAGATTGTAATACGTGCTCTTACATGCAATACCTGACATTCTGCAGGGGTGCCAGAAGGAGAGATAATCCAAGCTTTATCTCAGAGACTTACACAACAGGGGCATTGGAATAGCATTGAATTGGGAAATCGAGTCCGAGCTTCAATACCAGCCTCTTGAGGCATGCCTGTTATTCCAATGCCTGTGTTGGGTAAGTCTAAGATAAAGCTCGGATTATCTCCCCTTCTGGTCAAATCTGGCAGCCCTGTTATTCTGTCCTTGCCGATTAAGTATTCTGTTATTAGAAACTGTTAACCAAAACTGTCACCATAACTTTCAAAATAGGTTTCTTCAGTTTTCAAGTCGGTCCAGTTGGCTGTCTATGTATCACGTGTACAGGCCACACCAATGGAGCTAGAGGGCTAAAATTTTCAACATTTACTCCTTATTATGTCTAGGTAAAACATTATTTTTGTTTTTTAAAATTTCCCCCCAAATAGGTTTTTAGTGGAGGGGGGTGCAATTTACAATGTAAGTTTATGCTAAATTAATCCCTAGTTTGTGCCTGCTTGTTAAACTAAGCAGACCTGTTATAGATTTCTTCTTTTTTTCTCTCTCCAAGGAAAGACCCAAAGATACAAGCAACGTGAAGAAAAACAAGAGGAAACCCTTATATCTGTGGTCGACTGCAGATGTGAACAAATGGCTGCGAAAACATTGCAGTTGTTACTGTGATATGTATGAAAATATGTTCTTGGACCATGAGGTAACAGGTAACCAGTCTTGTTTACTGCTCCGAATTTCATCAGATTTAGTTCTATTGCAAACATCTATTAGCATGTTGGTCTTGTAAGCTTCTGAGAGAAAGTTCAGTAGTTAAAGGGGGACCTGTAAATTTAAGCTGAATCCAGATTTGGTACTATTCATATGACCCGATTAGAAATTGTAATTTAAAGCTAATCTTGGGTCGCACTTACGATCGTTCGCTGATTGGATTTCGTCAAATCGCTGATTCTTTCAGTGCAATCGCCAATGAATTTATCATCGATCATCTGTGACATAAGCTTCTTATGACAAGAAAAAGCATCTGCGATCCAGTCGCCGACTGAGTCATAAAGATAGAAATGGTGCTATTTTCTACAATCCTGTCTTATGTCGTAGCCAATCAAAAGCAAGAATCAATTTAATGTCACTTAAATAAAATAAAAATGGCAACCTTTTTATATCATGTATGGAAATATACTGCTAAAACAGGAAGTCATATTTTGATTAATAATGACTATTTTCTCATTTTTACATTATTTTCAGGAAGATTTATGTTTTTATATTATTTTTGCTTAATTTTGGATAATGAAATTTACAATAAAAGTAAACAATCATTGAATTAGAAAATTGCTGATAAATAGTTTTGCATTAAAATAAATTGTTTGCTCTGTAGTTTTGTCATAAATTTATTGTCTTTAGTATATCAAAAATATTGTTTGATGAATGGGTATGTGGGGAGAAAAAGTTTTTGTT
>VCCN01004630.1:3306587-3327014 GCA_006491835.1 Architeuthis dux
AAAAAAAAAAAAAAAAAAAAAAAAAAATCAATATTTGTCATTTGTAAATAGACAGGAAAGTGGGTAAGGAAAATAAACTAGATCTTATATTTAGTACCTTGTAAGGAAAACAAAGATTGTTGATGGACAGTTTTCAGCAGAAGCCAATCTTTAGAAAGCACTCAGAGAGCGCATACCTCTGCCAATGCTGTAGACCAACTCAATCAGAAAAGAATTCCTGGATCCGTCCCAAAATTTAATCACTTCTTACTTAGCCCATGTCCCACCCTTCCACAAAATTTCATTGAGAAACTTTGGGAGATATTCTGTGGACAGATATGGGGTAATACATATACTTTTCCAACTTTGTTGGCAAAGGTAACAATTCATTCTGGCTTCATAAAATAAACAAGCTTGGTTGCTGCAGGGTCAAACTCCACTTCTATTCCAGCTGAAGATGATTACTGCAACTTTTGTATTGTGTGAGTGTGTGTATATATTTATTATATTTGTGCCTAAAATATGAACGTGAGAATGGAGAAGCCAACAAAGTGTAGGATAAAAAACTCCTGCCTATGTATAAGGTAGCTTCCAAGGTGGATGCGGGTTCGATCCCTGCACGGAGTTCGTTTCTTTATTCACATTTACGATTTATGCCGCTCGTTTAACAGTCGCTCACACCGATGCCGGGCAAATATAGGCTCTCACTAATAAATGTCATTATAATTATCATATTCTGTCGGATCAGATATAAAATTATCCATCATTTGATTTCATACTGTCGACATAAGAGCCACATTATATTCGTGCCTAAAATACGAACATGAGAATGGAGAAGCCAACATATATATATATATTTTCTTTTTTTTTTAGTATAAATGTATTTATTAGAATGAAATAAGCTCTTGTGTATTTGTAACATAAATTTTCATAGATATGCAAGACTTGTCAGTTTGGCTCAGTCGGTAAGAGAGGCATATACCGATCACTAGGTTGTGAATTCAAATCACAGGGGAAATGTTAATTTTATATATCGGTTTGGTTTAACATGATGGGACAGACAAACAGTAAAGAATCCTCACCTAATTTAGGGGGAGTAAATCCCCCTAAATTAGGTGAGGATTGTTCTTGTTGTTATGGTAGTCAACTCCAGCCTCTGACTGGATTAGTGTTTGTCAATATGGCAAAGATTTGAAGGACACATTCAATATTTAACCTTTAGCACTGCATTCTTTTTCAAGGGTGCCCAGATTTTGTGCACTTGGTAACTTTAAAAGCCTGTAACTTGTGTCTGTTCATGTATGACTGAAATT
Source organism: Architeuthis dux (assembly GCA_006491835.1). NCBI lineage: Eukaryota > Metazoa > Mollusca > Cephalopoda > Oegopsida > Architeuthidae > Architeuthis > Architeuthis dux. Next base: position 3,307,880 of record VCCN01004630.1, read on the forward strand.
GACATGACAACACAACCACAAACACTATCGTTCAGCAAACAGGGTCACCTACAGTGGCTGGATACACACATTTTGCTTGGTGGACAAAGTCGCCTACAGAGTGCTAATGGTTAACTTGGATTCCAGTTCAATAGGGAAATATTTGTAAAGAAGGGATTGTAATCAGATCAAAAAGCAAGTTTTTATTAGTAAAGATTCACTGCAGCATGCCATTCACATGTACAAGGATTTGAACCAATAACTGTCATTCGTTATCAATATAAACTGGGTCCCTAATTTATTAAACCCAGAGAGCGCATACCTCTGCCAGCACCATTGTCATAAAAAACTGAATGAAAATCAGAATATAACTATGATGCAGGGGAGGTAACTGTGTTTCAATATTTCCGACTATTGTCTTAATAAAATTCTTTTTTAAAAATGTTCCTGGATCTGTCCCAAAATTTAATCAATTGTTCCTTGGATCATGGCCCACCCTTCCAATTAAAATTCATTGAGAACTTATGAGATATTATGCGGACAAACAGACAAATATGAGTGAATACATATGCCTCTTCCAACTTAATGATCACTTGATGTTAATTTAAGGAAAGTAGAATTGGTAGCTCAGAAATACGAAGCAGACGTAACCTTCCAAACACTCTACAGCGCATTGAAAGAAGGATTCAAAGGTATACACATACGGCTAGTGAATATGTAGTTTCCAAGGGGTGGGGAAAAACACAGACACAGTTCGATGCAATAAGTCAAATGGCACATCAACATTGCAGCACCGGAATGAAACCTTCAAGGAACACCTCCTTGCTTATCACCACTGTCACAAGATCCGAGACGCTACCAATATACAACTCCACAAGCCTAGAACCGACTGACGAGATGTCACAAAAGCTTGCCACATCCAGGTCACTGATGCTCCACCTCGTCTATATCTATGTTTATCATTACTTCTTTGCTACAGAATAGATACAAGGATTATAAGTCAATGAATCGTAGAACAAGGGGCGACACCTTAAGTAGCTTCCGAGGATGACCTCAGAGTAGTTAGGAATTGACGAATAAACATAATGGAAGACAGTATTTTCATTATAAACATTAGACACAATGATCCGATAGACACACAATTAACTCCCTCGTTTATAATTTAAAGACATTGAGCTGACCATGACAAATATGTCTTCCTTGTTGGAACGAATTCAGCTTACCCTGTGAAAAATGCATAGTCTGTAAACTTTCTCTGGGGAAAGACAACAAAGCACATAAAACATGAGAAGCTCCTATGAGACATCTTCTGGGTTTCATGTATCATAAGATACAAGTAAGAATATTAACTTAAAATGTCACACCACCAAAACACTACCTGTCTGAATTTTGGAGACAAGGTGAATTTATTATTACACCTCTAGCACAGTACCCATGAAATGACGGGATTATTTACATACAGATTGATACTTCTGCCTAGGATCAGAGTATCGGTGCTATCTGCTTAGGATCAAACTGTCACTCTGCAGCACTTCTACGTAGGATCAGGGTAGTATCTGCTTACTCACTGAAAAGTGAATAACACAAACAAAAAAAAAAAACACTTAAACTTTCTAACTAATTCCTACTAGTCCATGACAGTTATCATACGTATACAAATAAGAAATTTATGTAATATTAGGTGGAAAATTGCCCAAACTAATATATTGTTTAAGAAGAATTCAACCCTAACCCAACAACACTTTAATGGCATGCTTCTTCGATTGATATATATATATGTATTATGCTATTTACTTACATGCATATTAACCAATTATTTCTTTGTAGACGACAGTTCTTGCTAGTTTCCTCTCTCCCTTATTATGATGTGAATTCCTCTCGTTCGCGTTATATGTATATTTCAAAATAAAGACTTAAGTCAACATAAGTGGGACAGACATGGCTCTAACTTTCACACTCATATCACTCGTCAAGGTTGCTGATGATGGTTGCTACTGATACTATAAGTGTGATAGACACAAGAGAGAGAGACACACACATACATAGTACCCATCAAAAATGACAGGATCATTAAAGCATGAATAAATTATGCTAAAAAAAATAAGCATTAGGGTTGGAGTTGCTGTGTTAGCAATAAGGTGGTGTTTAGCCAGCCACCTTATGCGGTCAGTGTCATTGGATGTTATATTGACTAGGTCCCTGAAAGTTATGTCCAGTTCTGGTAAAAACTTTCTTCAGCCATTTTCACTTCAGAAATTGGAAAAAAATGTTGAAATTGTCATCTGCTTCTTTGACTTTAAAATCGCTGCCATCAGCAGCAGCTGACGACTCAGCTGATTCCGGAATCTGCCGCTTATAGTAGAATCGGTCAGATGAAGCAGCGGCCATATGAAAATGGAAAGGTAATGACTGCCAAAAAATAGGCATAGGGTTTTCTTCTTTTTTTTAAAATTTAAAACATTGCAATAATTTAAATATATTCTTTAAAGTTTTAATTTTGGATTTAAATGAAAAAAAGTAACAAAAAAAATAAATTACTTTTGAGTACTTAAAGCAGGTTTTAATGTTTACATTTCTGTCAACAAATTACTTCGATTACGCCATGATGGACATGGCTGCCAACTGAGAAATTTAACTCTGTTTTTAAAATCTTTCCAAAAATAAAGTATCCCCTCATATCACAACAAAAAACAAAACGAAACCATGGTTTCGATTAATCTTTTTCATCATAAGAAGGTCGGGTTGTTAGCGAAAACAACCAGAAATACAAAGAGGGAGGGGAGAAGACGAAGAAAATCATTAACATTTCACTCAGGTAGACTAAATTCATAATCAGTGACAATGTCTATTATGCAAACACCTGGGTTCATTATCTTCAGAGATTTGCAAATATAGCATTTCTTCTAGTAACTTGAAAACAATACAGTATTATTTACTTCCATTATGTAAATACAGAGGAAGCCGTTTATTATAATCACGGATAATGTTATCTGCCGGTTATTACTATCAAAATCAGTCGGTCCCAAACACTATCTAAAGTGATCACAATGAGCGATTTCCTCTATATATCCTTTGCTTTTTTTCTTCAGAAAAGAGGTCTCAGTTTCTGGCCTCTTAAAAATCGAAAAATATGCCCACTTTATCATTATAGTTACATTGTAAACAGAACCCCCCCCCCCCTAAAACCTTAAAAATTAACTTTTTCCAAAACTGACAAATTCCCTGGGTATAGTTGAAAGCACAAAGAATTACTCGCGAAAACATTTTTCTCGACTTTTAAGAGGCTAGAAACCGTGTCCCTCTGCTCAATGTTATCAGCTGGTTATTGTAATCTAAAAGACTATCCTAAAGTGATCACAATAAGCGGCTTACTAGTGTAAAATTAAAGGGGACTTAGGTTAACGAGAAAAAAAAGACAACTATTATTATGTGCAGGATCAAATGAAAGAAAATGGAAAGCTGGAAGATTGTGTTGCGCCAATCTCCCGATAAGAATCTGCCTGCAAGAATATCAGCATTCAAAATGCTAGCTTTTAGCTGGTTTCGAACACGGCTCACTGGTAAAAAATTGCTTCTACCGCCAAGTAAGCCTAAGAAGAAAATACCAGATCTATATTCAGATTTATATAAGTAAAAAACGAAAACCAATAACCTGGGTCGTTGGAGGAGGAGACATTTATTCCCATTATATCGGAAATCAAAACATCTTAACTATTTTGATTTAACTTTCATCGTTGTCAGATAAGGTTTTAAAAGAAGAAGAAAAAAAAACAAGAAAAAAGTTCAACGTGGCAACGTTCTTCAAGCAAGGGACCAATAGTCATCGTATTTCGTCAAGGGAGAGACGTGTCATACGGGCTTGACAACTGTTGGTGGAGTGGAGGACAAAAAACCCTTAGAAAGAAAATAATATACGGAATTTTTAATTCTTCTTCATGAACTCTAATCTTAACCCCATGCCTAGAAAAGTTATAAGCTTTTTAAACAAGCCTGGCTGCTCCACTAGTTAAACTCTGCTCTTAGTTCCTTGCGTAATTCTACTATAAGTTTTGGAGGTATGTAAGACTTGTCAGTTTAGCGCAGGTGGTTACACACCAGGCTAGCGATTACTAGATCAGGAGTTCAAACCACGGTAGGGAATGGGAATTTTACATATCTGTTTACGCCCCTATTTTTGGTGAGGGTTATTCTTGTTACATAGGAAAGTAAAGTCAACTCTGACTTTGTCCTGGTGTTTGACAAAAAAATGTGTGACTAAAATATGAGGCCAGACTAATGTCAACAATTTCTTAATTTGTGTCATGTTTTAATTTAACCACGGGATTTTTGTCTCACTTTTGCACTTTAACCGAGGGTGTTTTGTCTGGGCCGCATTCGGGGTAGGGATTTTCCAATAGGGATGAGAAATAAAAAATATAAAAGACACTTTGTAAAACGAAGAAGATTCAACACGTAGCTATAATAATCAGCACACATTTACACACCTTTCTTGCATAATTTCCAGGTGTTATTTCATTTCTTCAGGTCTATGATCCATTCCCCCCACCCCCATTGTGAATTATTTAAGATGATTCCAACATATGGAACGAAATAAGCACTTGTTTCATAAAAATATTTTTAAAGTTGCTGATTGAGCCTTAAGAAAAGATTAATAATTAATTACCATTGTACACTTCCTCCACTAGCATAGTACCCATCAAAAATGACGAGAATATGTTACGTATGGATCGACACAGCTGCCTACTATATGTAGTCATTGAAAAGTGTTACACATACATGGATACACATTATTGCGATTTATATAAGTATGGGAAATTTGGAATTTATAACCTTAAAAAAATTGAAAGATTCATGGATTTTTCTCAGAATAAAAATACCAAACGAAAGTTAATTTTTTTCGATTTTTTTTACCAGGACTTATATTTGATATTTGTCTAAAAGATACTTTACATTCGCAAAATGAAGATCTTTCGAATATTTGGGTGGGGGTCACTTCATTGCTAATTAAAAATTTTAAACAGTTGAAATTGTAACGTTTCATATTATTGCGAGTACGTGTTTGACAGCACAATATTTTTCAGATGACAATATGAAATTGTGAGTTTAAAGTTCAATCATTCAACCATCTAAAACGTTGCCAGAGAGTTCTAAATTACAAAATAAAACAAATATTTATAATGTACACGAAACTTGAATCAGTTGACAGCACATAAAAATGTTGAAGAGACGCTCACGTGACCACTACGCCGTAAGTGGGTTTGTTTAGAAGCAGGCATTTTTGGATAAGATCAGATTTTTCTTTAATGTTGTGAGGTTTAAAATAGATTTAATAACGTTTATGGTTGATTTGCTTTTCGTACGTCGGCAAAAGAAAAGAAAAAGGTTGATTGTGGGTCCCGGTTTTTCCTTAATTCTTTTTAATGATTGAGATAATTCTCTAAAAAGATCCATCTACCTAATATATATTAGAATTTGTTTTTTAAAAATCAACAACACAATTGAATACGAACATTAAACCCAAGTAAGCTTTCTCCTCCAAAAAAACAAATTAAAATAAAATGTTTTTACCAGGCCTCATATTTAAAAAAGAAAATTCTTCGGAATAAATCGCAAGAAAAACGGATTGATTGGAAAAAGAATGAATGATGGGGGTCAACCGGTCAAGATTAGGATAATACCAAATTGCTAATTAATTAAGAAAATGTACTTTAGTTCAATTATTTATTTTCTGGGAAATTTCATGGACATCATGGAGTTAAGCCATGTTTTCAAAAACATCTAGAATGCAGTTGGGGTCAGTGTAGTTCAGCGTCCCAAATTACTGATCATACGAATATAGAAATATTACAGAAAAATATCTGGTATAAATTAAAAATCAAAACTACCATTAACAGCAATTTAGAAATAAATTGAGCATTTAAAAATCAAAATTTGTTTCGTTCCCGTTGTATCCGTGACGGTAAATGTATATTAAAAAGTAAAAACTTTTAAATTCAGAAATGGCCTCAACACAATGTTTACTCACATTAGCTATCATAAAATAAACACATTTACATTAAAACTAAAAGCCTTTAAATTCAGAAATGAAATTTTGTGTTTGAAAACATGGCTTAAATCCATGATGTCCAGTTTCATTTCTCACATTTCTGAGACTAAATCATACGGTTCATACAAGGCGTACGAAATGAAATAGATATTTAATCTGAAAATGAGATAGATATGCCTTTATCAGTTTTTTTTCGCAAGTAATTAGGTCTCATGGTTTGAAAAAACACAAAACAAAAAAATATCTTTTATTCCGTACGTCTACTTTGCAGTTTTTGTTTTTACCAGGCCTCATATTAAAAAGATCGTATATCGAACGAAATGAATCACAAGAAATACAGTCTGGAAAAGAATTAACAATAATGCTAGAAAGTACTTTTGAAGATATATATTTAATAGAATAATAATGGTCTCTTACCGTGGCGTGCATTTCATAAACAATCAAGTGATTAAATAAATAAAAGATGTTTTTTTTTTGTTTCTTTTTCACCAGGCCTCATTAAACAAATCGTAAAAAATACGGATCGATTGGGTACAAAAGGATGTTGCTAGAAAGTAAATCTTTTATAGATATATACATATACATTTAATAAATAAATGTCTTACCGTGCATTTCATAAACACTGATATAAGTGATTCCCATGGCCATCGACCAAATGACGACATTGCACAAATCTGAATAACTAAAATCCTTTTCGTGGACGGCCAAAGCAATATGAAGGGGTAATTTGGTCAATTCTTTGGCATCAGTCCTGATTTTCCCCAGGGTCGAAGAAGAAAGGTCTGAGGGTGACAAATGTTCTAGGGTCTGTCCCTTATTGTTATTATTTCTAGAAGAATAATACCATGAGTGGGAAAAGTCGCCTCGTCGCAAAAGACCCCCAGTGCCACGGGAACCCGCCTTTTGCCACCAGGAATTGACATGGATAACTAAAGCGACAATATAGTGGATCAGCCTGAGTAAGAACCTGTACAGAAACATGGCTCGAACGAATTGGCTGCCGAGCAAAGCCAGGGGAGAAGAAATAATGGAGAAGCCGGTTGGAAAAGACAGACCCGTACATAAGACGACATCAGGAAGCCATTGTTGTAGCAGGACCGGGCTGACTGGGTTGATTATTCCGGAATAATGGAATACTTGGAGAATTAGAGAATAAGCGATTACGGAATTTTCTCTCCTCGATCTCACAATACCGCTAATCTAGAATATCAGCGACGCGAAAATCAACAGAAACATATACCGTATTTCACCACTTTTATTAAATTTGGCTAGTTTTTACCTTCATCCTAATTTAATAAAAGTGGTGTGTTACAATACTTCATCCAATAATAATAAAGATTGATATACCGTATTTATTTACTCGTGTGCAATGCGAGAAAATAAGGTCTATACAAAAAATCATGGTTAAAATTGGGGGGGGATTATACTCCAGTGTAAAAATAATGATAATATATATAGATAGATTACTGATTTTTAGCTACAAAAAGTGATGGTCGCATTATATTCGAGATCGCATTGTAGATGGATAGATAAAGTAGTTGTGTGTTCCTGTGTGGGTGTAGGTAGGTAGATATGAATAGGCATACTAATAGATAGATATTGAATATTAAGAAAATGGTATATAGATATTTACTGAGCTTAGCATAATCCAGCACAAAGCAAAATGAGGGTAGGAAGATCGTGCACCAATCTTCTTAGAACATTTTATTTTAGTGTGAACAAAAGTATACAATTTGTATATACAAGCACACATCATAACAATCATATTTACACAATATCCTTTGCGGTGGTGTAAGTACTGGTGTAGTGGTTACTTTTTGCTAAGTACCAAAATAGGGTTTAAAATAGCAAACTGGTCTTGTCACCTCGACAAGGGCCAGCTCTGACCCCTATGAAGTACGCAACTAATACTAGCTCCCTTTTTGCGTGACGTCAGCCCCCCTATAAAAACCCCTGTTCGTCGATTCTCCTGGCCCTTCGTAGCCTGTTCCCTAACAGTGCCTCTTTCGCCCGTGTCTGTTTCTCTGGCACGTAAAAACATCTCTCCCTTTTCCACTTAATGTTTCGGGCTCACTTAGGCCCCACTTTCTAACTACGGATATTACTTCAAATGCTGTCTTACTTAAAATAGTGGGTCATCCTTTCTCCATTCCTTTTCGCCAAAACTAGGAATGAATGCCTCATTCATAGGCCCTACCGAGAATTAACGACCATTGATAATTAGTTTCTGTTAAAAATCAGTTTTAGCGGAGCAACCCTTAAAAGTCTTCCTGACCAGAAACTCTTTCCTTCATGCCTGGAATTTCTCTACTTTCTGTCAAAAGCCCTCTTTTTCACTTAACATCTGATTTCTTTTGTTGAGAGCAGCCACATTATCAAGCGCACTCATAGCCTACATAATTTAGTTTGTATAACTAACACTGTCTTCTCACAAAATACATTTCGGAACTCGAAAAATGGCTAGAGGCAAAAACCCCCTTTCTTTTCTTTTCGCCATCATCTCACCAAAACCTTTCTTACATATATTTCCTTTTTGTTGTACCCCTTTTTCCGTACTTGTTTTTTATTAAACATAACCTGTTTACACTTTAAAATTCAACGCCTTTGTGTTTTCATTCTTTTCCTTTGTTTGAATTGACCGCCAAAACCATATGGCCGATTTTCCGTCCTTCCTCTTTTGACCCCGTGACCTTTCCTGCTGCTACTACCGGCAGCCATGACAGGTCATTTTTGCCATCGCTTTTTCACCGCTAATTTCAACTGTAGAAACGATCCACATATCCACTTCAACTCAACAAATTAGTAACCCCTCTTTGACATTTATTATTTCCCAACAAAATTACAACCTTGTAGAAACCACCTCTCACTCTACACTGGTAATCTATTCCAAACTCCTACCACTCTATTACTAAAAAAGAATTTTCTGATATTCAATCTACTTCTTAGTGCTGAAACTTCAACCACAAGTACCTGTGGACAATATGCAATTATTTCGACCACCAAGCAAGCTGTCTCTATTGCCAGGGATTTATTTGGAAGCTTTTGTTTTTCACACATGTGAGTAAAACATCATCAAAAGTAGCCTATTATAGATGCTTTATGAGGCCAAGCCTTGGTGGGACGTATCCCTGACCATCAAATTGGAGACCAGGGTTTAATGCTCTGGATGGGGAGACACAATCAATATTAGATTTTAGAACTTTACTTTACATGTGTGTGTTTTAAAAACTAGTCCATGACCTGTCGCTTCCCTGATGGTTATCATAAGTGTATAACAACTGGCTCTGCAGATGGCTGCTACGCATACAATAAGTGTGACAGACCGGTAGGAATGGAGAGGGGATTAAAGAAAGTTAGGTAGCTTAATAAGAGGGTAGAAAAGGAGAGGGGCTGATGGCTGCTACTGATACTATAAGTTTGTCAGACACGACTCTCATTATATATATGATATATATGTTATAAACTAAGCTTGGCTTAGTACGACACAAGGCCAAAACTGTGGAGCACCTAGTGAGGATCAAACTCACTACAGTAGAAATGTGAGACAAGCTTGCTAATCACTACTCTATGACGAGGCGCCCATCAAAATAATTGATAGAATCTAACACACATATGGGCAACCATAGACCCATGGGCCAGATTTGGCCTGTGGTAACATTTTATTGTGGCCCGCAGCCAATCTAGGCATTTATTTAAAATCTTATATAATTTTTCTCAGAAAGTCAATTTTATAATTTATATTGTAAAATCATTATTGTTTTGGCTTGGCAAATCAATAATGTAATAATTATAATTCATATGTTTGTCTAAAATAGAAATTAAGTATGCTTTCTGTAATACGATCAACATTTTTTAAGTGAATGTTTGGCCTGAAAAAATGTCTTATGCAGCCCGCTAGATAAAAAAATGTTGCCCATACCTGATCTAAAACAAAAGTAATTATCATAACTTTAAATGAATTAAGCAAAAAGGGACTGTCATAATGACAGAATTTGGCTCAAAGACAACAGATGTTTTTATATTAATAGATTTCGAGCACAATTTTTTTTCTAACTATATTATTAATTGACCTGGAATCCCAACTAAGAAATCAATTCTAATACTATAAAGACGATGAATCTTTGTTTCTTTGCTTGCTTCTTTATGCTTTATAGACCAAAATGGTTGCACCCTAGAGGCTGAAAATTTGTGTACAAGAGTAACTTGACTCCGGGATTAACATAGAATAGGTGGCACTGGCCTCAGAGGTCCCTAAAGGTCAATTTAGGGTCCAAATTTCTATTTTGGCATTTTAAAATCCTGCCTTCTTAAACTGCCTAACTTTATTTTCTGCCCTCACCCTTTCTACACTCTTATTAAGTTACCTATTTTCTCCCCTCTCTTTCCCACCCTCTTATTAAACTACCTAACTTTTTTCTCCCCCCTCCGTTCCTACGATGTCTGTCACACTTATCGTATCAGTAGCAGCCATCAAACAAGCTTATTGATGTACACTTATGATAAAGACTGGTCATGGACTAGTCACTTTAATTAGAACACGATTGAAAATCAAGGGTACATTACTCCCACTGAATTGTTTAAATACAATGAATGTGTGGCAAAGTAGGATGACTTAACTGTCAAAAATACATCGCATCATAAGGACTGATATGACTGATCACTGCTAAAGAAGCTAACATTTTTTTTACTTTCATACTAAGCTGGCACGGCAATGACTGTTTGAGTTTTAGTATAAAACTATTATTTTATTTTTTTTAAATCAAGTATTGTAAATGATTTCTATTAATTTTTGACTACTATTTACATTCATCCTTCATCCAGTGAGGATCAACTCAAAAGTAATGATCCATAATATCAGATTGCTAACTATACACTATACACTACAACAAGATGCCTAGGGTTACTTTTCAATAAATGTCATTCATAAATATCAAGTGAATGAATCTTGTTTTGTTGTGTCTTACAAATCTATAGCTAAGACAAGGACTTTTAGTCTTGCCTTCATTGAATCAATTCTGTTGCGTCTGAAATATATATTTGGGTGGGGAGGGTATGTGAGTCAGTATGCATGTGTGTGTGTTTTTTCTTAGAGTTTTTAAATTACTTCTTATGAAATTTTACATACAGGGTGTCCCATAAGTAACACCCAATTTCCCCAAAATTAATGCCAGTTCTATATAAGGGAAGTAACTATTTAATAGTTGCTTTTAATAAAAATTTACTAGTTGCTTCCCTTAGAACTGGCATTAATTTTAGGACAAATTGAGAGTTACTTCTGTGACACTCTATATTTACTAGATAATAGTAATAATAATATAATTCTTAATGCCCTCTGAACTCTGGCTTCACAAAAATGACACCACTATTCCACAATTTTTGATTGGTTTTGTAGTAGAGTAATAAGTAATATTTTAATTCAATTTATACTAATTAAATGTTATAGTGTGTCTTTTTTTAGGCCTATGTAAGGTGGTATTTAATTCTTCATGTTATTGTCATTCAGTGGGTAATGAGTCACAAAATTTAATAATCAAAACATTTTTGGGGGCGCCAAAATCTTTTTTGATCCCAGGTGCTGAGAACCCTTGCTACGCTACTGCAAGGACCCCTTCTATAAAAGAAATATTCTGGCGGACCCCTATTTTTAGCAATTAGTTTTTAGACTGTATTTAATGAACTACAATAACAACCAAAGTTTGACCTTTAAAAATCATATTTATTCTAAATGGTTTACATTTATTCCAATCCTAATATATGATACAAGTCTGTATACAATACTTATGTTTTTTGATAACTGTGCGATGGATGATGATGTTTCTTTGCCACAAAATTTGCAATGTCAGGTCCAGAGGGAACACTGCTGCAGACCCCAGAGAATTATTTGTTGGACCCCCAACGGTCCATGGACCCCAGTTTCAAAACCACTGCTTTAGAGACAAATAGCATCCTCAATATTGTTTGAAATTGTGAAATGTGTCTAATATTATACAATTATATTATAACATTTTACATAACATATTATGATAAAATTACATCATTATATGTAATTATGATATTAAATTATAGTTATCAATATATAATATAATATTTAATCATATATGATATAATTAATTAGAAAATTATGTATTATGTATATGTGTTTGTGTCAAATAAATAATAATAAAATAAAAAACAATTATTTGCAGCTGTAAAACTAGTAAAATTACGATTTTTCTTATTCTTTTTTAATTAATTGTTCATTAAAAATTGTTTATTTCATTTAATTTTTTAAGATTTCATTTTGAAATCCATATAAATGAAGTAACTCTCTATTTTTAAAGAATGTCAGATTAATAGTTGTTGGTTTGTAACATATAACGGAATAATAGATTTAGCGAATAACAGAATAATAGATTGCACGTCAGTCAACGTGACTGAGTGGGTGGGTCTTCCATATGATGAAATAAAATCTGAATATTTCTTAAATAACACATGGAAACTACTGGAGAATAAAAAATAACAAGAAAACCAATGTGGAATTAATTAAAACCTTTCTAATATCGAAAGGAATTTTATTTTCCCTATTAATTCCGTAACATTCACTGCCGATATATTTATTTTTTACGCGTGTAAGGTGGTAGAGTGGTGTTTGTTTTTTTTAGCGTGGGGACCGACCGTGTTACTATTTTTAATGTGTACTGTAGGTCTATGTGTTGCTATATACATACGTGTTTTGTAGTTATAAAGATTAGATTGAATGTATGCGAAAAGGAAGATCTTGTAAATGCAGAGTCTAAATGCTTTTTTTAAAACTTGCTTTTCAAGCCGCAAGGCTCACAAGCACATATAAATCTTAGAAAATGGACAAGTCGATCTGATTTTACTCATTATTTTTTCTCAAACAAATAAAAATATTTTAATATGAAACCTAAACGAAGACTTTTTAGAAGAGTCTTCATATTTATTTAAACTTTAATTCTAAAAAATATTTTGACAAAAAAGCAATAGTTTCAGTACAGTCACTCACTAGTAGTCACTCAGAGACTGTCACAGGGTCCGTCGTCAGTGTGTGTGTATGTGATCTGAATTAAAATTACAAACAAAAACAAAACGAAAGCCATGTATTTTTTAAAATTATGAACATCATTTTTTTTAATCGGATCCTGCAAGTGTAACTATTTCAGTAGGTAAAAGCTAAAAGTACCTCAGGTTTTCCACATGGCAAGATACGAGGGTATATATGAAAAAGCCGCAAATACAAACTCAAGGTGGAAGCATTTGATTGGTCAATTTAAATGCGGCATTCGTCGACGTGGGTCTAATAAAAAACATGTTAGCGCATGGCGAATTCTTTAAGCAATTTGTTGTTACGGTGTGATCGAAAAGTTCGTTAAATCCGTTTAGACAGGCTAACCAAGATACAAATTTCCTTAAAACTATTATTACTGGCTCGAGGTGCAAAATGGCGTAACAGGTCAAAAGATATGACATCGAAACTAAGGCCCAACTCAATGAAAACTTTAACAGGTTTTAAAACGATATTTTCTATATTTTTCAGAAGGTCCATTCAAATAGCTCATCGGACGAGTGAACTGCTTCTTGTTGTTTGTGTTGTTAACACGACGTTTCGGCCGATCCATTCTTCGGCCTTCTTCAGGTGTAATATCCGAATGTGATTGGGTAAACAGAAGTTTTTTGCTCAAATGGAGGCAACGCTTATAACATAGGATTTGGGTGTGCTCCTCAAACCTGACTTTGAGGGCCTGTCTCCCCGGTATAGATCTTTCCACATTTACAGGGAATAACGTAAATACAATTACTTGTAAGCTTTGTATCGCGAGGGGAGGGGCTCACTCTGGCTTGTAAGTTTTTGAAGTGTGAGCTGCTGAAAGTGACCTGGACGTTGATGTGAAAATAAATTATTTGTATTCTTTCTGCTACAGCTCTCATGTAAGGTATGTGTATTGTGTGTGTATGTGTGTGTGTGTGTTTGCCAACAATATTGGGCTTGAGGAGCACAAAAAAAGCCATAATCAAGGACGAGATAGGAAAATCTGGAATGGCTGACCATATTTGGAGGGGGAAAGGTGATCACTTTCCTCTTTGGGTGGAAGTCTCTATTATTGACAGGGAACGCTTTTGGAAACAGAGAAAAATCAAAGAGGTAGCACATATCAACATGTCGACTGAATGTATTAGTCAGACAAGTGCAGCAGAGTTCAACTGATGTGGCCTCCACTACTTAACAGGTAAAAGGTATGGAAATCCAGACCTGACAAGGCAAGGATAAAAATACACCCGAATTCTGTAGCAATATCAACAGAACTACTTCTTGTACACATGGACGTATGCATGATATGTAGCACATGAATATTTATATGCCTAATCACTTAGGCTTCCAGTAAACCATAGACCTGAATACAGGCGTCCCGTGTTATAATGTGGGTGTTGTGTGCAAGAAAGCCAATCATAGTATAACTGAGCTGCGATAACTGTTGGTTGGGTATGGTGATAGATGAAAGACGGCAAACATTGTCTATCATATAAAAACTAATGTTTTTCTTTATTAAATAATACCTTCGAAATAACCACAATATATTACAAAGTATACCAAATTCCAGTATTTAAAACAAAATATTTACATCAATGACACAAACACAGGTAACGTAAATATCAACATTTTTACAACCTTGCGACTAAGGTCCCAACTCAGGCTTCTGATTTCAATTCACAATTCATAGTCTTGAAATTTTGCACCTGTGAAGTAGATATTTATGTAGTGCATCAATTGAGACTATGGTGGCATTTTCACACTTAGCGGTAGAGGGATATGCCATACGTTTACATGACATAATTGCGTTACTGTAAACAAAATTTTAAGACTATGAATTGTGAATTGAAATCAGGAGTCTAACATTTTGGTACATTGTGGTATAAGGTGATAGCATTTAAGCCTCTGGATTGATTCTTCTTTGGTTTTTTGACAACAAAAAGTCAGAAGAATAAGTGAAAAACATTGCCTTTATTAACTACTAGCAGGTAATTCCGGAATTGCCTGAGGAACAAATAACTACACATTTGTCAATACAAAAAGAAAACATTGCTTGGGATTCTTTATATACCTAAAATAAAGACAATAACATGCATTCAGTAAAGTTGGTTTCAATTCCATTAAGAAGATGCTGACAATATTATTGATCCAGTAATCTTAATTCAAGCAGGTAATCCCGGTGTTGCCTGTGGAGAAAATAACTGAACATTTGACAATGCAGAAAGAAAACATTGCCCGGGATTCTTTAAATTAAAATGAAGACAATAACATGTATTCAGTAAAGTTGCTTTCAAATCCGTTACGAAGATGCTGATAATATTATTGATCCGTTAATCTTAAGCCAAGCATGGAACCCTGGCGTTGACGGGGAGAAAATAATTGAACATTTGACAATACAGAAATAAAACATATTCCTTAATATATGTCTTCTTACGCAACCACTTTAGAGCCAAATCATTTGCTTCCACTTTGAAAGTTAATTTTTATCAGAAAACTTCCCAGAAGAAATGAAGGTCAGATTCAGTAACATCTATTTCAAATACTGGAATGTTCTGTTTTTCTTTCATTAATTCTCTTATTTCTTTTTATTTATGTGCAGTTGTGAACGGGTGTGAAATTTTCACAAATTAATTCTCATAAATAAAAAGAAATAATAGAATTCATGAAAGAAACATTTGAACATTCCAGTATTTGAAAAAGATTGTGAAGTGTTAAATTCAGTTCCATTCTGTTCAAATAATCCAATTTCAGTAGGGCTGCGGATGATAACGTAAGGGGACAAGAAAGGAAGGCAGGCAGTAGCGAGATATACAAACATCGACCCCCTTCCACATATATTTTCTCTCCCTGCTGAATCAGGCACCTATTTCTTTGGTGCTGATATTCACTCTCCCTGTCACTCTCCCTATCAGTCCTCCCCCTCTCTCAGTTGATGAATGTTAAGAAACAACGAACAAACTGAAAGGCACCCAATTTTATATATATAAGGATATCATTAGCCTTTTTGTGTTCTGATGTGTTTCCAAACTATTCATATTTATTCAATATGGATATTGACTTAGCCTTGCTTAGTTTGGCACAGGGCCAAAATTGGTGGGAGGATTAGGGTTGTAAATGTATGTTGTATCAGTCTTCCAATGAAGAAAGCCTGCCTGTCTTGAAACTCAGCATTTGAAATCTTGGTTTTTATGGTGAAAAATATGCAACTACCTCAGCCACCAAGCAGGCCTATATTTATTCAATATATGATTAGTTTTAGTAATAATAAAAAGATTTTACTCCAAAATAAATTTGTGTTTTTTAAAGAATAAAGGGTACCGTATATACTTGTGTAGATCAAGTTTTGAAGACCAAATTTTTAGGCCAAAAATACACGAGTAATAATTTAGTGAGGTTGAAATCTCAAACATAATGGACTAGGAGCAAACCTTGGTTTGAAAAATGAAAGATATTTAATGGTTACTGCCAGCAAATAATAAACATATAAAATATATAGGAATTATTAATGAAAAGACCTACAATGCCTTGAATAAATAATCTCATGAAGTTAAAATTGTGTAGTTTCTCATATGATATAATACAATATATGACCTGCATGCTGTAATTATCCCTGAAAAACTGGAGTCAACCGATACACAAAACATACCATAAATTAATGATTTTGTGACCATAAATCTTGACCCATACACGACATTGACTTATACATGAGTATATATATGGTAACTGACTCTGATGCTTTTTACTATAAATTGTTGTTCCATTACAGTGTTGATATTTAGCACAGCATCCTTAATGTTAGGTTAAGCTAGGTTAGGTGGAAAATATAGGTTGGGTGCAGATCTACAAGCAGCAATTATCAAAAAAACAAAATGGGGTTGACCTATACACAACTCATACCATAAATTAATGCTTTTGTGATCATAAATCAAGAGTCAACCTATACATGAGATTGACTTATACACAAGTATATATGGTATATAAAAAAATAGAAGAACCAGCAAAGCCATTGTTAAAGTAGCATAAAAGAAGGCATTACTCGGCACAGGAAAAACTTTTCTTTTAATTCACCAACATTGGTAGGCTATAACTGAGATATAGAAGACAACTGTAAATTAGCATTCCAAGGAAAATTATGGATCACCACCATCCATATATGCTGTGTTGGGGGTGATCAATTCAAAAGTTGGGAAAAGGGGTGATCAATGAATAAGTTACTACTCTTGCCTTTTCTTGGGCTGTGATCACTAGAAAGGTTTCAAAAAGTTTTCAAAAAACAAGTGGGCACCAATTAGTGACCAATTTAGCATAAACTTAAATTGCATATTGAACCCCGCACTAAAAACCTATTTAGGGAGGGAATATTCAAAAAACAATAAAACATTTTTTCTACTCATTGAATAGAGTATGTGTGCAAAATTTCAAGTTTCTACTATGTTAGAATGGTTAGGGCTAGGCAAAGTCCAGATACATAGATAGATACATATAAATGTCAGAACACATGAATAACCTAAACCCAGCAATAAACCAGTGTTGTGGGTAGCAGTGATTAATATATGAATTAACTGGATCTCACTAAATGAAAAAGTGAAGATCCTAGTTTTAAATGATTGTCTTCAATGTGAAGCAAAATAATGTCAAACTGTCTGTTTTGTCTCCTTCTAAACATGGCTGCTGGTATTTTCAAAACATATTCTTTTGTCCGAATTGATTTAACCTTCATTCTGATGATGTCTGTGGCTGTGTGGAGATTTGCATAGCAACCTGTGCATGAACGTTTTTAAAGTGGGAGGTTCATTGCACAGGGACAATCCCACTTTCTTGGACTCCAGGATTGTTTTCAAGTGTTATGAGGAGACAACTGGCAGCCTCTTTGGCTGCAGGAGTTGCCAGAAAGGACGTAGAGTTTACAACCAGTCTCCCTTTAGGAGGTCCACTGCTGGGTTTTTTTTTATCAGAGTAACCGTCTCTTAGTTGGATTGCCTTACAGGGAATTAGGGCTCCAACTGCCCTGCATAGCTGGGAGGAGAAGTAGATTCATGCCTTTCCCATGCTGGTAACCATTATGCCACCTTGCACCTCCATGTCATGTCTGTATATTTTAGAGAAATAAATTCAGTTACAATGAAAAAAACCCTCATTTACTTCACAACCCCCTCATCTTCTTCACAACAATGTAAAAACTTCAAAAGTCTGCATAGTGGCTGAGGTAGTTCTTTATTTCCCACCAGCAACAGTGGCCAGTGTTCAAGCCCAGGTAAAAGCCTAGATTTTGAATGTTAATTTTCAATGCAGGCCTTCCCCATTCGGGAGATTAGCACAATATAATCTTCCTGTCTATTTTGTTATGTGTCGAGCTAAGCCAAGTTTGGTAAGTGACTATAAAGATTTAATGAAGAATATTTTATTGGGAAAAGGCTTCTGCTTATCTTCAAAGCAATAGAAATATCAAATACTTTGTATCAAGAAAGGAATTATTCTTAATACACACAACTAAGTACGAAATTGAGAAAAAATTATTTTGAACTTAGTAAATATAGACAACTAACAACTAAAAATGATAATCATTCCTGTAGCTACAAAGGTTCAAATCTTGCGGTGTGTTTCGTAATAATTTTTTCCCGAATTGTAATAATAATTAATAGTAATTAAAATGAATAAATAAATAAGAAAATAAATAAATAATCGATGAATAAAAATTAAAAATACAAATAGAAAATTCAAGGGAAGTAATTATTGAAGAATTTTAAAGTTGCTTCCCTTGTGTTATATACGATTGAATTTCCTCTCGATTTTTTTTCTTTCTTTTTTCTTTTCGTTTTAAGTTCAATTTTTCTTGTCCGACATGCTCCCCGTATTATCTTTAGGTGAGATTAAATGAAATCTATCTTGCATTTTTATGCGGGCGTTGATAAGGTTAGCAATGTTTTTATTGGTATGTGCGAAGGTGTAGGGTATTAGCGGGCGGTGGTTGAAACTAGGTTATTATAGTAATTTATTTACTCCAGCCATCATAAAAATGTTTATCTTTTAAAAATTAGAAATGTGTGTATCATTTTGTGTTTGTATGTTAAATTACACCC
>VCCN01004630.1:3355575-3368347 GCA_006491835.1 Architeuthis dux
ATTTTACGAAGAAAACTTCAAGTTCAAAGTCTATGGATCGTAGAATAAATTTTGGATGGAGGTATATACATGTAAATATCGTTAGAAAGAGAATTTTATCAGCTTACCAACGGTGTATGTTAAAAAGTCACAGCCCAAAAGGTGAAGCTAAGTACACAGCATTTTACGAGAAAACCTCAAGTACATAGTCCAAAGTCTATGGATCGTAGAATTAATTCTTGATGAAAGTATATATATATATACAAAACCTATCTTGAATGAAATTACTGTTGGTTTAAGTTCGACTTGAATTCACAATTGTATTCTGAACATTTCTTGCATTTAAGAAAAATGTAGACCGGATGAAGAGTTTCTTTTTGGTTACAAAATGTGTTCAATATTTTTCTTGTAGATGAACAAGATTAAAAAAAAGTCGAAATTCTGTTGAGTAAACGGATTGTTAGTTTGTTATGCACAGCTTTCGATTCATCCGGCTACTGAAGTTTCCGGTGCGGTAACTAGGTATTTATAGATAATGATTAGATTAAAAATGTATTTATACAGATTTGTCCATGTAGTACAGTGGTTCCCAAGCTTTTTCGGGCTGGAGCCGCCTTGGCTCCCAGGTCTCATCCCTAGTCCCAACCCCCACACACATACAACGAACACACCTCTTTGATTAAACCTTTATATGTGATGGAATAGTTTCTTTGTCAACGGGTGTCAATTTTGGGAAAAGTCATCATACCTACCTCGAACCTTGGCGCTTGCCGACGTGAAAATGCGATGATGAATAATACCTCTGATTAGACTGGCGTGTGTTCTGTCCAGATCTCGTCACCAAGGTATACGCAAACATTACAAATTTTTACTCCAGTTTCAGACCACAAAATAAAATAATGTTTCGTGTATAACTATGTTAATTTTATTTTTTGCAAAACATACGTGTTACTTTGTTTCATAATGAAACCAAAACTAGACTATCTTTAGTCCTTAATAAAAAAAAAACAATAAAAATAAAGGTGTGTTGTTTTAGCCAAGCCGAGTACATCTCTGATAATAGAATTCTTCTCACCCACATTTGCTCCGAAATTGTCAACTAATAGTGATAGTGTAATACGATATATATTTGAGACACAATGTCTGGCAAAATCTCAAATCTTTTTACTTCCAATTAAGTGTTAAATGTGTGACAGAAACCAAGCCGAAAGCTGAGATTCCGGCGATTTACACCCCTCTCACATACCCTTTTCAATAAAAGTCACACACATAAACCAATTTTTGTCAGAGCTCCCATCTCTACCTTTGGTACATATGAAGAGTTTTCTATCTCCATCCATTTCGATCTATGTACGTACATACTTACGCGCACACACACATATACATACATACAAACTAGCGAATGAGTTCTGTCAACCTACACATATGAATCACCTATTACACATATGTACTTTTATCAACCTTTGCATTTGCAACGAAGGAACTTTACTCAATAGTTAAGTAGTAAACCATTTCTGTACACTCATATTCCTTCTTCCTCTACACTAATGAGAATTTGGCTCTATTGATCTAACTTTATGTCATTTCTAATAAATACATCTTGTTAAGTTACATTCGTACCTGTATTTTCATTGTGCATGAAAATATACATATTGTATCTCTTTCATTCAAATATCGCATAGACCAATATTTCATAGTACCGAGCCCTAAACAATTAGCCATTTTCGAGGTCTTTGACAATTCCTCAATTATTTAATCACTGTGTATTTGGTTTAATCATTAATGTGTTCATGCAATGTTTTGAGTGTATTTTAAGTTGGAAGGGGTTTCAATTGCAAAATACATTCAGAACTCCCTGACCCTGGCAAAAGAAGATTTTATTTAGTGCTGGATTCCTCTTTTTAATGACTAAGGCTTCCAAGATTATAAGTCTTTTTTTGCATTATGGTAGACACTTTAAGATATTACAGCAATGAAAAGTATGTTAGATAATAGTTAAATGATACTAATAGATTATTAAACACAGCCAAGAGTTTAATGCCACAAGAAAATAAGGGGAAAGGCAAGATATAAAAAGGAAATAGAGCGAGAGAGATAAAGAAGAAGAGAAAAAAAAAGAAAAAGAATAAGGAGAAGAAAGCTAACAGAGCAAGTGTCCCTTCCTCCGCAGTGAATGGTGAAGGTAATACATTATATACCTTATATCGGTCAATAGATACCGTGCAGTAATTAGACCGACGTAGGTTTCTACCAATTGTTTCCCAGCTCCCCCATCCTTTATGATGAGCGTGGGTTACATAGTTTAGTAGGAGAAGGTGTAGTATTATTTGTCTCTGCTTGACCATTCCCTCTCTAGGAAAGTCTTGAAAGTGTTCATATTCTCTGCAGTGACCGTGGCTTCACTCAGACAGTTCCAGTCCGCTGTCACTCTTGCAGAGAAGAACTTCTTTTCTAACGCCAGTTTCAAGTTGCGTTTGAAGTTTGTATCTGTGGCCTCTCGTGTGTATGTTTCATTGCACCGCTTCTATAGTTATTAGTAGACTCCTGCTGGGCTGACTTTGGAAAAATGAAAATAGCTGGAAGTGTTTTGATTGGACTTAAAATGTAAAAGGTGGTGCGGGTGGCCTAACGGTTAACAGCACGGAAAATGGAAGTTCAGATCCCGGCTGAGACAGTTGATGTTCACTTCGTACTAATGCCCTTGGGAAAGGCATGAACAACCGCCCCCCCCCCCAGCTATGGGTAAATAGCAGGACTGGACTTTCTAGCCTTGGTTTGCAACTAGTCTAGGAGACACCCCCCCGATTCCAAGCCAGGAGTGGAACTCCTGAGGAAGACTGGTTCCACTTCTTCCAATAGGTCAGGTATTAATCCTTGATGTTGGTACCCTCTAACCCAGTACAACCTGTCGCATGTTACTTGAAGAGGAGATGGGCTCCGCCAAGTAACTCTCGTTGCAATGAGAAATGCCATGAAGGGGGGGGTACTCAGCATGGCACCCCGACGATCTACTAGGTCATGGATTGAACTGGAACTAGAACTGGAAAATTTAAAATAAATCTAAATCAACAATTCTAATATGAAGTCAATAAAGGCGAGAAATATAATCTGAAATACAAAGTGTTTCATAAAGGAAACGATCCTAATAATAATAGTGTTGAAAATAGAACAATATATTTTTAATATAATTCAAATTATATTATAATAAATGAAAATTATTTGTGTTTGCTTATGCTTTTTAATTGGTTGTTTTAAAAATAATTTATAAGATTCAGAAAGATTAATAAATTTAAGTCTAATTTATTCTTCGATTTGGTTTCAAACCGCGGTTAGGTTTTTACACATTCGGTTGAACGAGTCGGTTTATAAAGCTCTAAATTACGGTTCAAACCGCAGTTTGAAACCGAATCTAAGAACTCTAATGGCAGATCTACAAACTAATGGTGACAGATTCAAAACGTGCCAGACTATGAAAGTTGCCGGACCATAGAGTTCCGGATTAGAGAGGTACATTCCCGTATTACTTTGTTAATACCTTACACCACACACAGTGGACAATCACGAAACAAGTAATGATGAATTTAAACATCTTTAAAGTTAACGTGTATGCTATCTCCATGAAGTTAAAGATAACCAAATGCAGTTCCATCTTTCATTCGGACAATTGGATATCTTCTTCCAATTCTTGTCAGATGTGTAATTCAAAGAGAGGCGAACCCTTTTTTCTCCTTCACGCGAAGAAATTGAGCAAAGCTTTTTTTTTCTCCATGCAAAGAAAGATTTTGGCGATTAATATACCAACCAGAACAA
This sequence comes from Architeuthis dux, assembly GCA_006491835.1. NCBI lineage: Eukaryota > Metazoa > Mollusca > Cephalopoda > Oegopsida > Architeuthidae > Architeuthis > Architeuthis dux. Next base: position 3,359,365 of record VCCN01004630.1, read on the forward strand.
TCCATTTTTTTTGCTAGGCTAAGTACACAGACATAATCATACCACCAAACAAGCACTCCGGACAAAAAAGGTTTGCACAATGTCTTCATGTGGAGGAGAGAAACATGTTCGCCTCTTTTCTTGAATTATACACCTGACGAGGGCTGAAAAATGGATGGGCCGAAACATTGTCTTGAATACATCAAATACGGGAAGAAGATATTCGATTGTCCCAACAAATGTTTGAATGTAAATGACTATCCTCAAAGTTGTAGACAAAACAAACTGCAATATTTTGACTCAAATATATTTGGCACGTGATTAAAGCTTCTAAAAGCTAAAATTAGGTCAATAATAAATGTAGGTTAATAATATCTCATTGATTATAGCATAATAATTTCTGGTAAGTTGTTAATACAAAAAGATCATTTATGACAGAAAAGGTTGGAATATAAGTAAGATGAATTACTTATGTATTATGGAAAGTGGTTTACGATGATCGACTGATAGAGATATGATCATCTCTAAATCCAATATTATGGCAATTACCCGAATTTCAAAAGGAAATTATTTATTGCATCATAAGACAAAAGGAGAATTATCCACGTGTATGTAATGAAACGGGTACGAACCTGCATTGAGATTAAAGGAAATTACTTTCAACATCAATTGTAAAGTTAAAATGTATGTATAATTAGCATCTTTTTGTAATCTTTTTTGTAATTTGTGTCTTTAAAAATAGTTTTTAGATTTAAATAGTTTAAATACAAGTTGTCAAAAACACGGTTGCATCCTTTTTAATAGAGCCGTCTTATCGTATGGGCACACTGGCCAGTTGCCCCGAGGCCCCACGATTTTAGAGGCCCTGAAATTCAATTTGAAAAATAAAAATTAAGATTCATATTATTAAATAGCAGACATAGAGAACCTCCTCTAAACCTATGTTTACATTCATGTTTAAATCATTTATTGACTCTTTATTGAATCCATGTATTGAATCAGGGCCAGCACAATGTTTTTTTGATATGTTAATCCAAACACCTAAATAAATTTGAAATTCTTAAAGAAATTTAAATTTAAAAAATGATTAATCTTGCTTTTTCGAACGAGGTATTAGAAATATAAATTTTGCAAGTAATTGTTGTGCTTTCATCAAGGTTTTTTTCACACCTGCTGCCACTCGATGTTAAAAATGGCGAAAAAATAAAAATAAATAAGAGAATTCATCAAAGACAAACGGAAGTAAATACATAAATTATATCGTTACGGCTTCAATTCACGCGGCTAAACCATACAATTACATGTATGTTAATCCAAATACCCGAAATAAAATGGAAATAAAATTCACTTTATTGTAAATACTCAATCAAAAACGATAAATAATTTTTTTTCGTAAATCTTAAACACTTTATATATTATAAATACTAAATGTTATCGTAAATAAATACTACATTTACAATAGATGCATTTTTTTCTATCGCACTGATTTTAGAAGTTATAAAATTAACCGCTGTTTTTTCGAATAATAAAGTACGCAAGAAAGGTCTGTTCAGTTAGCAAATAAACAGTAGCGAAAATGAAAAGTTAACCAAGTGAAGAATCGACTAAAACAGATGGTTAAAGTAATTAAAGTAGATTTCATTGCAAAAAACAAAATATATTTATGTAAACTAAACCAGAAGATTTGTTTTTCCGGGTTTGATCGAAGACAAAACAGCTATTGCTCTATACAATTCCGATATTGAGACATATTTCTACCAGCTTGTCACCTCGTAATCGACTTTAACCATTTCCATACTAATTCTCGGTCTTAACTGGAACCGAACCCTTAATGTCTTGGAGAAGGTAGCTTCATCCTTATAGGGCAATGCTGGTTTAAAGCATAAGCTTTAGGGACAGTAGCCCAGGGGCCTCTACCAGATGTAAGGCCTCCATAGATTAAGTGAAAAGTTACTTCCTTTGTGAATGCTGAATCAAAGTAAAAATACTCTATCAAATATAAATTATCTATATTAAAAAATTATTAATTTGATTTATTTAATCCTCTTCGTAGAATGACAGTGTGAGTAGTTGCGAAGAAAGCCAACTAAAATTGAAATGAAAGATATACTAGTAAAAAATTAATAACGTTTGACAATGCTTCTTCTAAAGAAAAAATTCAAGATACTATTAATAACCCATTAACTATTGTCCACGGCAAAGCTTACTTCTGCAGATAATTATAAGCATAATACCGAACAAATGAGAGGGGTGGGGCATTTTCTTGCAAACGTTCTTCTCAATATCACGAGAATTCTTCTTGGCCTTGTTGAATGTGATTTAACACCATAAAAAACACAACTAGATAGCACTCAGAGAGCACATGCCTCTGCCAACGCCATTGCCACTAAAAACAGAATAAAAATCAGTCCATATATAGCCACGATGCAAGGGTGGTAACTGCGTAAGTTTCTATTTTCCATATTTAGGACTGTTTATGGGGCAAGTGACTATCACTTGAAGACCCGTCAGCCACATGCAAATATTGTAGCCACAAAGACAACATAATCCGTACCAATGCGGTCTACAAGAAACTGTTTTGAGGCATACCACACCCCATTAAATAAGCCTGTTTTTGGCCCACACAATAAACCTTTTAAATCAACCTGGAAGTGTTATTCTTTTTGTCAATATCAATTTTGTGTATCTATTTATTTTATTGAATGTTATTCTTTAATTCTAGGTTTTATTTAAATTTCTACTTTAATTTTTATTTATTTTTATATTTTCCATTTTTGATCACTTTTGGGGCGAGGCACTATATATGATCACTTCATCAGAGAGGGTTTGCCTCCATAAACAAAAAGATTTCAGAAAACTTGCAGCTATAAAGGGTTAATATATGAAAACAAATCTCTTAATCAAAAAACAAAAAGAAATCCCGGATCTGCCCCCAAATTTAATCAATTCTTCCTTATCCCATCGCCCACCCCCTATAAAATGTCATTGAAATTCTTTGCGAAGGTTTGGAAATATTGTGTGGACAAAAAAGACAAACATGAGTGAATACATATACAGTATCGCCCATAAGTAAGTACACCCCTACCACCTTTTAGAAAGTTAATTTTCTTCTCAACCAAATATAACAGTATTTTATTATTTCTAGTGGAACATTACACAATCAAAAGGGGTATTATCAGGTATTATTTATGACCAAACTCTACAGCTTTGAAACTCTGTTGCCAAAAATATTTTTTCGTAGTGGCGTACTCATCTTTGGACGGCAACATATTCAAATCTTTGGCAACTAGAAATAATAAAATCTTGCTGTGTTTGGTTTAGAAAAAAATTAAATGTTGCACTAGAAATAATAAAATCTTGCTGTGTTTGGTTTAGAAGAACTTTAAATTTCTATAACATAATGGTATGGGTGTAGTTATTTATGGGCGATACTGTACCTCTTCCAATACTGTACCTCTTCCAATTCGTCGGCAGAGGTAAAAGAAAAAAGTCACGTATACTAATGTTTTGATTTCAGTTCATAAGTCGAACACTTGAAAGTTTCAAATTTCCATGTAGTCATTCAAAAGGATAGGTAATCCAGGATCCTGAGAGTCACGATCTCCTTGAAGAAAAACGGATGCACATTTTAAAGTGTTTCTCCATTGTCACGGATTCAAGAACGATCATCACTTTCAAAGCAATAGTGACTCACCTCATTCAAAAGGATACAAATCGGAATGATTACTTAATCAGGATTTTATTTTGTTATTTTAGCCAAACAGCTTGAAATAACAAACAGCAGATGTTTGTATTTTTACTTGTTGCGTCATTACCATTTCATTTAAAACAATAAACAGTACATCATTCATATTTTGGTATGACTATGGTTGACAGAAATACATTGCCAACTGTCAAAACCGGATTTGGCCAGCTTTGGTCAGCTTTGGCCCCCTACTGGGAAGAAAAGGAGAGGCAGACCAAAATAGCGAAGATCGGAAATGACGAAAAACCTTTCGGCGAAACCTTTTCCATAACTGCTGTCCTACCGTTTGAGCTACAAGAGCTTTACAGCTGGCAGGAGATAAAATCTAACCATTAAAACTTACTCTTCTTTTCCCCCGATCGCTCAGCGCCATGTTTGAAGTTATTGTTTTTACATACACTAGTAGTATTAGGAGTAGAAATATTATCATGAATTTCTATTAGATGAAACATTGTCAACCATTATTCATTTTTGACTGGTATATCTTTCATCTAACCAGACCGTCAGTCAATGGCAATGTGTAAATACATTAAACCCTTTTCTTTGCGACTACGATAGTACATTGTTTCGAGTATACTACATCTTTGCCTGTATTCCATTACACCAACAACACCTTTTGATGCTACTGCTTCTCCTACCTTCTACTCAGCATCACTCTGCTAATTGCTACGGCAACTTTCTTTTCCATTCTGTAAAACCTTTCACATTCGCTACCCTCTACTAAAGTACATGGAGACGGCCTAATGAGGATTATGAGTATCTGGATGTGACTCAGCAACACCATTTTGGTCAGATATATTCTTTACAGCAGGGTTTCTCAACCCGGGCGATATCACCCACCGGTGGGCGGTGAGCAACTGTGGATGGGCGGTGAGCAACTGTGCAGAAAATGGTGGGCTTTTTGAAATCTTAGTGGGTGGTATGGGATTTTGAGTATTAATGTCTGTAATTGACAATACAAAATGAGTCAACAGCAACATTTTCTATTATTAATTTACCAAGCAGCACATTATGTAGGTGCGTAAAGAAATATGTAATGTTTTGTGTAGGTGTGCATACGTCTGTACTAGACTCTCTGTAGGTAGGTACGTGGTACATATATACATGTAACACCCTTGAAAGATTACCAGTAAGAGCTGTGGGCCCTGTTCACAGTTAGGCATGCTCATATAACGAGACCGCAATTTGTAATTGTTGGATTGTACAGGGTCGCTGAGTGATTTCAACACCCTTGTATTATCGTATTTGTGAATTATTGAAGACGGGCCTTGAGTAACAATATGACTTGGTGAATGGGAACCGATGCTTACATCTTGCGTTTACACAATACGTAAGTCTCTCAGTTTATGGATGATATATTTCAATTGGCTGTTGAATGCGCCGACAATTATTAAACTGTTGTTATCTATTGTTCTTGTTATTTTCACTGATTATTATGCAATTTTTAAATATCCCAATGCCCCCAGTAAAGAAAATGTGTCACCAATACAGCATTGATTATTTATCTTATGGGTTTATTGCTTGTCCTCAGAACAGTCAATTACCTATGTGTATTCTGTGCAACCAAATTTCAAACAACGAAGCCATGAAACCTTCACGCTTGAAGTATCATTGACATTCTAAGCATGCTGACCAGAAGGACAAACTTTTATCATATTTCTTATAACTTAGGGCCTCATTTGAAAAGCTGAAAACCTTGAACTCGGTATTTCAGAAGGCAACTACACAGCAAGATAACGACATGTTTACGTCGTACAATATTGCATTACTCGTCGCAAAGGCCGGTAAGTCCTACACTATAGGAGAAACATTACTTCAACCTGTTATTGAAGAAATTCTCTCGACTGTAATGTATTCATACTCCCCAGTGATCTGAACTTTCCATACAAGTGGACGAGTCAATGCTTTATGATGGTATATGTTCGGTTTTCCGATGAAAATCTCCAACCCTGTGCGGAAATGTTCCTCACTGATCAATTGCTGCTTGACTCAAAAGGTATGTCTATTTTAGAATTATTGAATCTATGTTTTAATGAGCATAACATCCCATTGACCAATATTGTTGCCTGCGCATCTGATGGAGCGCCTGCTATGGTAGGTAGATACGGAGGTTTCTCATCTTTCCTAAAACTTTAAATTTCGCATCCTCTTTTAACAGTTCACTGCGTTCACTAGTTGCAAAAATATCAACAGCTGGCTCAATGATCTACTGCAGTTAGCTATCAAGATAGTGAACAAATTAAAATCAAATTCTTTGTTTGATCAAATTTCCCGTCAACTGTGCCTTGATAATGATGATGACTATTTTGTACCATACTGATGGTTATCAAAATGCAACTGCGTTGTTCGTTTTGTCGAACTGTTTGATAAAATCATCGATTTCTTTTCAAAAACACTCCACTCTCCGCTTCTCTGATTGCTGCAAAACGTGATAACTTTTTCCATAGCGACATATTCACCCAACTTAATGATCTTAATATGTTATTGCAAATAAATCAAAAAGATACTTGTCGACTGTAAAGCGTCCATCACTGCCTTCATTTCTAAATTGGCGCTATATAAGATGAACATTTCCAGACGTCAGCTCCACCAATTTCAACGATTGGATAGCTTGGAAGATGAATTGGTTGATGAGGATATAATTACCTATTGTGAATATTTGCAATGAGAATATGGTACAGTGATTCCAAGATATTATTGCATTGCCTGTTCCAGTTTGGTATAGCAACCCGTTTGACGTCCAAGTAGTCGATTGCGAAGACAATGTGCAGGAAGAATTAATAGTGTTACAACTTGACAATGATGCCACAATGCGATATCGGTTTCACGGCAAACAAGACTTGTGGTATCAACAAAGTATATTGATTTTTTACCCCAATCTATGGAAGCACTTAAAGTTGATTTTGCTTGCCTCCCCAACGTCCTACCTTAGGAAGCTGGTTTCAGCCTTCCTTTAACTACTTCCGGTTTTTTCATTCATCATGACAACTGCCCCCCCCCCCCGGATAAATGCCTCCTGACAATTGACCCCTGAAAATTTCCCTCAGTAAGAGAAAATTACTATAATTATATCACTGAAATTGCAAATATCTGGAATATCAGTTTGGGAAACAAAAATGTCAGCAGGGGCCAAATCCGGAGTGCAGGGCGGCTGGGGGATGAGAGTTGCCTCGTGCTTCGCAAAAACTTTGGTCATCTGTCAGCAGACGCGACACAAATTTTGCGGCAACTTGCATCATCGGTTTTTCTTTGAAAATCATGTGGCACCTCTTCGGAAACCTCACAGAAAGTCAGGTGACGATTTCCACGGATCACAGCACGCACCCTTTCAATGTGATCGTCGTCTGTCGACGCGAAAGGTCGTCCAGATTTGGCATCGTCTTTGATGGATGTTCTTTCCAATTTGAAACGGTGGTACCACTCGTGGCATTGCGTACGGCTCAGACAACCCTCCCTATAGGCCTGTTGCAACATAAGAAAAGTCTCCAAAAAGTCTTTCCTAATTTGAAACAGAATTTCACATAAACACCTTGATTTTCAAGATCCTTCATTGTTCAACTTGATGGAAAACGCCAAGCGCTCTACGCACACGTTCACTCTGGCACATTATAGTTTTAAAAAATAACCAATGTAGCTTAATGCAGTTTTTTTATACAAAACGCCGAGTTCACTGCTACATAACATTTCAGTCACAAGCACGCTAAACGTCTCATTGGTGCGCTGTTTTAAAAGTTCGGTTTCTTTATAGACACACCTCGTACATTTATATACAGTATATACATATATACATTTTTTTAGATGTCTTTGTTTACCAAAGATAGTATTTAAAAATATGAGGATATGGTCAGGTCAGATTATGTCAGGTCTTAAGCCGGTTCTACATAAAGATCTATAATATTATTCTGCTTGTCACAGCGTACGTACGTTACATTTCTGTACGCTGACTAGCCTCGAACTAACCAACCAGGAGAGAAAGAATTTTGGAAAGCGTAATTTTGCTGTTGGTAGCAATGTTTTGTTTACATATGTGCTAAAAAATGGTCACAACAATAATTTGAAAGATTAATTCACTGAGAAATATTCAGACGTAAATTTGAAAGAAGATAAAAAAGACGATGGAAGAAAATTTCAACAACAAATTTATTAATTAAACAGTATATGTAGTTGTTCGCCGAGTTCATAGTTTAAACATTTCTGTGTAGAGTATTTTCATTGAAAATATGCCAAACGTTCATATTGACAGTAAGTATGTCCGAAAGTTTGTAAACAAAAAAATTAACGTAATATTTTGCATTAGAAAAATTTCCCAAATCCTTTGACAGGGAAACACCTTTGTTTCATTAGTTTAGTTAGAGGGTATAATGTCTTGTGTTTAGTGCCTTTGTTAGCTTGTCGTTCTTTCTGTTTTAGCTGTGTGTAGTTCGAACGCGTTTGGTTCCACTTTATTTAGCGTGTTAAGAAAGGAAGGAGAGAGATGAAACAGACACGTGTTGACAGGGCGATTTGCCTGACCAGAGAGACCTTCCCAGCTCCCACTTCCGGGCTCCGTGACCGGAAACGGGGCTCGTAAAACGGGGGCTGTTGGGTAAATTGTCGGCGTGTTTATTCAATTTAAAAACGTACATATAGAAGCATAGATACATACATACATATAAACATTACAAAGGGTAGGAAGGAAGAGAGGAGAAAAGGAATGTTGTTTAATAAGAGAGGAGGAAGAGAGAGGGGAGAAAATTGTAGGTAGTTTAATAATTGTGTAAGAAGAGAGAGGGGGAGAAAAGAAGGTTAGCTAGTTTAATAAGAGAGAGTCTGAAATAAAGTTAAGTAGTTTACTGAGGGAGTAAGAAGTCTGCCCACGGACCCCCAGTAATACCTTTGTGCCCTCAAGTTTTAATACATATGTATAGCCTACAATTTGCAATTTTAGTGATATAGTTAGAGTAACATGTGCAATGAAACAAGAAAATAAAGCCCTAGCCAGTTTTATCAGTATGTATTTCCTTTCCTGTCTATATTTGCGCTATTTCCTCTTAATTCTCCATTATAAATGTCTTAATGGGCGAAATTGTCCACGTCAGGTCAACCAGGCAGGTTTTATCAGTTCAGGATAATCCCTAAACTGATGGTGGGTAAGGTCAGATCAGATTAATACTATAAGTATTTATATCCTCCACATAGTTGTGTTTATATTTGTGTTTTTTACCTCTGCAATGAAGTTGGGAGAGGTATATGTTTGTCCACACAATATCTCCAAACGTT
>VCCN01004630.1:3466566-3488269 GCA_006491835.1 Architeuthis dux
TGTATATTTGTATGTAGACATGTGCATCTGTGTGTGAAAGAGAAAGAGAGGGAAAGAAAGAGAGAAATTGGATTATAATGTTTGCTAGTGAAAGCAAAACAAAAGTCTCCAGTCCTAAATAAGTATTCATACACCTCATTCTACATAAATACCCAATTTCATCCATCCCATTCGACGTATCAGAAATACGTTTCATTTCATTTATGTGACTTCTGGTCAGGCTCTCTGTTCTTTCTTGTTATTTTTTTTTTTTCTTCCATCTTTTTTTTCTTTCTTTTCAGCTGTGAATTAATTTTTCACCATCTATTTTGGCTTTTATTTCTAAAAATTCCATTTTAATCTCAAAGACAATTTCAAATATCTGCTCTGACTGATTTTAACATAAGTTTCACCAACTGACACAGTTGAAGCTTTGGGTGTTCAATGGGTGATACAGCTTCAGATTTATTACTTTTTTACTTACATTTGACTTATATATAAAGCCTTACCTTGTTATTCTTCCGGAAGAGTACCCTCAATTCAGGTCAAATATGATTTACTAATTTTCTGACAAAGTGAATTAAAGTAATTTTTAAACTTAAAATCACAGATTTAAATCCCATATTTTACTATAAATTACCCCTATGAAGTAATTATGAGCTCTTCTGAAGAGGAATCTTTCCAACCAGGCTCTTGATGGGGTGATGCTGCTGCAGTTTCAGTAGCAACTTTTGTGGGGTGAAGTTGCTAGCACCATGCTGAACCCTACTACTTTATCCAGGCTAGGGACTGGCAAGATGACCCAAAAAGTTTATTATTGCATTTCTTTTAAGCTCCTTAGATGTGCTCAGAGTAAAGTCGACTGGGAGGGATATTGGTTCTCATTTACCCAATTTGTTTCAAGAAAAGAAATTCTTTTTTCCTTTTTGCTTCAATGGATATTTTAAAAACATATTTTACTTATTATTCGATGAAACAGCTTAGGATTATTTCTCTTACATTTTAGAAGCTGATTGATAAAACATCCACACTTCAAAATGTTGTTGTAAAGCTTCTCAGAAATAATTTCTTTCTGTCTACTTACTGCATGCAAAACATTATTTCTCTCAGCTATTGTTTGTTCTGCATTATTCATAACAACCATGGTTTGCAAAACATTACGTCAATCAACCCAGGCAAGTGAAGTCAGTGCTCCTCAGTCGAGATCACATGCCAGAGTAACCCCCCCCACCCACACACACACACACTCACGCAATTCTCGGCCTTCACACTCACAAGAATTCTTCTCTGTTAAAGAATAACAATAGTTTCTCTTGTAAACATTTCCATCAACCAAATAAACGTGTTTTCCACATAATAGAGAATCAAATTGTTTTTTTTTCTTACATTTTGAAAGTAATCAGCCATTTGCCATTAATGAAAAAAAATAACCTACCTGAGGCAATGGCACCTTAGTCCTTAATCTTGTCCATGGTCTGAAATCTCTTTGGGAAAAGCCAGAGCCAAATCTAGACTGTGGGGAGGCTTAGAGACATGGGTGATGTGATGTTTGGCCAAAAAACCCTGCAGGAGACGTAAAGAATGACTCGGTCATTGTGAATGCAACAGCCACAGAGTACACAAATTCACTCAATGGACTCTTACTGTCGAAAGTGTAACCTCATGTGATTGTTCATGCATGCGCTGTAAGGTCCCCTCTGATTGATTGCCAAATTACATCAAGGCTCCGCAACCAATTTTCGAAATATTCAAAATGGCCGAATACTTCCTAGACAGACCTTGTATATCTCGTTGCTTGCCCATCCCAGAATTTCCCACTTAAATTTGAACCTCCATATAAAGAACCACTTTGTTGTTTTATTGGCGTGCACCAAGAGAAAGAAATCAGTCAACCAGTCACGCTTGGCTTGCTTTTGCCTTCGGGAGTGTTTGCTTGTGCTACATCGTACCACTTTTGTAGCAATACCTTAATCGTTTAAAGTACAGTATATTTTGGAAAAATAGATCTAGTTTTTTATGTAGATGAATATGGGCTATTTTGGAAATGTTTACCCTCTAAAAGTTTTATATCTCAAAGGAGGAGAAAAAAGTATATAGTAGCAAAAGATCATCTCACATTGTTTTTAGGAGCAAATACCACTGGAAACTTTAAACTCAAGCCATTGAATTACATATTACATATAATTATCTTTAAAGGATCTTTTCTATATATGTAGGCCTAGCATATTTTAAATAAGTGTATATTTCTTTCAATAATTAAAAGAACATCCGCATAAAAGCTATGTTTAACTTTCCTCAGATAACAAAGTTTCTGATAGCAAAACAAAAAAGTCAAATATATTAATTTTGTTAATCTAGGTATTGGTGTAAACCAGTGGTTCTTAACCCTGTTTGCTACATGGCCTCCTCTCAACAGCTCAAAAAATATTTGATATCCCCCCTTACTAAAAGAAAACAAATTCGGTGTTGAAAAGGTATTATAATATAATGTTTAATCTGGACATTTATCAAAATTTAGAGTTTTAAATCCAAGTCAACTTCTAACATTTTTTTATTGAATATGACATACTATAATAATACCACTTTAAATATCAATATCATCTCAAAATATAACAAATTAAAATTTTTCTGTTTAGTAATCTAGTGAGTCCCTTGAGCTTGATATTTACTAAAAAATGTTCTTGATTTCAGGCTCTAATTTAGTTAGCTTTAGTAGTAAGTCTCCTCATTTTGTGACATCTAGTCAGTTTCTTCTTTTTTGTACAACTCAGTTTTGAGCCATGGAACACTTTTTGCTCACCCAAATTGCCCCCTTGTGGGGCGTGTGTCCCATTTTCAGAATCACTGGTGTAAACTCTTTTTAATTAATCCCTTTGTTTAGAGTTCCATGTTACTTTGATTCACTTTTATATCCTTTTATTTCATTCTTTGTTTTATTTACTTTTGATCAAAGTCTGTAAATCTCTGACATGCCCTAAGTTTTTTTCCTTTCCCTTCCCTAAGTAAATAAAGGTTGATGAGCTAAAAAGGTTTTGCGATTTTGAAGTCGAAGTGTTTTCATTTCTTCTCTCCCTCCTCATTAATCCTTCATACCTGACACAAGTAATTTCTTGAAAACCAAATTTTTATTGTTCTTTTTTTACATTAAAAACAATTGTGTTCCGGAAGGACTCAATTGGAAGGATCACCTGTAATTAACTGTCAAAGAACACCTGTAATTATAATCCAATTATCCAATCTGCCACTTTTGTTTTTCCCCTTTTTCCTTTAAAACCAATTAATTTCCTATGTTTATTTTTTTTTAAATGTGGATTTATTATTAGGATGTTACATATGAAATGTCGTTTTTTTACATCATAGAGAATAATGTTAAACATCATAGATTTACTAATGTTATTGCAATTTTTTTGTAGATTCAATGTAAATCGAGATATAATTCATTATAATTGAAGCTTTTTGATCCCTTGTTAGCAATGGTGTCTGTGATGACTTGGACTTCGAAGGAAGTCACAAAGTCAAACAATATATATAAAAGAGAACCTAGCTTTTTTCTATGTAGAAATATAAGGAGATCAGTCAAGTTCTTCCGTTGTCTGTTTCTTCTTAAGTATTAGTATTAGTTAGTGGCTTTTAGTACTGGTTAGTAACTGAGAAGATAGGGAGGAAAAATAGAATATAGTGTTGTTAGCATTTAGAAGATTCAGTTGATCTTTAGATATGCTGATTTCAGAGGCAAATTAGGGACGCTGTGGTTGACCCCAAGGTCAAATGTCTAGACAACAGGAAATGTTTCTAAAAACAGCACAAGCCAACTCCTGTTGTCCAGGGGGTTATGACACCGTCTACCTCAGAAGTTAGACTAATTTTTAAGTACGATTTCAAATTAGGGCATAATCCTGTTCACATGAACCGAATGAAATGCTACATGACAGTGCAAGACCCCACACTTCTCAACTGTCGACCTATGGGTATTTATCCACTTCCCAACAAGGGTAGAATGTGGCACATGATCAAGTTTAGAGTGGGGACTCTCATGCATATGTGTGGGCAGAGACAAAAATTGTCCAGTTTCCTTGCCTTTTGGCATGCCTCAGTAATTAACTGACCTTACCCCTCTTAGTGCAATGGAGAGGTGCAGCCTGGGGGAGCAGATCCCCTGGAACTAGATATTATACTTTTATTCCTTTATGGGCTAGAAGCAATTCTTAGTTTAAAATATGAAATATACAACGGAGACATAAAATATGTATCAAGTAGTAATGAAAAGCTGTGCAATGCTTTCAGTAGATGATGTTCACCAACTAATAATTGACTAACTTACTATTCTTTTGGTCTATATTGAATTTCTTAACACATTCCAGCTTATCATATCATATATATGTATCACAGTAGCTATAGATAGGAGAAAAATTAAATGAAATTTTAAATTTTTTCACAGAATATTATAATCTACATTAATCTGATATTATTGTTTATACCAATGATTCACCAGCAGCTGTTGAAGGTTGACAGGGCAGACCCCGCCCCCCCAAGCTCCTTTAAGCCAGCCTTATTCTCTGCCATCCAAAAGTAGCCAGATGTATGATGCTTTGTTAACCTAATTTGTTGACCTATACACAAGGCATATCATGAGTTGTTTCTTGGCCAAAAGTCAAGGGTCACCTATACTCCCGAGATGGAATCATATTGGAGTATATCCGGTAAATATTTGATTTACTGATAAATTGTCCCAGAAATTAACAATATGAACCACTTTCTGTCATACTGTTCTGAGAATGGTGTACCAAAATGAAACTTGATCCAGAACTTGTGATTATGGCGCCAGTTCTTAACATATTGCAGTGTTTCTGTTCTGGATGTAATGTAATTCGACAGAGTCACATGGTCAATAAGTTGGTGCATATGTCAGCGGGTGATCGACTCTTGAAAGTAAACTAGTCCATGACCTGTGGTTTTGCTGACAGCAACAACAACAGGCTCAGCTGATGGCTGCTACTGATACTGTAAAAAGTGACAGACACAATAGGAAAGGGGAGGGGAGAAAAGAAAGTTAGCTGGTTTAATAAGAGAGTAAAAAGGGAGAGAGGTTGATGGCTACTACTGATACTATAAGTGTGAGAGACACTGCTCTTATATATATAATTTTAAAAGCTATGTAGTTTAATAAGAGGGTAGGGAGGGAGAGGGCAGAAAAAAGGCTAGATAGTTTAATAAGAGGATAGTATATAACAGCTAAAGTGGATACAAACGCTGCACACTCCTTCCCATCTTGGTTTTAAAAATCAAGACCTGTTTTAGACTGTGAATATAATTAATCATTGCTAGCCACAACAGACTGGTTTAATCACTGTTGCTGGGTTTAGGTTATTCATGTGTTCTCACATTTATATGTATCTATGTATCTATCTATATATCTGGACTTCGCCTAGCCCTAACTGTTCATAGTAGAAACTTGAAGTTTTGCACACACACTCCCCTCAGTGAGTAGGGAAAAGGTTTTTTAAATTTCCCTCCAAAATAGGTTTTTAGTGTGTGTGTGTGTGGGGGGGTGAATATGAAATGTAAGTTTATGCTAAATTGGTTACTAGTTTGTGCCCGCTTGTTTTTTTAAAATTTAGACCTTTTTTAGTGATCACAGCCCAACAGAACAGAGAGAAGTAATTTATTCATTGATCACCCCTCTTGCCAACTTTTTAATTGATCACCCCAAACACAGCATATATAGATGGCAGTGATTATTAATTTCTCTTGGAATGCTAGTTATTGCTAATTCCCCCTTCATTTAACCCAAATTATCAGCTTTTAGAATGGATTCTCTACAATGTAGAACCCTGAAAAGTTATGCCATAATAGGATGGAATTTTAGTGGTTGTAGTTCCTCTTTCCAAATAATCGCACAAACTCATTTTAAAATCCTGGGTCTGTCACTGATCAAAAAACCTGATTCAGTTCCTTCATTCCTCAAAATTAACGAGTATTTTCTTTACAACACTAACAACAAGAAGGAGTTCAATCGTCTGAAGAACCATTTGAAGGAAAATTAAAGAGTAATCTTGAACTTCTCTTGAACTTCTCTACCGACCAAGATTGACAATGACTCATTGAATGCCCAGACTCTGCCAGTTGGTGCAATTTCCAAATAATTCACTGGCTGTTCTTGACAACTTTTTTTACCGAATTAATATTTCAGATATGTTTTTTTTAATCTTTTAATGATATTGTTTTTAGAGTTGATTACAAATATTTGTTTAAAAATCAGAGCAAGATACATTATTAAAAGTAAAATGCAACTGGGAAAAGATTCAAAGAGTTTTTTGGACAATTGAACTCATTCTTTTTGTTATTTTTTGTTATTCCCAAAACGTTTCAAGTGGTCCATTCTGCAGCCTTTTTCAGGTGTACTATTTGTATATAAAGAGTGGGTTGTAGAACGGATCAACCGAAATGTGGGAATAATGAAAATAACAAAATAGAATGAGTTTCAATTGTCTGAAAAACTCTTTGAATGTTGATGACTCTTCTCAGAATTATAGACAACTCGGGAAAGAATCATGCTAATAGTTGTATGAAATATAAAAATATCTTTACTGACAAAGATAATTTGGATTGTGATTGTCATAAATCTTAGATTGTTCTTCATGAACTCATACAAATTTATCGGTGTATTCATTTGTAACATTTGTTTTTAATTCCAGTCTTAAAGGGAAAATTCAATTTGATTTTAAGTGGAAAATGTTTTTAAGTGTATCCAAATTGTGAGGTCAGATTTTTTATAAAATTGAAATTTTTCTGAACTTTACCAAAAAGATGGACCATTTTATGCACTTGGTCGTTATGTGAAGAATGTTTTGTATAATTTTACATGCATACATTCTTCAAAAGTAAATAGAACATAACAATGCAAAGCTTTTTTTTCTTTTATACATTTTATCAAA
The DNA here is from genome assembly GCA_006491835.1 of Architeuthis dux. Lineage (NCBI taxonomy): Eukaryota > Metazoa > Mollusca > Cephalopoda > Oegopsida > Architeuthidae > Architeuthis > Architeuthis dux. The sequence continues at coordinate 3,473,481 of VCCN01004630.1, forward strand.
TTATTTTATTTTATTACATATCACGTTTAGTGTATCATTATAATTTTGTATATCATTACAATTCACAATTTCACATGGAAGGAATTTGTTTTATATAAGAAAACCATTAAAAAATATCATTAAAAACAATGTTCACACAATTAAAACATTTTTGCTCATTTATTTGGATTAATTTTTGTATACTGTGTATTTTGATGTTCTTCTCTCCTCATTGGGAAACAAACCTTTGAGTTCACACCTTTAAAATGGTTACTAACCATGATTTTTTATAAAGAAAACAAACATCAAATGAAGATGATCAGGGAATAGCCCATCTGAAACAGTTATGGCTAGTCTTCAAGGCAAAACTTCTTTCATTATTATTTCTTGATTCATTGTACCTGAAGAGCAATTTAAGGTTCAAATTAAACAGAATAATCATTCAGACTCTTCCTTATATATCATATTTCCCAGCGTCAAGGACACTATATTTTCCAAAATATTTCTTTAAAATTTAACCTGCATCCTACAGGCTGGAGGTATTTTATGTTTATTCTTTTTTTTTTAATTTTGCAAATCAAAATTGGGGTGTGTCCTTGTGGCTGGAGTGATCTCAATGCTGGGAAATACTGCTTTTGGGTCTTAATTTTCAAATATTTATACTTGAGCTTAGGGACCAAACTTTAGTTATCTAAAAATTACCTGTGAAATCTTAAGGTGCAATAGCTTCACAACTGGAATTGGTCCCAATATGCTTTTCTGAAAATTAAGATATTGCTTCTGCCCAACACACACTCTCTATCTCTCTCTCTTACACACACACACATTTTTACTCACACAAACACACACATGCACTTTCTCATTCTCTTTCATGCACACAAACACTCTCTCTCATGCACACACACACACACACACACACACACACACACATATATACACACACACACACACTTGCACTCACACATATATTTCCGTTACTGAATCAAAACTAAATTTTGTTTTATTTTTACTGGAATTAGATTATCTTTATTTTGCTTGTTTTATTTAATTTGCTGTTGATTTTCTCAAAAGGTTTAAAACAAGCTAAATTTATTTACATTCATATAGGTATCAAACCAATTGATGATACCAAATTTTACTAAGACATTATAACTGTTGTGATCTCTGAAAAAAAAAGATTTGTTCCCCCTTAACCAAAATATCTGCAAAATCTGAAAATAAAATTATCAAAATTCAGTAAAATTTAAAAAAAACATTTTGATCTACTCACATACACAGTCAGAAAAAGTCACATAGCCTATGACATTTGCTGTGAAAAGACTTAACCCATGTGCCAAATTTCAGTTTCCTCGGTGCAAAATTGTGGCCTACAATTTGGAATAGACATACAGACATTCACTTTTCTATATAAAGGTATATAAGTAAACAGAATAAGTGTTATGTTCTATTTATTTTTTGTCTAAAACTTGATCTTGATAAACATAGTCACTTGTTATAAACATAAAAAAAAAGTCTCACTTAAAGTCACCATTATTCCATTCTGTAAAATAAAACAAAAAAGATTTTTTATCAATTTAAAAAAAATGCCTCAAAGTCTTCCGACAACAACAATCACAATTCCACTTTCAAATGCTTCAAGCGGGACCAAAATCCCTGTGATGAATTTACTCTGTATAATAATAATTCTGCTGGTGGAACAAGAATTCTTGAAATTTGGCCCTGGCGCCAGGCACTGTCTATTTGTAGAATGTTTCTATTTACCAGGAAGATTTTTGGAAGACAGGTCAAGGCGGGAAAGCTTTGAAGCCACAACTCAAACGAATAGTTAGCAGACGGTGAGATTTCACTCCATGCATCATCATCCGCTTCTTGTACACAGAGTTTTTGGCTGTAGTGGTCCCCATCTGCTTTTCGTTTTGTGATCATTTTAGTCTTCAGTCATAAAAAAAAAAGAACCATCAAATAACCGTGGCCTTGCGATACAAAAAAAAATTTAAAAAATATGAATGGTTATTATTTTATCTATATTATAATGACCGATTTCTGTATGTTTGTTTGTTTGTGGGTTTGTTACCGTAACGCAGCAAAAACAGCACATTGTAGCGAGATTTTTATTAGCACAATATCGTTAAAATGCTTGGAGGAGAAAAAAGGAATTGCCAATCCAATTTTCAACTTATTAATAATAACGTTTACGCTCACCCCAATAATCCATATTATAATGATCCTATTTCTCAAGGGAGATAACTCCAGGTATAATAAATGCTAATTATAGAGTAGTATCCCTTATTTATTAGCAAATAATTATAATATAACTTCTATAAATAGGAAGTGACATTGAGTTTAATGGCTGCTGAAGCCGGCCTTTATATGAGTTAATCATAAAAAAATGACCAAAATAAAATTTGTTAAATCCTGGTTAGTTTTTCACTAAATTTTATTTGTACGTGTTCTATCTGAGCTATCATCCTTTGTTGTACTGGGAATTCAAACATTTTCAAGATCATCAAAGAGCCATATTTCAATTTAGAAGCAGCTAGAAGTTTTCAAACTCATCTGCAAGAAAGTTATAAAGCTCTGCTTTTACAAGAACAACACATAGTCGAAAGTGTTAGCTAATTTTTCTGTATTTTCTATTTTTATAAAGATTTATCAATGTAAATTTCTGCTGAACCAATAAATGATGGCAAATATTTTTAAAAAGAATTATCCAAAATATGAAATATATATCCACTTTTATTTTTTATATGCTGCTTTGTATACTTGCTTATCTCTTTTATTTCATGATTTATTCAATTATCTATTGCAATAAAATAAAAAAAACTCCTGAAATCATTTTAGGTGAAGTTTTCCTTTGGTTTATTATTGAATGTTTTCTCATCTGCTTTTTTCTGATTTTATTTTTGGTCTTTTTTGCTTGGCTTGATGACAGTCATCACAAAAAATATCAATGACTATTTTGTTAATGTTTCTACTTGTCTTTTTGTTTTCTTTTGCTTAGAAAATGCACCATTTTTATTTCAGGAATCATGGAATTGCAAGTGGATGTATTCATTGCATGATCCACATTAAATTTAATTGTGTTCTTGTGCAGGCCACCCCCATCCCCAGCTCCTTGAATCATCCACCACCACCATCACCACTATTTCTTCTTCATGTTGAATTGTTCATTAGAAATTAATGCCTTTATTTGCAGGATTTTGAGATGTGCTATGCAAAATATTTTCCCATAATTCCATTTTTTAGTTGCTACATCAAAAGCAAAAATATATTTGTAGCAGAAATATTACTTAGTTTTTAAGATCTAACTCTTTCTGTCTGTGAGTAATATTCAACTACAAACATATTTTATGTATTTTTAACATACACTAAGTTTAAGTTAATGGAAATGTCTTTTGTATAAATTTCTTAATATAAAGGATTTTAAGTGTGTGTGCATGTAAAAGTGTGAGCAGAAAAGGCATAAGTGTAAGATGCTGTTTAGGAACAATAATATTTCCTCCTAACAGGGAAAATTACACTGTTGAACTGGCTTTCTGTCTGTCCTCTTATCTTGATCTAGTGGCTCCAGTTTTTGGAAATGTTCAACCAGATCTTTGATTAGAAAAACTTGATCATGTTTCATTAAAATCTACACAAAGATTCTGCTTAAAGTATTTCTTGGATACTGAGCCAAAGTTTTGTCTTACATTACATAACAAAAATTCATTACTCAACACTTTTTCCTAATTTTGCATGACCTATCCATACACCAGAGAATCTTTTTGTTAATTCATCTTGCACTACTGTGGTTACACGTCGGCCAAATTTCTTTAGGTTCTGCACTAATCTGTTAGCAGGATTTTCTGTCATCTACAAGTCTTTGGGAGTCTGATCAGTAAAGAAATTACTTCCCTTGATTTAACCATTTCGAGACTTTTGGGACATATATATCCCAAGGTCTCTATGACTGCTGGGATATATATATGTCTTGTAAATCTGTTTTAGAAAAATAAAGTAAATGAGATTTTTCTGGCTTTTACAACTGCTGACAATGACATCATCATAGTATTAAACCCACGCAAAAATTAGTCTGCATTGCATGACTGAACACGAGAGACACCACTACTTTTTTTTATATATTATAGATTTATGACTGATTGTTATGTGAAAATGTATAAAGTAAGAAAAACATAACTTTTAATCTTATGTTTCTTTTAAACATCTGAGACAGCTTTGTCCCAAGAGACATTTTAATGGGATCATAGTGTCCCAATAGTTTTTTTGTTTAGTATGGTGGCCTATAGGCCCTATATATATTTTGCCTAAATTAGCCAGATTTACAAAAAATTATTGTTCCGTTTATCTGTTGTATACCAGGAGATGGTATTTTTTTTTATAGCAAGTTCTGGGTATCCTATGTGAAAATTTAATATTATCTTCATTTCTGTTTAGAGTGATGTAAAATCTAAACAACAATAAATGTCTACAGGTACAAATATGTCCCGGGATAAATGTCTAATAAGACAAATATATCCCATCATGATTTTAGTTGTTCAAAATAGAAAAAAATTCAGGCATTAAGTATCTTAATAGTTTAGTCTTGAAAGGGTTAAAAGAAGAAAACATGGAGAAGAATGTTTTCTACTTTCAAATTTATTATTGAAGATTGTGACTGATTTGTTTTTACTTCCGTTCATTGTTTTTACGATTTTATTTCTAATAATATTTAATATCAATTGCAAATTGTCCCATTTTGTTTTTGTTTTTAGATTAAGCATTTGTCAAATGTTCAGGAATGATTATTTTGTTGCAATCCAATCTTAAATTGTGATTTGGACCAACAGGAGCCGAAACTGGGTGATACAGTGGGAGTGGTGGGGTGCTGGTTTTTTGTTTTTGATTTTTTATAAAATATTGAAAATGTGTAATATAAATGTTTATGTCTGAAATTTTAAGATGAGGGATTATCATTATGTATAAGTGTTTTTGGATGGTTTATCATCAAGATGAACCGAGACAAGGAGAACAGTCCAGAGATACTTATGCATAATATAAATGTTTTTATTGTCTCTAGAATATGAAAAGAATCTCCTGGTTACATGATCATACACACCTTTTCTGCCCATGAATAATAACAAAATTCACTTCTAACTTTGTTTCAGAAATCGATAACAAATAAACAAAGGGAGATTTTATGGTCTTCTCTTTTTGAGAGAAGCCTTTTGGTTGAGATCAAAGTGTAGTATCATTTTGTTTTGAGGTCTTTTGCCTGAGAAGCAAGAGAAGCTTAGGGTCCAATTTCAGAGGACCATCCCCCCAGGCAACTCCACCCCATTGAACTTAAATGGGTAGGGCCAGGTTTAATGTCTGATGCCTTAGGCATCCCAAGAAAGGAAAGTGCTGAGGAAACTGGACTATTTTTGTGTCTCATTCTGCCCTGTGTTGTTTATTTCCAAAATTTGTAGACGGCTACAAATGCTGTCAAAAGTTTTTCATTTGGTAAAGTAAGATATAGAAACAAAAAGTAGAACTACAAGGATGCATCAATAAGTCCACTGCCTAACACTTAATTATTAGCTGAATTTTGATCTGAAACTTTCACTGCATAGTGTTCGATCTGTGATTAATATTCACCACTGAGTTAAGAGCTTTGACAAGGAAGGGAATTATGTGGAAAAAAGAATTTGTTGTATAAAATAAAAGCTTTTTTCATCATTAGGCTACAGACTTATTAATGTACCTATTTATGTATATACGAGAGTGGATCAATACGTCCAGAGCCTGACACAGTTATTAGCTGAATTTTGATCTGAAATTTTCACTGTATAATGTTCGATCTATGTGATTAATATTCACCACCGAATTAAGTGCATTTGCAAGGTAAGAGATTATAAATATTTGTTATAGAAAATAAATGCTTTTTCATCATTAGGCTACAGACTTATTGATGAACCTATGTACTCTTATTCAAGGGAATCTCCAGGATCCCAGTCAGTATTACTTATACAAGTGTACCACTGATTTTCCAGCAACTGATGGTACAATACCTCTTTTAATCCAGGCAAAATTACAAGCAGACACTTGAATTTCCGGCAGCTCTCACACTAGTTCACTGAGTGGCAACAGGTGGTGTTGTGTGTGGAGCCATCTCTTAATTGTTTATACTGAGGTGGAAATTATGTTTATATGACATGGGGCAAAAAACAAACCTCATTCAATATTATAATTTTTCATAGATTGTGGGACAATTCTCAGATATCAATTCATCAAAGGTTTATCAATAGAATAATAACATGCATTTTTATTGATCTTTTCAGAATTTTGATGTTTGAGGAGAAGAACAAACCCAAGGAAATACCAAAGGGTCCTCCCCCGAAGCGTGATCTCAGCGCCTTACCTTGAACGGAACCAACTTCCCGAAGGCCTGCACTGACATCAGTTGTCAGCAAATCGATTTCTGACGGTGTGCTCTGTCGGAATGTTCTTTTAGGAAGAGGAGCATATTTTCTAAAGACGAGCAAATCATATTTGTTCACAATCATATGTCAATCATTATCATACTGTCATAAAAATCCGTCTTTCTTTTTAGGCTTCTAATTCCGAAAAAAGTGTCGCAACTTTTATTATTATTATTTGTTATCATTATTAATATTACTATAATTTGATTCTGTTAACGTTTCTGAATTTCAACCTGGAATTTTGAATTCTATTAATAATTTTTTTCAAAAATGTTAAAATGAGTTCCAAAACAATTAACAGAAAACTTTTTCCGAAAGGAAACGCTTGATCCGTGCGAGTATCAATGGTGCCATCTGATAATATTCAAAGCTTGAATCCCTTCAACATTTTCCTTGCTTCTCTGTCTTGATGAATTTTGAAGAAGAAAAGAATTATATTTTTATGAGAAAAAGCAAGACCACTCGCTAAAAAGTTGGTATATGGTAAAGCTAATAAAGAAGTTTTAGGGTGATGCACTGCTCAATTTTCTTATTTCCATAAACTAAAAACTATCCAAGGGAAATATTCCTAAAGCAATCAGCCAATCAAAATGTTTATTTTCTAATCTTTATATTGAGCATAGAATCATAATATCACCAATGGAAAATTTGAAAGAAGAGGCTATTTAGGACCACTTCAAATAAAAGTAATCTTGACCACAAATGTTTTCTAGCAATCCGGGCAATAATATTTGTGAGACAATGACTATAGCATAGTTTGTATCGAATGTTCCCTCTAATTTTTTCATAGTCTGCATGGGACCAAAAAGCCTATAAGCAACTGAAGAAATGCAGTGTGCAGATAATATTTTTACTTTTGAGACAACCATTATGTCTGAAGTTTATGAAACAAAGATCAGTTCCTTTTAACAAGTGAATAATAAAAGAAATGATTTATTCAGTATATTGATTTTTCTTTAGTATTTATTCATGATTATTTAATCTTATATCGTGCACAGCATTAAAATTTTAATGCGCAAGCATAATTTTTTTTGCACACAGCTGGGCAACTTAGAGGGAACATAATGTTTGCCCTAATTGTACCATCAAGACAGTAGAACAGCAAGTCCCGATTACCAGGCATTGTTTTTGAACTTATTTTCAGCTTGGGAATCTTTACATTAAATTACGAGGTGTGGGTATTAGATTATGAGACTGGGCTGGTACAAGTTGAACCGCAGTGCGCATGCACAAACCATGTGGTACATATTGACCAATGTGCATGCATAAACAACCACTCAAAGTTTCAATCCGTTTGTGTCTTCAGTTTGCTGTTACGCATCGCTTGAAGTAGACATGTTTTTTTGATGTGTCATAAAAATGGTATGTTCAAAAATCAAGCACTGCATCAATCTGTTGTGCCACTTGTACTCATCTGCAGGTGACATGTATTCTTTCCAAAAAACTTCAGTTAGCATACAAAAAGATTTGGTAGCTATTTTGTTCAATTTTACCAAAAATTTCAAATTGTTACATTGTTTGCATTCATTGGTGAAGTTTGACTTGCATAAGACCAGTCTCATTATTTAATTGCCACACATCGAATTTTTTTTTTATCTTGCTCTCTTTCTTTCTCGGATTCTTCTTCTTTTAATTCCTTTCAAACTCATCTCTTTGCAATTGCCAACATATTCATCTATCAGCATTCACTACTTAGCTCTGGTATAGGTATTCAACTTTACCAGATGCAAAATTCATTGCTGTTATATTTTTGTGCATTATATTCAAAACGCACAAAGTACTAAAAGAAATCAAAAGTTAAATAAATGATCACTCAAATTTGTATTTCACAGTCTTGGTATGTCGGTGAAAATTTCTTGCTTTTAATCTAAATCGTGTTCCAGATCTTCTGTCCATCTTGGTAAGATGTCTGACACAAGCAAGACAAGAATATTTTCATCCATCAAATTAACAACCTTGAAACAATAAAAGAGAAAATATATTGTAAATAGATCTTTATGGACTATTATCCTCAACTTAGTTGTTTTTTTGTATGCAACGTTTCAGCTGTTGTACCCTACAGCCTCCCCTCAGGTGTATGTCTTGATTAAGAATATTATCGGAATGTCTGCAGGACAACCCCATTTTATCCATGAGCATAGACTGTCTTCATTCCGCTGTCTATGTCCAAGTGGGGTCTTGTATTAGGCCATCTCATTATTGACAATTCCTTTTTTAATTATTTTGGGAGAGTTGAAAGTCTTGTTTCAACCGAAAGGTGTCATTCAAAGGGTTGCTGAGTTCATCTGTCACCATTTTGGCAAATATAAAGGGGGTGATAACCCTATTTCCCCCCGTGGCAGCCAATATTTTGAAACAACCAAGATGGGGACAATAGCCCAAAACGATTTATGTACACTGTACAATGATAGTTCCTCATCTCAAAAATTCAGAGAGAAATATGTTATTTGCATTATTTTAGCAAAAACATTATAATTAACTTTTACCAAGACCTACTTGCAGTTTTTTATCCATATTTTTTAGGTTTTTATTATGGCAGTCTTAGAAAAGATTATTTTTTCATATTCTTTCTTTCTTCTTCCCATTCTCTTTTGTATTATATGTGATTATTTTCCATAAAACCTTAAGAGAAACAAATTAAAAGTAGTCATTTCTGAAAAACAGTGAATGACTGATCAGGTGATCTTTATTCTTCATATTTAACTGAGGTCTACCATGCAACAACATCAAAGACACGCAGGCAGTGGTGGATTATCTACCATCAGGGCCCCTAGGCTTAAGCCTACTCAGCCTAATGGTTAATCCACCACCACTGACAGACCATTGCAAGAGTGAGTTTCCAATATTTTTTTTTAAAAAGGGGGAGATAATTAACATTTTAATAATAACTTTCTCTTTTTCTCTTCAGTCTTTCTTAGCTTTGAGACACTCAGTGTTGAATCTTATACAGAGTAGCAAACCACTACTGTTGTATTTACATATTCATTTATTTATTGTCATTATTATTGAAGGAATCTTTGGAGAAGAGCATTGCCCATATCCTGGCGTAAATATGCAGGATTTGATATTTTAATTTGCTCCATGCAAGCATGTAAAGCTACAAGTTTAATACCTCGCTTCTGATTGAGTATTGCTATAGTCCAATTGTACAGAAATTATGATGCATTTTTGTAAAGAAATGTGTATATATTGTCCACATCTTTTTTTTCTCCTAGAATAATAATGTAAAGTATACAAATGATGGAATGGGATGATTGGGCACAGCCGTTTGGGCACTGCCAATTAGGCACAAGCCATTTTAGCTCCAGACTTGTGGGCACTAGACATTATAGGCTAGTGCCAAAATGGATTGGCACCCAATCAGCTTTGCCCAAGTGGCTGTACCCAAACGGCTGTGCCAAAACATACCCTTCCCTCCAAGTGAGCATTTTTCCTGCTAAATCATTATTTTTGCATGTATTTATTGGTCCTCAAATCTTAAAGCAATTTGATGCACAAACTAATATTTTGCTTTGTAAATGCAATATTTTATCTGCAAATAACACAAGCTCTTTGATTGCAAAATCCAAAAATATTTGTATTATTTCCACCCCCCACCCCACCCCCGCACACAGACACACACACACACACAAATGTCAGATCTTCACAAATAATTTGATCTCTGGGATTTTTCAGACAAATTCTAGTTATTACATCAAACACTTTAAAGCATTTTTAAAATGTTAATTTTTGTACTGTTAACTCATAGAATGTAAAAATGTTAAACTGAAATGAGTTAAAGCCAATTTTTCTAATAAAAGTAACATTTTATTAATATTGTTAATTATTAATTTTACAATTTACTAATATTGTTAATTATTAATATGATAAATCAGTGATATTATTAACAACGTCAGTTTTCCGGTGTAAACAAGGTGACCAATTTGAGTTCAATAAGATTTATTAATGCCTTCAATTTTATCCAAACCAAAATTGAAAAAATATGATTTTAATTATTTATTTCAATGCTTGTTCCCTGTGAATCTGAGAATTTGAATTAAGAAATAAATTAGATCATTTTCTTGGTTCTATTTTAATTCTAGTGGTAAAGTGAATTATTAGAGTTTTACCTGTTTTTTGTTCTGCAGTAAGATTTTAATGAATTCCTTTACATTTTCAAATTAAATTAATCCTTTTTTTAATATGTTTTTCAAAAATTGAAGAAAGAATATGGAGAAACATTTTTTTGCTTCATTTAAATTCTTTGTTACACTCTGAAAGTTAAATTTTAGAAGCTTGGTAATCAAAATTACAACTTTAAATATTATTCATCTAAAGGTTGATTTTGGTGGCCATTATAAGCTTGATGTCAGCTCACTTCTAACTTATAAACTTCATATTATAATTATTTGCCAATAAATAAATAAATAAGAGGAATTATTCTATAATTAGCATTTAATATACCTGGAGTTATCTCCCATACAAAATCAGATTATTATAATATAGATTATTAGGGTGAGCTATGGTTTGTACATATAATTGTACATATTTAATCAATGCATTTTAATAGAAGATCCAAATATTCCATAAAAATCCTAACAAATGCTTTCTTATGAATCTTTTTACCTAACTTTCTAAACTGAGCTAATTACACAGTTTTTGATTGCCATCACATTTCCAAGCAATTCATTCCTGACTGCTCACTGTAGAATTGTTTATCAAACCAAAAGTCACTGTAGAATCAATCATTTATAGATGCAATTGCTTCACAAATGTCCTTGCCGATCACATCGCTCTGTCAAAAAAGTGTTGTCTGCAAATTTAGCTCTATGCACTAAACATATTACAAGAATTATTTTTGTTTTCAATGCACATATATATCTTCACTCCTGTTGCATATTCAGCATGGCATGTAGAAACACCAAACACCTGACTGTTTCATTGTGTTCTATAGAAGCTTACAAATGGGTTTAGGTCTATAAAAATTATCCTTCAATCAAAAAATGCCATTTTCAGTATATAATCATGGAAACTGAGTCAGTGGTCGATTTTAGCATCTAGACAATTTGTTTGCATGTCAAACAGAAGTTAACCTTTAGCACTCTGCATTCTTTTTCAAGGGGGCTAAGATTGTGTGCACTTAATAACTTTGAAAGCCTATAACTTGTGTGTCTGTTCATGTATGACTGAAATTGACATGACAACACAGCCGCAAAATTCAAAATCGTTTGACAATTGATCAGAGTCACCTGCAGCGGCAGGACAAACTTTTTGCTCACTGAATGAAGTCTTCTACAGGGTGCTAAAGGTTAAAGTGAGCTTCACTATATATAGTAAAAAATATGTGCATATTTAAGAATAACTCAAAATATATCAATTGACTTATTATTATTAATCATAATTATTAACTGATTATTATGACCACTAACCTTTGAGTATAAATCAAAAAATGTTTGTCCAACTTTTATTGGGACAAATGAATCTCTTCTCATCCTTCCCGGATTTAGTTGGTGTATTAATAGTATATTTATCCGGTTGGTATATTAATGACCACAATATTTCTTCGCCTACAGTAAAAAGGTTTACCTCTTTTCTTGAATTATAAACCCGATGAGGGCTGAAGAATGAATCAGCTGAAATGTTGTGCTGACAAGGATGGGGAGAAGAGGTTGGATTGTCTGAACAAAAGTTGGAATGTTAACTCAAAGTTATTGACAATTCAACATTTTTAGTTGCTAATATTTAAATTCAAGTTTTATTCTTTTTTTATATTAAAACAAAATGGTTATGTTTTTCTTTGATTGATTTTACAAGTTCATTTTAGAAATAATTTAAATTGATTTTTTTGATTTTTTTTGTTGCTATTTGTGTGTGAAAATGTGCTTTATCCAGATGGCAGCATGGTAAGAATGGAAATTCACTGACAGTGGATATAAATTTTAAAAAATAAACCCCAAACCAATCATATAATTTTAACCAATTAACGTCTGCCTCATTATTACCCACAATTCATCATCCACTCAACCAAGTTGAGTGAGGCAAGAAAATTTGACAAGAACGTAACAGCAGAGACATGATTTTAAATCAGTGATTCTCAAACTTTATTATATGACAGCACACTAAGAAATATATTTGACTGGCACACCAACTCATTATTCCATTAAAATATGAACATGTTTTACTGTTTGATCACCTGCTTCCATATAGCAGTAAACTTTGAAGTAGTACTGAAGGCGTGTACTGTAAGTCGATGCACTTCAAAAATGAAATGAATTAGATTGAAACATTTCAGCAGTCAATGAACGAAACTTCTCAATCAGCATACTGATATATGTACTCATCACTCCTTTTTCCTTTCATCTGTCGCTAAAAAGGTTGAGATCTCACAAAATTTAGAGATAAAACCACTAGATTGGCAACTCTATGGTGGAAACAGGACAGATATAATACCCGTACTGAACATGTTCAAAGCTCGAAATACATGTTTGCGTATTTGGAACGATTTACTCGTCACACGTGGGAGATAGTTGTGGCACACTATTGTGCTGTGGCACACAGTTTGGGAACCACTGTTTGAAATCATGTTATTTATATCAGGTTTACCGATTTTCCATCCTTTCAACATCAGCTTGAAAAACTGTCCATTGTGCTTCCATATTGCAAACCAGGTATAAATAATTAAACTATAATACATTTCTACAAGAATTGATGAAGAATTTTTTTTCTTTTTAATTTTGAATTTCTGTAGACTCTAAAGAAATATTTGAGGAGATTTTGGTCCATTTCCATAAAAAAAGAAAAAGTAAATGAATTGTCCACATATTTTGGTGCCATGTCATTACAGTGGGGCCTTTTCTATTGCTAATACCAATGCATCTTCTCTACTCAATGGTAAGGGATGGTATTGTTACCGTGTACCTATTCACCTGGTTTTATTGTGATGTACATAACACTGTTAATCAATGTTGATGGTATTAAAATTTGTTATGGAACAGCCATAAAAATCATTACTCGTTTGTTATTTTTTATACTCTTGTGAAACACTTTTTTCTGCTTTGTAGAAAATTCCAGGTACTTTTTTTCCTTCTGAGGAAATATCTAAGATCAACAAAGAGTTAAATTCATCTCTTCTCCCCCCAGATATGGGTAAATAGTAGGGCAGACTGGACTCTTCATCCTTGGTTGGCAACCAGTCTAGGAGACAGACAACTCTGATTCAAAACTAGAGAAGTCCAACCCCTCATCCAGCATTGAGAGAGGAAGGCAACGAAATGTGTTCTTGAAATGTAAGGTTATCAGTTCTCTGGTGGCAGGTAAAAATAAAGGAGAATAAAAACGGACAGATGAAATAATGCAATCTTCGCCTCCCTCTAGTACAAGTGGAATAATTAGAAATAATTTAAAAAGAACAGAGAGTTTACCCCTTTTTCGAGCTGAAAGGGTTCTGAGTCTTTATGTAGCCTGATAAAGGAACTGCTGTGTCGGTAGATATGTTGCAAAACTTTGGCATATACAGTCATATAACTTGATAGCATTAATGACCTTGGGGATTTCCACTGAGTCAAAGGCCTTCTTGAAGTCAACAAATGCTACAGCGAGTGGCATTTTATATTCTGCTGCTTTCTCTTTTAGTTGATTCACCGAATGGAAATGGTCAATGGTCGAGTAGCTTTTTCTGAAGCCAGCTTGTTCCTGTGGTTGGTTTTCATCTATCTTTTGGTGATTCGGTTGGTGATCACTTTTTATGTAACAGCATTATGATTGCAGTGTCCTGATCTTCTGGAACTTTACTCTCTTTGAGGCATAAGTTGATTAGATGGACTAGTTTCCTAGTGATGACTTTACCAGCTTTTTTGAGTAGGTCGATGGTGATGTTATCTGGACCAGGTGACTTTCCTTATTTTGATTGTTTGATGGCTTGCTTCACCTCCAAAGGAGTAACTTCTGGGAACTCTTCAAACTGAAAAGGTTCTCCTAGAGGTATATCAGCAATATAAAGCAGTTTCATCTGCATTATACACTTGTTCAGGCTGAGGTTCTCATCATCCACAAAACTTAGCAAAGTTGTGCACATATTTTATGATATATATGTGTGATATGGAGACTTTCCGGGAATTGATTTTTCTTTAATTTTTTCTTTTAAAAAATAAAATCATAAGTCCCTTTTAGGATATTTGAAAGTGGTAATCTATGTGAATATGTGTGAGAGACATTAAAAACGTATATGTGTGAGTATATATGTATGTCTGGGAGAGACATTAAAAGTATATGTGTATATGTATATATGTGAGTATATATGTATGTGTGGATGTGTTGAGGCATGTGAAAATCTTCCCACGTGCAGCCCAAAACTAGAAGAATAAGGAGACCGGAATTGGTTATCCATAAATA
>VCCN01004630.1:3489582-3503209 GCA_006491835.1 Architeuthis dux
CAGTTTTAGAGAGAGGCTTTCTCTGAAAGTAGCCGGGTCATTGTCAGGCCTGGCCTGGCTCATGCTTGAGTTAAATTAGCTATGACTGAATGGCTAAGTGGAAGAGGGAGAGATGATAATACGGAAAGGATTGAAGACAGAGAAAAGAAAGAAAGAAGGAACGACAATGAGTATGCTAGATATGAGGAATTTTAAAATAAGTAGGAAGGAAAGAACCTGATTGACACATCACTATCGCAAAAAGTGTTAGCGATGCAATGAGATACTTAAATGCGTAGAAAACAGG
Source organism: Architeuthis dux (assembly GCA_006491835.1). Lineage (NCBI taxonomy): Eukaryota > Metazoa > Mollusca > Cephalopoda > Oegopsida > Architeuthidae > Architeuthis > Architeuthis dux. The sequence goes on from VCCN01004630.1 coordinate 3,489,869, forward strand.
CACTCCCCCCTTACTCACTCAAGTCACTCTCTCTTTCTCCCTCTACCACTTTCTCTCTATTTTTGACTCGTGACCAAGCAATGTTTTTGAAAGAAATAAAAACGAACATTTCCATCAGCGAAAAGAGACTTCTTTTTATATTTTTGAAACTTGTATCTTCGCCGCATGCAATGAAATATGTGCACTATGCAACATATACCCAGCAGCACCTACGTGGTTTGCGGGCCGTTTTTCTCCATAAACTTTATGCATAGAGATTCCATGACGTTTCTTAAACTTTTGATGCCACTCTTAACAGTAATTACACTTATGTACTAATTTAAGTTCTTTATGGTACATAAACGAATTAGGTTAGGAATTTTTAAAAACTGATGGAGCAGTAACATCCACCGCAGTATAAACAATTAAGAAATGGCTCCGTACACAGCACCACCTGTGGGGAAAATCAAGTGTCCACTTGTAATTTTGTCCACATTAAAAGAGGTGCCGGATCATCAATTGCTGAAAAATCAGTGATGTACATGTTTTAACTCTTTGATTCATGAGAGAATTCTATCCCTATGACATGCATTGTAAATTCTTAACAACATTGTTTTGTAATTTAAGATGGTTTTACAGAGGCGTATTATGAGACATACTCAAAATGAAAAATACTTTAATGTCAAGGAAATGTTTTTAATATGAAACCAGGATAAAAAAAAAATCATCATATTTTTATTACTCATTACTCAGCATCTTCTTCTGTTTTTGGAATTTGTTCGCTGAAAAAATATTGGAAGAACATCTAATTAGTTTTAATAATTTAATACATTTAATTGTAATTGTAATTGAGAAACAATTATTAATATCAAAATAATAAATTGTATTTCTTCATTTCAAAACTGAGGCCATTTCCAGAAGATCAGAATTAATCAGAAATAATCGCCACCATTGAAAATATGAAAAAAATGTCCACGTTTGTAGATGTGCAAGCATCTCTAGTAGCGATGACTGACTGACTAGCAAGTTGACATACCAAAACACTCCCACCATCTCTCGTTTCCCCCTCCTTCTATATTGTCTGCAAGTGCAAGGGAGAGAACTCACGCATCTATGGTCTGACTTTCAGGTTTGTAAATATCTTATCAAGATTGACAGCAGCCATCTTATTTCTTCAGACAAGAAATTATGGAGAAAGTAGGCTTTTTATGAATTCACTTGACTCTCAAAAAGTAATAAAAAGAATGAGTTCAGTAGCCCAAAAAACTATTATTTTGGAAATGACTCACCCAGAGTGTTCGGCTTGGGGAATAAATAGAAATAAACATGAAAGAACTTAAACTTGGATATTGTTTACTTACATATTCTTTATTTTGCGCAATTCTTTCAGTCTTTGTCTTATAAGGTCAGCTGAAACACAAAAAAATAAAAGCAAATTTACAGGACAAAATCTCTTGAATCTATTGTCAAGATCATCAGAAGTGAATTAAGATCAAAATATTCAATGAGTTAATGAAGCTAACAGTAAGGATCAGGCTCATGTTGCAATGGCCTGTGCGATAAGTATGCTAATCCTAGTATTGCTCTCTACATTAATATTAGGTTGTTACACATGAAAAGGTTTTGGGTTTTTTTTACATCATAGAGAATAATGCTAAAAGTGAAAGGTTTACTAATGTACTCAGATTCAATGTAAAAAGAGATATAATTTGTTATTATTGGAGGTTTTGCAACCCTTAACTGCAATGATGCTTACCCAAGAATTTGGACTAATTTCAACAGTGACCATATCATGTCATCTCAAAGCAATAAAAAAGGTTAAAAAGTTGAAAAAATGGGTCCCACATTAAGAAACGGCAAAGGTAACTTTGCTTCAGTGATATTATGGGCTGTGGTCAGACAGGAAGTGGTGTACAGTGAACATGTCACTGCCTCCAGACCTACTGGAAGGCCTGTTCTTCATTACATAGATATTTGTAAATGGGACCTGGAGGCAAGCAACATCAACCCGGCAGGCTGGGTGGCTGTGGCCGGAAACCGCAGCAGATAGAGACTTGCCATCAAGGCAGGTATCCAGACAATCAAGAAGAGGAGAGCGGACCAGTGCAACATTGTTTGTTGCTCAAGAATCAGTCACAGCAAGCACTGCTGCTCAGAGGGAAGCCAACAACAAAAAGGTCAGACAATAGTACCTCAGCTTCTCAGACCCAAATATCATCCTTCCTGTAAGAAAATGGACAAACTTTGACTTGTTGATACATTTTTAATTTGCTGTTCATTTGTTTCTCATACCTCTGGTCTGTTCTTTTGGTTGAATGAGAAAGCAAGTGGCGACATCTCTCTGACAATTCGTGCAAATCTGAGAGGCCATGTTTTGTAGCTCTTTGGGGCAGAGCCATTCTCCTGTGAACACGAGTTCCTGGCAATAAGGACAGGCAACCAAACGCTTCACAAATTCCCCTGAGAGAAAAAGAAAAAACAATTCTCTAGTTAAAGACAATTTGTTATTTTGTAGTAAGGAATTTTGAAATAAACAAAAATAGAAGTATTTTTCTATAATTAGATTGTATAACAGTTAGGTGATTGTTTATTATGTTCTAACTAGCTGTTTATGTAATCTGTTATAATATGGGTAGGAAAACAAATATGAATTCATCTCAATCTCACCCTCCACCCAAAGTCATCTATCTGCTATTTGGAGGATTGATCACTGGTGTTAAGTAAGTATTCTCATTTCAGTATTGAGTATTGAGTTATGACCCTTAGGCTGTAGAGCGTTTGTTGGCTTCAGGTAAAGTGCCACTGTTTATGTGATGGGTGAAGGAACGCCATGTTGTAATGAGGAGACAAAAGATGAAGCATGTGCCATCAATGTAAATAAGAATGAATAAATGAGTTTGTGAGTAGATCTTTTGTTGCCTTTTAAATCTGTTGGTATCTCTCATCACCTTCTTTACTTCTTAGTTAGGCATAAATAATCTATATTATCGGATTTTCGGAACAATCTGTTACAGCATGGCAGCCACTAAGAATATTGAGACCATTCTGAACTCAATGAACAGTATCAAGCCATATTCTGAGTGGCCTGTGGGGAGTGGACAATTTTCAACTAATTTAACTTAAAATTTAACATTTGCAGCAACTTTAGCAGTAACTATATGTTTATTGATTCAGTTTGTTTGCCTTATTTTTAATTTACTTGCCATATTTTTTAATTTGCTTGCAATACTTTTTAATTTGCTCGGGAAAAGGTATAAATGTCAGAACAAGTTACAAGTGATAAGGTCATGCCGCATATTTGGGAGGGATTAATTTAATCAAACACTTTGTATCATATTCTTTTTTTCTCCCACTTGCAATGAAGCGAGCAACATTTTGATTTAACATTATTGAATTTCTTGATGTGTTTGTATACTACCCCATTTTTTAAAAGTTCACTTTACACCATTTTATTTTTGCTTTCATGAAAAAAGACCAAAAGTGAAAATAGTGTTCAGTTTTTGTTTTGCAGCAGTTATAGAGGCAGCACATACCCTCTTCCTCTCTCCTACACAGTCTTCTGTACCTCTAACCACCCCAATCTCCAACGACTGAGTCTAATATACCATAATCACCATTTTGGGGGTCTGGGAACACTCAACAAGATTTCCCATATGAATTAATAGTAAGCACATCATTTTGGCCTACGAGTGTTTTATATGAATGCCCTACTTTCAGATAGTGGAAGAAACCTGTACTTTCAAACTTTGTGTTTGGGTTGGGCTGTAAATATCAGTTTCTTGAAAAAGTTGGAACCAGGTTGTTTTTCGTAATATCAAAGTATTAAATTTGAACATAACCTTTTCTATTTTATTTTTGTGGAGGTGGACCAAACATCTAGTTTCATTTTTGAAAAAATAACACTCCTTCCTTAAGGCTGACTTCCATTCAGTGTAAAAATTGTTACAGCTTCAAACTGAATTGTTTCTTCCAAAAGTAAGTGAGCAATTCCAGTTTCTATTCAAAAGCTTAAATACAATATATGCCAGTACATAAGATGGTCATTCAATTTAAATAAAAGAAACATGCAAATATTACACTGCATCCAATGTGCTGGTATTATGACTAGGGGGCTGTTTACCAAAGCTTGATATGGACAGTTATGGGGCTTGGATGAGTTGCAGTGAGCAGTAGTCCTCCAAATATCCTTGTAAACCATTTGTTTTATAGTCCAGCATATATGGTATGCAGCCTTTCAGGTTCTTCCCACCCGCAAATGATCTTGTCCAACTGTAACAAACATTAGATTTATTTATCAAGAAAATAATCATTATTATTAGCAATGACAAAAGATCAGTATGAAACTAATTCTTTTATTCCTTGTGGAAAGAATTTGAGATTCTGAATTGTGGGGAATCTTTGGTTTAAATGTTGATACAGACAAGATAAAGATAGCAAAAGGAGTAAGACAAGGGGATACAATATCACCTAAACTATTCACAGCGATCCTAGAAAGCATCTTTCGGAAAACTGAATGGGAGGGAATAGGAATAAAAGTAGATGGAGAACACCTAAGCAACTTAAGATTTGCTGATGACATCTCTATGACATCTTAAGCATCCGAAGAACTACAAAATATGCTAACCGACCTAAATAGGGAAAGTAAAAAAGTAGGTTTAAAGATGAATAGAACAAAGACAAAAGTAATGTTCAACGATAAAGTCCCCAAAAAGGTCATAAAGATAGAAGGCGAGATACTAGAAGAAGTCGATGAATACATCTACCTAGGTCAGGTAATAAAGCTAGAGAAAGACCATGACTGCGAAATAAAACGACGCATAACGATAGGTTGGAAAGCATTTGGTATGAACAGAGATATTCTGAAGAGCACCTTGCCAATGTGCCTAAAACGGAAAGTATATAACGGCTGCATAATACCAGCCATGACTTATGGTTGCGAAACCTGGAAATTAACCAAACGAGCAGAAAACAAACTGAGAGTAGCACAGAGAGCCATGGAAAGAGCAATGCTAGGGGTAACGCTAAGAGATAGAAAAAGATCAACATGGATCAGAGAAAAGACTAGAGTAAAGGATATTATACAACTAATTAAACAACAAAAGTGGAGATGGGCCGGCCACCTAGCGAGAAGAGATGACAATAGATGGGGGAAAAGATTAACAGATTGGTGCCCATGGGATAGTAAAAGAAGTAGGAAACGGCCAGACACAAGTTGGAGGGACGAGATAGAAAAGTTTGCCGGTAAGACTTGGCAGAGATTAGCACAAGATAGGTTGTCATGGAGGGAGATGGGAAAGGCCTTCGTCCAGCAATTGACTAATAACGGCTGATGATGATGATGATGAAGTTTTTCATCCAGAATCCCACATTCTTTCAACAAGAAATAAAATTAGTTTCATAGTGGGTTTTTGTCATCGTTAATAATAATGATTATTTTCTTGACAAATAAATTGAACTTTTGTTAGATTTGAAGAAGATTTTTTATTCTGTTTCCCAAAATACAACATAACTTTCTGAACAATCCAATAAAAACATCACCCACTTTTTTTTTTAAAGTCAAAATTGAGATACGTCCTTGACATTGGGAAATAATAATCGGGTAAGTAATTGTGTCACTAAGACCGAGAGAAATAATAGAAATGCTTAAAAATATCTCCAATGTTACTCAACAAAACAATTGTTCTAATTAGGCTGTTTAGCTTCCATTCTGTTAAACATGAAGCAAAGATGACTAACTACAATGTCACGTATTCGTTTGAAAAATCTAATTTCAAAGTTTAAAAGCTTGTAACAGAGAGGGTTAAGTGCAAATTAATAAAAGTAAGTGTAGCAATTACTGGTCAAATGGTTTGTCTGCTTCTTCTGAAGTGTTTGGGTCAAAAGGTTTTAAAGCCAAGATTTTAGCTGACAAAACTAGGGGAGACAACCATCAGATTTGTCTGATTTTGAGAAGAGTCATTAACATTAAAAGAGTTGTTTTGGACAATTGAACTCATTCTTTTTCGTTATTTTTTGTTGTTCTTTCCAGTGTACTATCCATGTGGAGAGAGTGGGTCTCTTTTTCCAGTAAAGTAAAAAAAACAGTAGGAAACAGAATTTTTTTATATCTGTTAACGCTTGTATGGAATTCTTTGTATAACAAAGAAAGGAATTGAAAACATCTTCAACATACCTTACAAGATAAAAAGAAATCTAAAAGATTAATGTTTGCTACTGGTTTTTACTTTTTCAATTAACTATCAGATTCAATTTAATTTGTCCAGTTGATACACTTTGGTTGTTTGCTTACTTTTATTGGAATGTGCGGATGTGTAACCAGTATTCTTGATGAAGTAACTTTTGCAGTACTTATGCCGATGAGGGTCACAGACATGTATGACATTCAAACACTTCAAAAATAATTAAATACATTTTACTTTGGAAAAGAAACAAAATTACTTGACCTGAAGAAGAAAGAAGAGAGAAAATAAATATAAAAAAGAAAGGCAATATTTTAAAGGAGTTTTCTGTATTCAGATAATCCACATATATAAAACTCAATGTGTATCCATACATATATATTTGTGTGTGTGTGTTTGTGTAACACTTTTCAATGATCTGATCCTAAGCAGAAGTGCTGGGGAGCAACATTTTGATCCTAGGCAGAGCTTGCAGATACTACCCTCTGATCCCAGGCATAGAGCTGGGGAGTGACACTTTCATCCTAGGCAGAGCACACAGATAATTGGCAATCCATACGTAAATAATCCTGTCATTTTTTATGGGTACTATGCAAGTTTGTATATAATTCTCATTTTCTTTATCACATTAATCAGTGAGTAATTAAAGCAAGTGATTGTATTTGATTTCAGGTTTCTCAGTCGGAAAGTGTAACTGATTCTAGCACAGAAGGGCCAGGGATCAGGCAGATAATACACTCTGCTCCTTGGTAGAAAAGTGTAATATCATAAACTAGCTGAAGCCATGGAAATTCTACAGGTGTTGACAACTAAGATTATCTCATGCATGTGCTCTTCTCTCACCCGTTGCATGTATCTTCTCATTCTTTCCCTTATCCCTTCTGATTTTTGTTGCCCTGTCAAGTTTTTGTCTAAATGTTATACAAACATGGATTAGTTTCATATGCAAAAATCCCTTCAGTAAACTACCTAACTTTCCCTCTCTCTTCCTACTCTCTTATTAAACTACCTAACCTTTCCTTTATGTCATTTGAACACTGGTAGGAACAAGCAGAATAATTTTATTGATGATGATAATAATCTGTTTACTTACCAGGAAATGATTCCATGATCCTTTCAATTTCCATCACGATTGACAGCAGAGGCTTCCAAAGAGCAGACAAACCTTCCTGTTCTGATTGGCTAAATGGATCGACATTTTTGATATTCACATTGAGATTTCTGTTTTTGATCAAAGTCGCTGCTGTCTGACGAACAATCATTATAACAGCCTCAGGATTGCCACATCGGAGCTGTACTCCATCACTCCAATGTTCAATGAAGCTCTGCTCCTCAAAGCGATAAAGACGGCAAACAAGCAGTTCAAATATGCCAACAGGAATGCTTTTCTTAAATTGAAAAGCAACGTTGATCCCGATTTTTGATCCTGCTGGTTCTAAATTATTGACTGTGGGTGATTCTCGAAACCATGGTATAACTAAATTGGGAGTTTTTTCGATCATTCCAGATTGAATAGAACCTGTTTTTTTTAGGGAATCTTTTTCTAACAGGTACCCAACCTCAAATGCATCACTCAAAAGGTTCAATATTTGATTCAAATATGCAGTTTTATCAGTTGAGACGACTTTAGACAAGATCAATTTCAAAAACTCCTGGCTCAAAATTCCTTCAAAGGATAATTTATTTGTCAGGTCTTCTAATCTGCCTCGTGACAGTTTAACTTTCTTCAGGCTTTTTTCCTGGAATGTGTCTAAGAACTGCCCCGAAGCAGCACTAACAATCTGACGAAATATATTGGTAACCCAAGAGGGTCGAAGAAAAACATAATTATTTAGTTGCTGATGTTTGGAAAACCATAAGATCTTCCCTGTGTCATGCAAATATTGAGAAACGGTATGTATCAAATGCTTCATACCAAATCTTGATGTGATCAAAGTGGTGTATGCATCCCAATCCATTACAGGTATCTCTAAATTATTTCCTTTTTCTTCTAAGAAACTCCCAACTTCAACCCAAAAGGTTGGAATAACCCTTGATACATTAGGAAACAAGTCTTTATCAATTGCCAAATTTTCAATAGTTTCATATAAATCGCAGAAGCCACTCATCGTTGCTGAACTGATCGCAATTACTTTATTAGCAATCAAGATTTTAGCTTGGAGAAGGTCCAAATATGATTTGAGCTCCTTGGACAAGGCTGCCGTAATATGTGGGTTTTGAGAAATCAAATGCAGTTCATCTTCAATAGACTTTTTGCGTTCACTAAGATAAGACTGTGCTTGACGTTTTATCTGCTGTGCTATTTGATGAAGCTCATCACTGTCTAAAAGATCCGAATGTGTTGCCACTAAGATAACACTGAGCTGATTGGTTCGTGAAATGATCCAGTCCAGCCACCAACCAATCATATTGGTGAAATCTTGGGTTTTCTTAAATTCAAATGCGTTAAAGCATAACAGAGTGATTGACGGACTTTGATAAAAAAGATAATGAAAATTAAGATCGCTAAAATCTCCACAAAAATCCCATATTGATAATTGTAATGATTCAGTATTGCAAGAAGATTCCTTGATGAATTCATATTGTTTATCAACTGTAATGTCATATATATCAACTCCACCAACACATTCAGATTTTTCCTGTAACTGTGACTGTTGAGCAACAAAAGATTGAACAAGACTTGTCTTTCCAGAACTGCAGGAACCAAAAACCATAATTTTTATACCTTGATACGTCTTCTTTTCAGCTCGTTCATCAGCAAAAAACTGAAGCATTGAGTGTAAGCCACCACTGCAGACCTCGGCTGGTGGATAGACTAATGGATTATATTTTAATATCAATTGTTGGTCAGAACACCAGTTCAACTTACTCAGAACCTTGCTGTTCAACATTTTAATCCTATTAGAGTCAAGGTCTAATTTTTTGGCTAACAAAAGTAAATGTTCAGGAAATTTAGAAATCTTATTATTGGAGAGATCAATACATTCCATCCTTTTTTTGTCTTGATATCGAATACTGAAACTCGGTAATTTTGAAATGCAGTTGTTATTAACATTCAGTGAGTTTAGATTGGGAAGGTTGAAGAGTTCGATTGGAAGGGAGACAACTCTGTTGTAGGCCATTTCTAGAACCTGTAAAGATGTCAGAAACTGAATGTCTACCTCAACTTGTAATATATCGTTTCGGGAACAGTACAAAAATTGAAGGCGTTTCAGTTGTTTTATATATGGAAAAATAGTTTGAAGTTTATTATTATCTACAATTAGGAACTTTAATTTTTTGAGATTTTCAATTCCTACAAGACTCTTCAGGGTATTATCACTCAGGTCCAATCTTTTCAGATTTTTTAACTGACACAGACAATTTGGAAAAGACCGGATTTTATTTGATGCCAATTTTAGTTCCACAAGATTTTGCAGATCCCCAACAGAACAAGGAATCCCTGAATTTGTTAAACAATTGGTACCAAGGTCCAATTTCTTCACGTTCTCCATTCCTTGAACCAAATATCCTGGAAGAGATTTCAGAGATAATCCTGTTGCAAGAAATCGGTGAACGCTTGGAGAGATAGCCAGAAAACATTTAAATGTATTTAGATTTGTGTCTAATAACTGAACAGTCTGAGGAAGACTTTGGTTGGCTGATGGTAAGCGTTCTGGCTGGAGATGTCTTGCACCATCAAAACCCACAAAGAAAAAAGGGCCATCATTTTTGTGAATGGATGATAAGTCTTTATAGTTCTGGGAGTTGTTGCTTAAGATGGAAATCTGGCCCATTGAAGCTACTCTTGTCATTTTGCTATTATGTTCTTTTCCAGATGTATAACAATCAATGACTAGAATTGAAGATATTAATAATGTAATATGTATTTTTGTGCTTACAATTAATAAATACTATTAGGGATTTAAATAAAAATGGAGTATTTGTAATATCATTCAACTTATCTATAACAAGAAACTATCAAGATTATTTCCCAACAATTTGATTGCTTCAGTAACTTATATCTGTATTTGTACAAAATATGTTGTAATGAGCATGATGTGAAGGAGACCTTTTTTGTCACCAAGTATAAGCTAGATCCTCGGATCAAAGGATCTGGTAATGATCAGGTGTTACCATCCTCTGATGAAAGGATAACTTTGTCATGCCATTCTCCTAATAAAAAGGGGTTTTCCACAGGAGGGTTACCATATGGTATCCAAAAGGAGGACATGTCCCCCTTTTTCAATTGAGTTAATGTCCTTCTTTCACCTTAAAATCTCTTCCTTTTTTGATTTACACTGCTTTACATGCATAATTCAGATTTGTTGGATGAGTTTTGAATGGATGGTTCTTAAAGAATACGAAAAGTACAAATATGATGATGTAGTATTTTAAGTTCTTGAACAAAAATGGTGTTATCAATGATGATGTAAAACTATATGACCAATTTTGCAGCCAGATAAATCTGATAAGACATGAACAATGGAGGATATTTTTAAAATCTTTCCCCAGTATCAATTGCTTTTCAGAACTACTTGAAATATGTGGATTTTATTTTTGTATTTCAACTAATAATGCAAATTTTGAGAAGTTGTTTTGCTGATAAATACCAAGTGGACCAATGAGTGGAACAGACTTAATATGGATTCAGTTAAGGCCCTGATACTCACACAATACTATTTTAAGGCTATGACGTGCATGGATTTTTACAGTTATTTATTAAGAAACAAAGAGCTTTTGTCAAAATAGGTAGTATCAGCACTATGCTATAAGATTATTTTAATGTTTTCTTTCATAATAATAGTTTATATCTTAGATGTTATTTTGTTTTTAAATGTCCTTCATTTCAATTGATTTCAGAATAGATTGTCGTCCTTTATCCTTTTTGCATCTGGTAATCCAAGGTCTTCCTAACTATGAGATTGGAGAAGTTGTATTTGACGTTGGCAGATTTGATGAACTTCAGCACTTGTTTGTCATTTGATTAAATAAACATATTCAATGTTATGCATTATTGAAGAGAGTCTGGGTATGATGAGCCTTTCTTTCTCTTGTGTATATAACTTTTGGGGGATGTCAACTTGAGATTACTGCATTGCAAATCAGAGCCCTAAATTACAAAAAATAGTGAAGACAATATACAATCAGATCAAATATTTGCACCATATATAAAAACTGTGACAGTATTAACAAACACAAAATATTCAAACAGACAAAATGACTTGTAGATCAACCAATTCCGAGTGTAGATTTGCAGATAAAATTCATCCAATAAGGAGATGCAAACATTGTGCATTGTTACTATATAGCTCTTCACATTTACATCCAAAATTGAATAAAAGCATTTTTAATCATAAATTGGCATTCAATATATTAACTTTGTTAATCAAAAGATAACCAATAAATCAGTATATTCAAACTGCAAATCAATAAGTATTCTATCAAATCACATCAAATGTCTCACTTATCTACTGGCTACAATCTTGGCCCTGAAAGTTTGACATACATTGATTTGTTTTTTAAAATTTCTGTACGTTTGTTTAAATTGAACAATTGCAGACTTCCATTAAGATGAAAGAAAATATTAATCAAAATTAATAATAATAATGGTAGACAATGCTTCATCTAATAACATTTTTTTTTAAATAAATCAAAATGCAGACGTTTCATGACTTTTCAGCAAAAGCTAATGGCTGATTCAGTTTTAGTGATTAATTTGTAATTTCTTCAGCCAGTAAAACAAAAACAGCAACTTATTTTCTTTTCTTCTTCTTTTCCCTTTGACTTTTATAACTTCCTGGTATTTTTGTCCTGGTTATGACCTGAACAGACAATTGAATTGAATTAATGCTGTGATAAATAATTCCACACAAATATTGAATGGTAGAAATAAATCTTCACTTGTGCTTTGACTCACAAGCCAATCAGCATTCAGAAGATTATAAATACAAAATAAAACAAAAACAGTTTTAGCTTTTTATGTTTTTCTATTGGTGGTGCGGAGTGGCATAAGGGTTACCAGCATGGAAAACGGAATCGTCAGTTTGAGTTTTGGCCGAGTCTGTTTACGTTCATTTCACACTAATACCTCGGGAAAGGCACAAAACCACTTCTTGCACAGTTTTGGGTAAATAACAGGGCAGGTGAAGCAGTCCATCTGTTAGAAAAAACCTACAGCTTGGCAGTCACCATATCTGGTCCTGAGCCCGGGTAAAGGAGAAGGGTTAGGCATAGGGCTAGCAACTCCACCTCATAAAACCTATTTGCTACATAAACTGCAGCAAAGAGATTGCGGCCCTATGCCCCACAAAGAATCTACAGGAATAAAAACATAAACACACACATCTTTAGAAAGCTGAAATATATCTTGTTGACGTCATTACTCGAGAAAAGTCACATCGGCAATGACACTTTCAACTTTTAAATGACAAAGAGACCATCTGACAACTTCAAATAGTAATCCATTGATTTTAAATGTTTCTGTTTTTGTCACCTGCTAATTTCAATGTGACCTAATGTTACACTAAACTGGCAATTAACTGAATTCAAGTAATTGGTAAAATAAGCAAAACTAAAAGAAATCTCTTACCAAACGCAGAATTGTTTGTTTTTCTCAGAGAAAAAAGAAGTCAAATTTTATCATCAGTTTTCATGACTAAAGACTTTAAAAATAGATAAATTCAGCACTTATTACCAACCCAGGTAATTAATATAAGTCCTGTAGTTCTACCAAAAATTGATCAAAACATTTTATTCACATCTACAATTTATTTGTAAATTCTTTTTTAGTAATAGAGTGGTAGGACTTTGGAATAGATTACCAGAATATGTAGTGCTATCAACAGATGTAAATGATTTTAAGAAGAATTATGATGTTTATTATACCACTGCAAAAGGTTTAAAGCCCTAGATATTGTATAAATATGATTGTTATTAACCAAAACCTAAGAAAAAAATCTAACAAAAATAATACAAATGATTTCTATTAGTGACACTATAGGCAACATTCCTTTTTACCCAAAGTTTATTTACCTGAGAATTCAGAAAATTCTAGAATTATCAGTGTTTAACTTCATTGAACATAAATTCGATCTGTTTATCTCTTTCTTGATTTTTATAGATTTTATAAGTATACAATTGGCTATATTCAGGGAAATAAAATAAAACAGCTTTCACTGAGTTGTGGGCTTTATAGCCCGGG
>VCCN01004630.1:3510065-3541729 GCA_006491835.1 Architeuthis dux
TATATTAGAAATTTATCTTCCTGACCTACCAAATCTTAGTGATATAACTGACTCTGAACTAAATCCTATGTATGTATGTATAAATACAGGTTTATATATATATGTGTGTGTTCATAAATACAAAGATATATGAGAGGGGATCAATAAGTCTGTAGCGTTACACATTGTTATTAGCTGAATTATTATCTAATATTTTCACTGTATATATTTCCTGGATCTGCCCCCAAATTTAATCAATTCTTTCTTAACCTATAGCTACTGATCCACAAAATGTCATTGAAATTCATTGAGAACCTTTAGAGATATTGTGTGTACAGACAGACAAACATGAGTGAATACATATACCTCTTCCAACTCTGTTGGCAAAGGTAACAAAATCATGAAAACTCAATTGTAAACACTTCCCTGACATTCAAAACTTATTTGGTAAATAAGAATAAAGACCCACAAATTTGAACAAAAAATGAAACAATGAGGACCTCTTATAAAAGAAATCATAATTAGAGACATTAAACAGAAACTCTACCTTTCAACTTTTGCTGAAGACTGAATTGTACTTCCTCAGTCTGAAACACCAATATTTCATGTGACCCCCTAGCAGTAATTAATAACTGATTATACACTGACAAGCCTTTCCTTTGGTTAGGTTACTTCAGTAGAAGGCTACATTGTGTAACAAAAAAAACAAAAAAAATTCTGCTTGAGTGGATAAAATCAAGAGACGATAGTTTCAAGACGGAGTGGCAAATTGTCAAGTCTGGACAAGCAAAAAAAGAATGGATGAAAGTCTGAATAAGATTTAAATTTGACATCTACCAAAAGCTTCACTTTTCTCTTTCAGTCTATAAGTCATTTTAGAATTACTTTTAAAATAGTTACTTTCTATTCAGTGTCAATATGCAGCTGTTTCCACTTGAAGCCAAAATTCAGTTTTAGAGCTTATTGGTATTTTTGTTATAAAAAAAATGCACAGAGAAAATGTTATTTTCATTTCTTTCAATTTCATTTGGCAAATGAGATATTGTAGAATTTTTTTCAAAGTGTATGTTTGCCAGCAATTGATATCTTTGTCTGAAATGAAAATTTTATATATATTTTTTTTATCATGTGACCCAGTGCAGGGTTGTTGGGGAACCACAAAGGATTTCATCATGACTATGTCAAGGGCGAGATAGACTGACAGAACCCATCCCTCTTCAGGCTGGTTTGGAATCAAAGTTGCCCATTTCCTAGACAGGTTGCCAACCATGTCTAAAAAAAACTCAGTCTGCCCTACTGTTTACCATTAGCTGGGAGAGAAGAGTTGGATTCATGCTTTTCCCAAGGGCATTAGTTCGAAGTGAACACAAACTGTCTCAGCCAGAGTTTGAACTTGGCTCGTTGATCCTATTCTCTGTGCTGTTAACCATTCAGCTACTCCGCACCTCTAATTCTGTTTTACAATTTTGTTAATTGCTTCTTTTATTATGAAAAATGCACTGAGAAAATCTTATTTCAAAACTGCCAATGGAGATGCCAATATATATATATATACACACACACACACACACATCACCACCATCTATAAGTCCATTGCTGGACAAAGTCCTTTCCCATCTCCTTCCATGACGTCCTATCTTGTGGCTAACCTCTGCCAAGTCTTACCGGCAAATTTTTTTATCTCGTCCCTCCATCTTGTCTCTGGTCTTTTCCTACTTCGTTTACTGTCCCATGAGCACCAATCGGTTAGTCTTTTCCTCCATCTATTGTCATGTCTTCTTGCTAGGCGGCCAGCTCATCTCCATTTTTGCTGCTTAATTAGTTGTATAATATCCTTCACTCTAGTCCTCTCTCTGATCCATGTTGATTTTTTCTATCTCTTAGAGTTATCCCTAATATATATTCACTCATGTCTGTCTGTCCACACAATATCTCCGGAAGTGTTCTATGAATTTCAATGTCATTTTGTTGAAGGGTGGGCCATGAGCTAAAGAACAATTGATTCAATTTTGGGGTGAATCAAAGAATTTTTTTTCAATTGAGAGATATCTTCTTTTTTTTCCTTCATATATTTATATAGAAGGAACATAGGCACATACAGAGACACAATGATTGGACATCTAAGACCAGACCATACACTTATATAGACAGACAACCAGGGAACATAAATCACAGCCCATACCCTCGCCTACTCAATAGCTGATATACAGAACCACCTAATCTAAACTCCCCTACCCTACCAGAACCCACACAAAACTTTCAACCAAAATCTAGGTCACAATCTTTCATTAACACATTATCTAATTACATCTACCATTTTGTTGGATTCCCTTAGATCCACATAAACATTTATATGTATTCACTCATGTTGTTTTTTTGTTTGTCCACACTATATCTCCAAAAGTTCTCAATAAATTTCAATGCGATTTGGTGAAACAGTAGTCCATGGGCTAAGGAAGAATTGGTTAAATTCTGGGACAGATCCAGGATTATTTTTCAATATATAGAAAAATCTCTCTCAATTAAGACAATAGTCCTAAATATTGAAAACCGAAATACATTTACTTCCACTGCATCATAGCTATATATGAACTGATTTTCATCCAGTTTTTAGATAGTGTACGACATTGACAGTGGTACGCACTCTGGGTATTTTCTAGTTGCTATGAAAAATGCAGAGAAAATTTTTATTTCATTTCTTTCAGTTTTATTTGAAAGAGGAGATAATGATGAATTTTTTTCTTAAATGCATGATTATCAGCAATCGACATCTGTGCCTGAAATTAAAGTTTCCTGCCATTAAAATGTGTAAAAATGTAAACACGGATTTTAATATTTTGTCCAATCTGCCCTGCTATTTATCCATAGCTGGTGTAAGGTGTAGGTGGCCTAACAGTTTACAACGGAGAATGAAATCGACAAGTTCAAACTCTGGCTGAGACATTTTATTTTAGTGCGAAAAAAGAAAAAGTATACAATTTGTATATACAAGCATATCATAACAATAATATTTACACAATGTCTAGGGCCTTAAACCTTTGTGGTGATGTAATATAATTCTTCTTAAAATCATTTGCATCTGTTGATAGCACTACACATTCCGGTAATCTATTCCAAAGTCATACCACTCTATTGCTAAAAAAGAATTTTCTGATATTCAATCTACTTCTACCGTACATATGTGGCCTTTCAGTCCCTTGTAGCCATTTTAGTAAAAAAATACATCAGGATTTACTACTTCTAAACTACATATAATCTTAAACATTTCTATTAAGTCTCCCTGATCTCTCCTATTTTCGAACAATGTTAATCCTAGACTTTGCACCAATACCCTTGGGAAAGGCATGAATCCATCTATTCTCCACGCAGCTATAGGTCTATTATATAAGGGCAGAATACTGGAAATGCATGTCAAGCTTAAACTTCTTAAGGTGTAAAATCTGTTCTCAATAAGGGTTACCCCCTATTAAACATAACTTCTGTTTAACCCATCACACTCAGATTTTACACCTGAAGAAGACAATTGAAAATAATTTATTTTAAGTCAAAGAAGAAACAATGTAATTTAATTTAAAGTTAAGAATCCTAAACCATACTCAAGTAGATACTAATTCATTAATACATTCCTAACCTGACGATATGTGAAGGGTTAGGGACCAGTCTACTATGGTAGTCCCAACATTGGGGACATATCAGATGTTAAACGGATAAGAACAGATACTACACTTTACTCTTAGCCAAAATGACGAGATGCTGCTGTCTACTGGGACAACAGAATAGGCCCAGTAGACCACACACTATAGTAGCACCAATTTTATCCCCACCCCCATAGATGCTCCCCCCCAACCTTTAAACAGTCAGTTATTCATGACATCCCCTTTTCGCATCAATATGAAACAGAATAGTTGACAAAAAAAAAAAAAAAAAAAAAAAAAAAAAAGAGGGGGGGGCACAATTTATTTTGATTGCCCACAAATAATTATTTACCAACCCTCACATGAAACCAGAAATATAAAAACATATAAGATCAAATTAAAATTGGATTCAAGGTCTAGTTTCTCAGTTTGGTGTAGGAAATGGGGATAAGGGAAATGAGATATTAATTTCCGTTATTGAAATCCTCTGCAAGATGACCCAGTGTTGGAAAGGTCAAAAAGAATCCGCTTGTATAGTTCATTCATATTATCAACAGTGACCCAATACTGACCAAGATAAAATGATTTTTGTGTTTGGGCACACAGTAACCTTTATTCACATAGTCATCATTTCCTTCTAATGAAACCTCAGTATATCTGAACATGTGAAATATAATCTATTAGGTTGTTACTACTAAAATGTAAAATGAAGCATGATAAACAAGAAAAAAAACAAAAACAGTAAATATTTAATAAAAATATGACCCATTTGAAGCAATAACCTTTTTCCCCCCCCCCAATGACCCTCTAGTAATAATGTGCCATCTCTATAAAATTATTTAGATTTAGTGGTTACAAATCCAGTAAAAGCACAAACTATGGCTTCCCTATTATTATTATTATTGAACCTTTTATTATGAATGTGAAGTTCAAAATGCCTGAAAAGATGATAATCTGTTGGAGAAAAGCATTTGTGCGAGTTGAATTAGAATTGTTAATCGAATGTTTCCTATTGGTAGAAAGGTGAAATTTACATAATGAAATCACGATAATGCACAATCGAGTGACCAAAGATCTCAAAAGCATTTGTGTGGGAAAAAAATGATTCATCCACCATACTCTGACTGTGCTTCAGACTTATTTAAGAGTTTGCAAATCCATTTTGATGGACGAAGACTCACTTCAAGAGAAGAGGTTGAAAATCAGTTATTATTCCAGGTCAAAAATCAAAGGAATTTCATAATAGATAGAATATGGTTATCAAAAGTGAAGGTGAGTATATAAATGATTAAGTGTATCTTCAATCATCACTATATTTGTGTTTCCGAATAAATTGAAACATCAGACAGAACTTTTGTAACCTGATAACTTCTGTGGTTTTCTTCCAGATTTGTTTTTATTGTAAAAGAAGAGACTCATTGAAAGCCTTTGTGTGAATTGAATTTGAATTCTTACTCAAATTCTTTCTATTGGGAGAAAAGAGGAAATTTACACAATGAAGACAAACAAGTTAGTCAAGTGAATAAACTTTTGCTTGAATGTTGTAACATGAGGTTATAGGTCAAAATGGGGAATATTTCTGAGTCTTGGAGTTGTTTACAACTGGTTAAGTCAATTGGTGCTAGTTTTTTTCTTTTCAGAATCAGAAATATGGTTGAATTACAGCTATTCATGAAACTTTTATCCTCCCTCCCTTTAGACTACTTGTGAAGCATAGGGCCACATTGCACTCTCAATAGGTTTTATAGGATAGTGCTGCTAGACCTAAACCCAAGATGGACTGCTTTACAGTTCTCCAAATGCCCATTTATTTACCCATAGCTAGGATTTGTGCCTTTCCCAAGGGTACAAAGAGAATGGAAGCAGCCTTGGCCAAAACTCAAACTTAGTTCTCAGATTCCATGCCAATAACCTTCCTTCAATGGAATGGTTAAGGCATTTGCCAATGTAAAACAAGCTCCCAAGATATGGGATGCAAGTTCAAGTTTTTATCAGAAGCAAATTACTTCTTTATTCCAATTACACACTGTTTATTCTAATCAGCTAATTGACTGATTAGTCAGTCAGGGTGGGTAAAACTGTGGCATGCCAGTGATTAAACCTCTGGTCAAAATATCTGCAAATAAGATTGAATGTAGGGTGAAGTAGGTAAAAGGCTGCCAAAAATTTTCCTTAGATATAATTAGGGCAATAAATAAAGTAGCTTTTACATAGCTGCTGTTGAGTTCTTGCCAATGGTTAAAAATAAAGAATAATATGTGGTTTCAAAAAAAAAAAAAAAAAAAAAAAAAAAAAAAATATATAAGTTTTCAGTTCATGCGATTACATAAGAGTTAAACAAAAAACTGAGAACCATGTATAAATACATGGGGAAAATTGTCAAGAAAATTACGTATTCACGCTCATACTATTATAGTTAATTAGTTAAGGCTGATAGATTAGTTATACGAGTGTAAAATGTATGAATATGTAATATTTCTTTAGAATTGAAGAAGTGACTGTATTTGATGAAGTGTAATGCTTTCTATTGTTGATATAATCGTTGCTTAGAAATTAGCGTTTGCTAATTTTATGTTTAAAAGAATACTGTTGCATAGTATTAATATTTAAAATTCAAGTAGATCAGCGTTTTATAATTTGAATTTAACTGGAAATGCCACATTGCCACTTAAATTCTGTAGTATATGACATAAGAAAGAGAAGTGGCCATTGTATTGCTGCTAACGACATTGTCACTAAAAACTGAATGAAAACCAGTTCAAATAGTTACGATGCAGGGGAGGTAACTGCAAAAGAAATCCTTAATCTGTCCCAAGATTTAATCACTTCTTCCATAGCCCAACCTTCCACAAAATTTCATTGAGAACTTGGAGATATTGCATGGACAAACAGACAAGTGAATAAATATACCTCTTCCAACTGTGTTAGCAGAGATAAAAATAAAGTTAACGATTTTTCAAAAGCTTTATTTAAAAACAGATTAAAAGTGTTTTATTTGTAGAAGACATAGGATCCAGCCAGTTACAAGAGAATTACTTGAAACTGCTTAGATCCGTCATGTTAGCATTTTGGATTAACTAAATACATTCTGATTATGAGGTCTGTCCAAAAAGTAACAGACCTGGATGATGTGATGTTTTGCCAAAAACCCCTGACTGAGATGGGAAGAATGACTCGCTAGTACATTGCGAATGCAACGGTCATACAGTAGGCAAGTTCACTGCTGATTGAGAAACCCCACAGGAGAGTGTTCACATGTGCAATAAGGTTCTCTTTTAGTTGCCAAGTTACATAAATGCCACACAATCAGAGATATTCAAAATGAATACTTTCGAGACAGACCATGAATACAAGTAAAAGCAGGTACTCAACCCATATAGCTTGACCAAATGAACAAAATATAAGTTTTCAAGAATTGTAAAATTTTTTGAATCAATTCCAGATCTGAAGACTAAAGTTGCAAATTCAAAAGCTCAATGAGAGAAAATGAAAAATTTAGACATTTTTTATTTACGAAAAATATAAATACAAATATAAAAGTTTGCTTTATAAGGAATTGCAAATCATTTTTCTCTAGTATAAAATCTCCATATCACAGGTTAGAGAAATTCTTGCATTTTCAATAGAGAACAAAAGAGTTCATTTAAAGAGATCCAATAAAATTCACATCAATGTTTGAGTATATAGAGCAGCAGTTCCCAAACACAGAAAAAAATGCATCATGGATATATAAAATCCATTCTCACCTTCCCCTGGGACTGAACAGATAAACCAAAGAATTTGATGACTTGGTCTTTTATATAATAAGATACTCTGAACTTAAATGATTGCCATTCTTCCAATCCTTTGGGAATGTATAAGTGGTCTGTGAAACAGGAGAGGGAGTAGAAAAGCACAAGGAAATGTTTTATGGCACATTAACTGCTATATAATGGCCATATGATGCCAATAAAGTATACAGATCAAAAAGCCTACTACAAAAACCTTAAAGAAATTTTTATATAACCCAATTACAATTTTTTTTTTTGCTTGATATTCTTCAAAGACTTGGACAGCATCTATAGATTTGTGACTTCAATTGGAGCCATGTTGGTGTGGCTAGATCTATTGCTGTTGGTGGGTCTTGATGCATTGCGAGCAATCGAGTGGACCAACTGGTTGGTTATCTAGCGCAGTTTGTTTACTGCCATTGTTGGAGTGGATTCGATGGAGTGACAGTTTGGCAAGTCCAAAGTTTTTAAACCATGACACGAGATGTCTGCATGTCTTTCTAATGGGGCTACATCTTGGACCTGATGTGTTTGATTGTGGTGGTGGTGTTGGAGACTAGGATAATGGGCGATGATAAAGATTGAATTGACCAGATATGGAGTCTCTGGTATCTCACTGCTCCCCAGATAAAAGTGAGGGTGGCGAGTGTGGTAATGGTGGAGGTGGAAAAATTTGGTGCTTTAAGTGAATTGGGCCTCCATCCTCTGTGTGAGAGACTGGGCAATCGATGCTGCCCATGGACTGACCACAACATCACACAATGAAGAACACTATATGCTGTGTGAAGACAGAAATTGTGAATAGACCAACATCCTCAACTCTGTTACTTCATCGATGAACGCCATTGTCAATAGCACTACTGGTATGTCACCTCACTACACCATCACTGACCGCCACCCCAATATTGATTTTCCAAAACCAAGTGGTTAGAAACGATAACCCTGGAGATTATGGTATGCAAACTAATGCCCTGCTCCAACAAGTTCACCACTGTGTCGCCATGGCTAACAACAAAGCCAACCACAATCTCAAAGCCAAATTAGATCACCTTGTCGGCAAAGTTTTACCCTATCAGCCACAATCAACTTACTGGACTTTCAGATATAACAGTAAGCCACATTAATAGATATGTTTAAAAACAACCTATCAAAAGAAACTAGTTCATCACAAGTATAACATTTTCTAAAATACACCTTAATGACAACCACATTATATATTGCAAAATTAACAGATGTATTTATGAATCAGAACCAAATCTAGTTAAAATTATTAAAAAGAAATCCTAAATCTAATGCCTTCTCTTAACCTCCTCATTACGACTGCTAAGGGACTAACCACCGGTAATGGTCACTAACTCCAACCTTCTGTTCATTGCTACAAAGGGTCTGGCAGCTGCTGCAGGATTTTAAGGCAGGACCAGAACTAAATAAATATCCTGGTGTACACAGGATGTCCAATTTCGAGCTGTTTTTCTTTTCCTTGCAGCCATACTCAATTATAACATACCTCATTACTAATTTTTAAAAATGTCATGAAGATGCCCTTAGAAGAAGGCTTCTGTCTTTGTAAACAATGAAATGACAAGTCACAAGCCTGGGCAAAGCATATGGGATGCCCAATCGACAGAATACCCCTCTTGACCTTGCTGATGAAGTCCAAAAGAAAGTGGAGTGATACATTTGGCATCAGTTTGGCTGTTGGAAGTCAAAATTGGCATCCAGCCACCTTAAGGGGCTCCACTCCCTAATTTGGAATCAAACTTGTCCCTCTCCTAGACAGGTTGTCAACCATGGCTAGAAAGCCCAGTCTGCCCAGCTATTTTACTCTTAACTGGTAGAAGATGCCCAAACCACCAGCAAACAAGTTAATATGAAAGGCAAATTTCATAATGGCTCTTCATGTTCTCCAGAGTGATATTGGCAGTCAACTGACCAGTGGGTTTTAAAAAAATTTTTTAAAAACTTTAAAAAACTGTACAGTTTCCAAATAAAGTAATTCGGCTGCTCAGACTCGGCATGATAACCAGTTTCCAGTGGATATAAATTTCCTAACAGCCAACTCAACATCTGTAAAGGACTGTGCTAACTTTGTTAAAGAAAGAAACTGAAACCATCTATTTTACAAAAATTGAACAGGCTTCTCAATATTGTCAAAGTTCCAGCAGATGAGACTATGTTAGTGGTTAAAGATATC
The DNA here is from genome assembly GCA_006491835.1 of Architeuthis dux. Lineage (NCBI taxonomy): Eukaryota > Metazoa > Mollusca > Cephalopoda > Oegopsida > Architeuthidae > Architeuthis > Architeuthis dux. The sequence goes on from VCCN01004630.1 coordinate 3,519,644, forward strand.
TGAAGAAACACCAACATCTGGTTAGATAACTTGGAAAGGTTAATGTTATGCATGCATACCACACTTCCAGCACCAAGGAGAATATGGCAATGGTATCACCACTGTTACTAGCAATGGCAAACATCCATTGAAATACTTTGAAGAAATGGCTTTAAGAACAGAATTATTGTTCAACAACCTGGCTTAGATATGTACACAACACCTGCAGGACACATGGCCTAGTGAATAATATACTCTGGTTCAGTGGAAGAGGCAGACAAGCAATATCTCAAGGACGAATTAACTAGCAAGAATTAATTGATATAAGATCCTCTGGCATGAGAAGTGCGATGAAAACAATGTTCCCCAATGGATTCAATAATGGGTTCAGTTCAAAATTCCCAAATACGACACCTTAAGAATGCCAAATGGTCAAAATATGACTATAATCAAGATGAGGACACTAGTTAGTGTAAATCCGTGTATAGTGTTATCCAAAGATCTGGGGTTTTGTTCAAAAGTTTGTAACAGTATATCTACTTGAAATCACTGGTTCGGTTAAATTTGTAAAATCAACTGATTACTAGGGAGTATATTCTTAACCTTTTTTCATATTGTCTAATAACCACACTATTTTATTCAAAAATCTTTTTTTACAAAATTTTCTTCATCACTATAACAATAAGCAGATATGGAGGTGAGCATAGGAAATAAGTAAAATGAAATTTCTTTTTTTACAGTTAATAAAAAATTGCAAATTCTAAAACATGAACATTTTGTCTGACAGCTTTATGAGCATATGATGCACATTAAAAAGGAATTTATAAATTAATTTTTCTATAATAAAAAAAAAAAAAAAAAGTCCCTTTACATATTAGTATACCGAAGAAAGATGTAAAATGGATTGGACAAAACGTGGGATTAAGGAGTTCGATTATCCGAAAAAAAAAAAAAAAAAAAAAAAAAAAAAAAAAAAAAAGTTGACTCTTCCTCAAAATTAAAGACAATATTCAGAGTTTAAATAGCATTTTTTTTGTAGCAATCTGTAAAAACTACATTTTGGAATATTATTTACTTTTATCACAGGTCCAAAATGTCTGAGTGAAACTCATTAAAAAGGGAGACAACTCTTAAAATTCAGTTCATTTTCTTTTGCTGAAACTGAAATCTAATATTTCATAATAAAAATAGAAACAAAACGATTAACTTATCTATCTACAGTCTATGCACGAAATTAGTAAAGTATTAAATATCCTCAGTGTTTTATCATTAGTTTCTACTAAAAAATTTAGATTAAATGTTTAGTTCCGCCAAGTTATGTGCATAATTTACAATTTGTACAGAATTAAATATATATACAAAAACATCTGAAATTAAAAGATTCAAAATTTTTACTAAGAGTGCCGGTTAAAAAGAAATTTAGGACATGACCTGTTACCCCCAAGTTATTAAAAGTGAATAAGTAGGTTTAACCTAAGTTTTTATCTTAACCCAGTGAACATCCCACGAGGTTTTATGGAAATCCTTTTAGTGGCACTGAAGCATTTCCAAAGACGAATTGTCTCATCCGCTCCAAGACTTGCAACTGTGGTGCCATTTGGAGACAAAGACATATTCAGAATTCTGGCAGTATGACCTAAAAAAGGTAAAAGACAAAATTAAAATCTATAAACATAAAAGCCAAATATGTAAAGGAGTATGTTTGTATGATGTTTGGTTGTACAAAATAAAATATTATTTTACTAGTATATACCTGTCAAAAATTACGGGCTTATTTATGTATGGATTGACATTAAGGAGCTTAAAGCTATTTTATTAAGTATTTTTTTTTTAAATGTTTTATTAAAGTCTCAACTCAAGCTGTTTTAAAGGGTGATCGGACATCAAATAAGAAAAGTCAGATATTGTGCAGTATTAAAAAAAAAAACAAAAAAAAAAACTCACAATTAGAATACTTGAATTATTAAAGATAAATTACTTTAGCTTTAGGCTCCTTAGTGCCGATCCATAAGTAAACAATCCTGTCATTTTTGACAGGTATATGCTAGTAAATCAAAAAACATGATTCAACACATCTGGTATTATATTTTCACTAGTCAATCCCCATGAAAAAATTCAAATATATTTGAATTCAAGATGATTTTTAGAAAAACTACTGAACTCAGTGGAAGAGTCCATTGTTTCAAATGGTGGGTAGGAGACATTTTTATCAGCAATTGTTAAATGGAAGAGTACATTGTTACAAAGAAACAAATTCACTATAGAAATTGTAATAAAAGCCAGCAAATGTTTTATTGCAAACAAGACTTTTCTGCTTTCAGTGAACATGATTAAAAGACATTTTTTATATTGACATCCAGATATTTTACTAATCTTATTCAAAATACTTTATGAATTTAAAATATTTCATCTGTTTTATTGAGGCAAAATATGCAACAATTTGAAGAGTTAGAAGTAAACTTACCATATTTCCTGACATTAAAAGACACTATTTTGAACTTATAAAATAACTAAAAATGTACCCTGCATCCTACAGGATGAAGGTTACTTTTTTTCCTAAGCATATCCTATTTTTATTTTTCAAAGTTTTGCAAGTCAAAATGGGGTGAGTCTTTGAGGCTGGAGCATTCTCAATGCAGGGAAATATGTTAATTTACAATCTATCCAAAGAAATCACAATATTTATTAAAAATTCTAAAAGAAATGTTATTAATGTATCCAAAGCTTTCAATAGCAAAATATCTATAATCTAAAATCTTTAAAAATTACCTTTCAGTTCTCCAGCAAATTCCAGGTTTGGAAACTTCCAGAAAGAGAGGGAATTGTTTGTAAAGCCATGTCCAGTCACGATTTCACGATGCTCTTTTGACCACAACACAGAACTAATCTGAATTACAGAAATCTCATTTAATAAAAGAATTTTTAAATTTGGTTGTAAGATCAACAAAGACAATTTTGAAGTATTAACTCAAACATTTTTTATTGCTGTTTGCTGCCATGGATGAGATAACTCATCTTAGCAAGTTGTCAGTCCAGAGCCACAAACGAGAGATAACTCTTACGATAATGTGTTATTCTTTGGCAAGATGGCAGAACCCCACTACAAAATGCAAAACATCAAGAGAATAGATATGTGCTAAATGTAAGGTGGCCTTATGTGTAGATCCAGGTTTTAAAATCTCATACTGGTTTAAATTATTAAATTTTAACATTCATGAATATATTACATTTATTAGATATTCTGTTGTACATCTTAATTGATTTGTATGAAAATAAGACAGTTTTAAACATACAATGAAGACTTTCTAGTTTCAATTTTTTTTTTAAGGAAAAAAAAAAAAAAAAAAAAAAAAAAAAAATACATGGCAGCAAATAGGTTAAAATATTGTCCCTGGAACAAGGTCAGTGAATATTACTAACCTTTAATGCTCTCTAAGTGACTTCATTCGCAAAGCAAAAACTGTCCGGCCACTGCAGGCGGCTCCAATCACTGAGCGATAATGTGTAGCCATGTTATGATGCAAAAATATATATTTAAATACACATGAATTATTTGTTGATTTTAGGTGTGGGGAGGGGAGGTCTTTGCTTCCAAGACTTTACCCTGCTGCTGAACATGAAAGGGTGGATTGACACATTTGATCAGGTCTGCAGTTATGTACTTGCCAGGTATTAGAAACCATCAACCAAAACTGTCAACATAGGTTTCTCAGTTTTTAAGCGATTCTGGCTGGCTATGTATTCATTGAGTGTGAGTGTGTGTGTGTGTGTGACGCGATGCATACAGGCAGCACCAATGGATCTAGAGGGCAGAAAATTTGAACATTTACTTATGTCAAGTGACAGTTTCTATTGAGTGACTAACCAGACCTGTTTTGTTATTTGTTTCTTCAAAACCAGAAAGGTCTCACCTAAAAAGGCATGATGGGAAGGAGTCCTTACCTGTGAATGTGTAAGTTGAGATTTTGTACATCTACCAGTTTGCATATTCCATATGCGAAGCGTCTTGTCTGTCGATCCTCCTCCTGATGCTAGCAAATAAGGTTGCCATGGACACCAAGACAAACCCTGCCAAACAAAAACATTATCCATTATTACAGATTTTACAGTGCCAAAGTGTAATGGGTGAAGTAGGCAGGCGCGGATTGTGTGTGTTGTAGGGAGGGGGGGTCTGCTCGGCAAAACAATTAAAAAGAAATTTTATAACACCCAAATAATCATAAATTAACCTTTAAAACAGATGTATTATATCCATTGTCTAATTATACAAATTGAGAGGAAAAATCCTGAATACACCCGAGTAGGTCTTTTGTATAAGATTTAATATCTCGATACCAATCTCAATGGTTGGAATTCATTGCACTGATTATTAATTTTTGACTATTTTCTTTCGTCTTAATTTTTAAGGAGGGGGAGAAAAGAAAATTAGGTAGTTTAATAAGAGGGTAGGAAGATGAGAGAAAGGAAATTCAGGTAGTTTACTGAAGGGGTAGGAAGATTTTTTTTCGCATATGAAACTAATCCATATTCGTATAACATTTAGATAAAACCATGGACGAGCAGCAAAGATTGAAATGGATAAGGGAGAGAATGAAAAGAGACAGGCAAAGGGTGAGAGAAGGGTAGAGACAGGAGATAATGGATAATCTTAGTTGTCAACACCCATGGGTCAAGCTAGTTATTTAAACTTTAAAAAATTTTATAAATTGATACATACTTAGAGAATGAATGATACAATGATTACCAGATGCAATAGCCACCTCGGAAGGACAAAGAACTCATAGGCTGAGACACTGCAATAACTAGAAAGCACTGCCAACTCCAGTGTTAGGTGAAATAATTGTGCATGGATCTGCCCAAAGATTTAATCATTTTTTCTGTAGCCTATTGTCCACCCTTCTACAACATTTCATTGAAAGTCATTGAGAACTTTTGGAGATATGTTAACAGGCATGAGAATATATATAAATGTATGAAAGAAGTTGAAAAATCTCAATGTTTAAAAAAAAAAAAAAAAAAATTCCTGGATGCACTGCAAAATTAAGCCAATTCTGCCTTACCCCATTTCCCACCATTCAACAAAAATTGAAATTCATCGAGTACTTTTGGAGATATCGTGTGGACAGACAGTTTAGATGCGAATGCTGGCAGAGGTATAGGAGAATGCCACTTTGAAAGAATCAATAGTAACAATATCCAATCTTAGAAATTTAAAATGGGTCAGTTCTTTCTAGCATTTAAATGCTAAAAAGTTAAGGTAGCTCAGAATACTTTTGAAATATTGATTATGCCTCTTTTCATCTAACAGCATATAAGAACCCATTTTTAAAATATTTTTTTTTTTAAATGGCTCAAAATATAAAGGTAACCTTTGTCCAATCACACACAAGAGGTATTCAGGGAAATGTGTTTTTTTTCTTAATATTCCCTGCTGAAATAGGAGGGTGAAGGTCTTATATGCCATCAAATACAGTAACCAAAAAGAATTATTACCTTAACTGCTGCAGTATGACTGGTAAATGAATGCAAAGGTCGAACTGAAGGTCCTTGTCTCAAATCCCAGACATTGACAAGATTGTCATTGCCACCACTGGCCAGGTGAAGATTGTTCGGTGACCAAGTCAAACCACACACAATGCTAGAGTGTCCATACAAAGTGCCGACACAATGACGTGGCACCCGAACATCATGGTGATAAATACAACCATCATAAGTTCCACTGAGAGGAGAAGAGAAAAAAAAAAGAAAAAAAAAAAAAAATAAATAAATAAATAAATATTTTGGTAAAAAGTTGGCTTTATAATTGTTAAAGATTAAAGCTATGTAAATTAATGGGTTGGTTTATTTCAGTATTTATGCCCAGCACCAACTTTTGTGAGGGTAAAATTTCTGTACCGTCCACTAATATTTTTAAATCCAGTTAGCCCATTAATGGCCATTTTAAATGGTTAAAAGTGGCTAGATGTTTCAAAAATGGCTAAAATTGCATAGATTTAATTTCCAAGTAACTGAGCAACTGTATACGCTTAAACTCATACAAAGACTCCATAAAGTAAATATACAATGTATGTATTAAGACATTAATGAAGATAAAATCCACTGTTTTGATTGGCAATCTTTGTAATAACACACTGTTAGCTATAACAGAAACATTGACTTCTGTGTGTGGTGGAAGTAAGACATAATACATGACCTTGCAACCCAGTAATGGGTCTATCACCCACTTAAAAGTTTAAAGCACTCACTAGTGGGTGGTATAAGGTAGCTCAGATTTACAATCCCAGGTTGTGACCATTGGTTTAGTCAAAAAGACATGTATGATTGACTAATGAACAGAGTTTAAAATCAATAATTGTTTTCTTACAAAAATACAAATCTCATAAGAAAAGTCAAATTTACTTCAGGGGGTAGTAATTCTGCATGAATCCTCCCAAAAATTAAATCACTTCCTCCATAGCCTATTGCCCACCCTTGCTACTTGTTTTGATCAATGTTTCAGACGATATGTATTCAGCCTCTTTATGTAGGAGGAAACAAACCTGTAGAAACCAAACGAATGCTAACAAATACCTACATTTGAGAATTCAATATTGTGCAAGTTAGAAAACTTACAAACAGGCTAGAAGCAAATTATTAGTATGTTGAATCAGGCTTTCTCAAAGAAAAAAAGTACTGATGATACCTAATGAGTGGATGCAAGATATGCCAGAAGAAAACTGAAGATTAGCCTGGAATGTGTTTAAACAAAACTTCTAACAGCAATTATTAAGCATAAATACATAGACACGATGCCTATGTTTATTTATGTAAATTCCTTGTGCAGCATAGGGCCACAACTACACTATGCCAATGGACCCAGTTCTGCGCAACACCCCTCAGTCTGGCTGCCTGTGTCTTTCTTTTGACCAATTTTCTCCAGGTCCACCAACTCACAACTCTTCCCCTATGGATTCCAGTCTGGCCATTGAGCTGATTTCCCCGCTCTCAAACAGGGTCCTGAGATTCCATGACCCTATCTGGGGTTTGGCCTTTGTCATTAGGGGTGATATTTCTGATAAATTAATCTTGAAATGTTTTAGATTTAATTCATTGAGTAACAACAAATCTAGGTTAGGCAGTACCACAAAATAGGTTTTGCAATCAGAATCTGTCAACATAGGTTTCTTCAGTTTTTAAGTGATTCTGCCTGGTCGGCCATGTGTCAAGTGCAGACCACACCAATGCAGCTGAAAATTTAAACATTTACTCCTTACTATGCCTAGAAAAAAAAAGGTTCCAATTTTTTTTTATAAATTGATCACCCAACACGTCAGGCTGCCAAAAAATGTTGGTTACAAGATGCTTTCTTGTGAGTGACTAGCCAGATCTGTTTTTAATTAAAAATTATGTACCAAACTTCATAAGCTTTTCATAGATTTCAGCATGAATTACTTAGCATATATCTTATGTTTTAATTATTCATGACTTTTGATTATTATTTCAAAACAGACTAATATTTCCAATGCAGTTTTATTTTGGAAGCTCTCAGGGATTCTAATGGCGGTGCAGAGTGGCATAACTGTTACTGGCACAAAAAAAAAATAAAAATAAAAAATTTAAAAAAATAAAGATTTTAAATAAAAAATCTAATCAGTACACCTAGTTTCAGCCAGGCTGCTTACATTCACTTTGCACTAATGCACTAATGCCCTTGGGAAAGGCATGAATCCACCTATCACCCCACACCCAAGCTATGGGTAAACAGCAGGGCAGTTAGAACCCTTTAGCCCTGCAAGGCAGTCCATCTAAGAGGTTACTCTAACAGAAAAAAACCCTAAAGCAATCATCATAGCTGGTTTCAAACCAAAGTTAAGGAGGGTTGGACATAGGGCTAGCAACTCCACAGCAGAGTGGTTGCAGCCCTATGCTCACAAGGAGTCTATAGGAATAAACCAGTGATTCTAGTTCAGAAGTGTTCCTATGTTACATGCTAGTTGTAAATGTAAACAATTTCAAATACATACCATGTGATTATGTTAGCATTCCAGGAGAGAGAGTGAAGCGAGCTATAATGCCCACTCATGGTACGAAGCAGTTTTCCGTTCTGGACATCCCATATCTGAAACAAAAGATTTTTTTAGAAAATTTTAAGAATTCAAAGCTATAGAAATCTTTCTTAAAAAATATTAAAACTAACGGAACCCATGAAAATTCCACGATTGCTAAAGATCATACTATTGATACACTTACCACGTTTACGACCGTGACACCGATTGGTCAAAAGAGAAAAAAATTTCGAAATGCGGGAAGTACACCCCAATGATCTTTCTCCGTCAAAGGAGAGCACTAACTTTAAATAACTATTTTTCGCAAAACATACACATGGTACCCGTCGTTGCCCAGGGGAAAAAGAATTCAAATATAACACAGGAAAGCAAATATTTGATAGAGATTTCATAAAACTAATTTAGAGGGGTGGGTGCACTCATGCATCCTCCACCCCTCTGATGGGCCTGCAAACAAAAAAAACAAAAACTTGAAATATAACACAAGAAAGAATATTTTATAGAGACTGCATAAAATTAAGAGGTCACCATCACCTATCCTATGTTCATCTTGGGGTGAAGTTACCATTGTACATGAATTTGCAGCTTGTAGGGTGCAGCAGTCTCCCTTAGATTTGAAAATGAGACGGAAGGGAGAGGAGAGAAAGGAAATTCAGGTAGTTTACTGAGGGGTAGGAAAATTTTCACCTATGAAACTAATCCATGTTTGTATAACAACATTTAGATAAAACCAAGGACAGGCAACGAAGATTGGGAGGGATAAGAGAGAGAAAGAGAAGATACAGGCATAGGGTGAGAGAAGAGCAGAGGCAGGTGATAATAGATAATCTTTGTCAACACCCATGGAATGTCTATGTAGCGGAGTTGTCCCGTGATTAAGGGTTGGTTCCCTGCAAACTAAATTTCAACCCGTAAATAAATAAAAATGCTTGTCTCTTTCAAAATTGCCTTTCGTCCGTCTCGTGGTTAATTCCCTTTCCAGCCATTGATCGCTAACCAAATGGAGTCAATTACAACCCACTTTTTATCACCAGCATTATGGAGAAACAAAGTATTCACACCGGCACGCCACAAAATAATTGCCCTCCACAAGAAGGCCCAATTCTCATAACGATAGCTTTGGCTTCTACATCAACAAATTCCGGGCACCGGCAACCAGCAGGACCCTCCATATCTATGGGTCCAGCTAGTTTATATAATTCTTTAATCAAGAGGCATGTTAAAAGGCTTGCTGGTATCACATTTCATAATCAATCTAAATATAATCATCCAAATATTCTTTTATCAAAGTCTGTAAAGCTAAATAGAAAGTTTTAAGAAAAGCAATTTTTTTTTTTTTAACACAAAATACATGCACATTGAGTAACCCAAACAAAAATCTCAAAGCTATTGGACTTCTTAATTGCTAAAAAGATGGCACTGTATACACTTGAGACTAATTTTGACAACTACTTTCCTTCATCTTAACATTGGCTGTATTTTATCACAACTTTACTCAGGCTGCTGACCTAAGGCAGTGAGTAAAATAAGTAAACCCTGTGAGATTTAAACTTGCATCCCTTTTGTCTAGGGAAGCCTGGTAAACTCCCAGCTGCTCTTAACTGCCTGAGCTACAAGAAATCTAACCCCATAACTAAGTCTCCATTCATTGATCTCTTCAGCACCATGTTCATTTCTGTACTGGTGGTATCAGTAAAGCAATTATCTGTTGTGATAAAAAGCAACCAGCTCAGATTATCACCCCTTCTGGCAACCCTGAAAGTAACTACAGTTATGAAGGAAAATAGCCAAAATTAATAATGGGTTACAATACTTCATCTAATAAAAATAAAAGACTAGAAAGCACCCAGAGAGTGCATACCTCTGCCAATGCTGTACACGAAGTAAAAACTAAATGTAAAGACATTAAAAAACAAGGGAGAGAAGGCAATTCTCGCAATATGTACAAGTACTGAGTTACTTCCTTGAAATTTAGCTGTTTTTATTAATTGTTCCATTTTTACCTCTTTTCCTGCAGAATAAAAATCTCAATCAAAAACAAATACCTGGATTCACCCCCCAAATTTAATCACTTTCTGTGGCCCATGATATAACCTCCTACAAAACTTAATTGAAATTCATTGAGAACTCTTAAAGATATGTGGATGGACAGAGACACAAGCGAGTACATACCTGTTCCAACTTAGTTCGAAGAGATAAATAAGAGATAACACTTGATACTTACTTGCAGGTTGCCAGCATTGTCACCAATACCAATATAATCGCCTGGAGCATCAAAAGCTAAACTGGAAATGTAACCATCTTGGATGTTATTTTCACCACTCATCAATTCATGGGCAGTGCCCTTATCCATGTCCATCAAATGGCATGAGTAATACAGGGCAACACACAGCACGTTCTTGGATGACCAATCCAGCAGATTGAAATCTATAAATGCAAGGTAACACTTTAGGGCAATGGTTCTTAATCATTTAGTTACATGGCCGACCTTGACGGCTCAAAAAGTACTTATCTTTGAGATTAAATATTTTCAGTATTCCAAGAATTATTTAAACTAGTATACTCACTATTAATTTGACTAATTCTTCATCTGAATTTATTTTTAGTTGCTATTTATCACATAGCCTGCCGCTCTCCACTGTTTATTCGCTGACAGCCAGAGTTAAGTTTTGATAAAAAGCAACCAAAGTTAAGAGGTAGTAATCAAAGTTAATGATAAAGTTTCTAGTCAAAATGGAGGGGATAGTATATACATACTAGTCTTTAAAATCAAAGTTTCAGCCAATAAGTACTTCAGGTGTATGTTGCATCCAGTAGCATTGTCCAACATTCAAAGATAACTTGATGCAACACGCACCTGGGAAAGGGAAAACAAATCACCCAAAACATTGCAATAAAAATGAAAATACTAGTCTAAATAGTTTGTAGAATAAAGTGATCCTTGTTTTGCTTCCAGTATTTAAAAAAAACAACAAAAAAAAACAAAAAAAAACTTGGGTTGCAAGAGCAAAATGGAAGAAGCATTAAAAGCAGACAACCAATGAAATTAGTTACTTACAGAAGTTATCAAGCAAATCAGGAGCATCAAGGATTCGGTCAGGATAGGGATAAATCTGCCGAGCATCACTTTTCTGTCTATCTTTGACTTCTGTTATATACAGTTCTTCCAAGCTTTTACGACAGGCTATGAAAAATGAAACCATGGTAAAAAACGTTTGTGATTACATTGAAGAAATAAAAATAAAGGTTTCTTTTAGAGCAGTGATTCCTATATCCATGGTTGCAACCCAAATGAGAGTCACAAGAATGCACCTGATGATTTGAAAAACAAATTGTTAAAGAAAACCTTATATTTTTAAAAAATTAAATGTAAAAAATAAAAGTGCAAATGTATTTACATCACAATTTCGAAATATAAATCATGGAGACTTTTGAACAGGAAGATGGTTGTGAATAATACAGCATCTTCAAATGTATGAATACTGACATATCCAGTCCATTCATGTCCAATACTTGAACTTGATTATTAAATTAAAGTAAAATTCAGTAAAGTTTTTGCTAAATGAAGAAACACTGAAATTATGTTTCAGGCAAAATAAATTGTGTGTCTAGTGTTGCAACCAAAAAAGCTTGGGAAACAGTTTTAGAGAAACTGAAGATTTTGCTTAAAGTTTTTTTTAAAGAATCTTATCTAGTGAGTTTGGTCCTGCCTTGATGCCCCCATTCCCAACCTTGTGCCATAAGCTAAAATTAGTAAATACCTCTATATTATACACTGTTATTGTGAACATGACTTCCTGTTGTCAGTCACAAACCTGCAGACAAGACATTTATGTATCTCTGGATCTTAATTTCTGTTTAGCTTAGAGACTTATTTCAAGAAGAATTGATAATTCAAAGTGGGCCAACAAAATTCACATTGTTTCATGTACAGCAAGGGTGATTTAGTTTTAACCGAGTTGACATTACTATGTAATGCCATTAAAGGTACAAACGTACAACTCGTACTTACAAGTGAATTGCCAGAAAGAATTTTTTAAAAATAAATTGAGTTGCAGACAGCAGTTCATAATCAAAACATTGCGTGTCTTCAGAGATAAATTTTTTTTTAAATCTGTATTTTGGGCAAAGATTTTCTAATGCAAATTCATACAGTACTGAGTTTATATTGTTTACAAAAAAAAAAATTTTTATATGGGAATATATATTTAAAACTTGTGTTAGCTGGAAAAATATACTTAACTGTTCCCATGGAATTTTAATGGGTCCAGCTGGTTTTAAATTTAGAATTGGTTAATTATATATTTGAAATTTAACATTACCATCTATATGTACTACTAGGGGGTACATTTAGCAGGATTCCAATATAACTATCCCCACTATTATGATCAAAAAATTAAGTTTCTCAAATAGGTCATAGCAACTTCTTTTTTAAATTGGGGGAAAGTAATTCAGATTTTTAGGGCAGTGATAACCTTTTATAGATAAGCTTAGCTTAGTACAAGGCCACAAGTGTAGGACACCCAGTGCAGGTTGCACTCACTAATCTTTTATACATATTGCAATAACTTCAGTGACAATTTAATACAATCCCAATATGCCTATGACACACCTGGGATCAAAAAGCATGTGCAAGACATATTTTAGCTCAATCCATTTAGTAAATTTGCTGTATATAGTCTGGATACACAATTTTCATATAATTTTTTTATGATTATCTAATCGCTACAGTGATCAAATTCATAACTAATGCTGGGGATTATACTTCACACGCAATTATTTATAGTTTCCTTGTTCCACTAGATCAGTGATTCTCAAGCTTTATTGTATGACTACACACTAAGAAATATATTTGATTTACGCAGCACACCAACTCTTTACTCCATTAAAATATGAATATACATTGGCATTGCAAGGGAGATGTACTGTTTGATCACCACCCTGCTTCCATATAGCAAACTTTGAAGTAGTAATTAAGGTGTGTCAATGTACTGTAAAAATGAATTAGACGAAAACATTTCAGTAGTCAATGACAAAACCTTTATTTCACCATATTGATATCTAAAATCTAGAGATAAAAACACTCGATTTGCAACACTGTGGCAAAACAGACAATACCCATACTGGATATGTTCAAGGCTCGAAATACATGTCTGCATATTTTGAATAATTTATGCAGCACACTTGGGATAGTTGCGGCAAAATAGTGCCAGGGCACAGTTTAAGAACCACTGCACTAGGTATCCATTCACTCAAGAATCACCATAGCCTACCTGTTTTTTTTTTGCAGCCTCCAGTAAATGACAGAACTTTAGCATTGCTTGGATCTATTCCATTGAAGAGAGCAGAGTTTAGTTTCTCAGAATAATGCTTGGTTCCACTTTCCTGTTGTAAGTTTTCATTGTTAACAATCATGTAGTGAGACATTTCGGGATTCATGGAAGATCGAGAAGGAATAAACCTACAAAATTGAGAATGTGTAAATTTTCAAATTCAAAATTAAAGTATATGCACATGTAAAAAAATAATATAAACGCATTTTAAATCTTTAATTACTGCAAGTATCAAAAATTGTTTCACATCCTTGATATTGTCAACATTCCGGTCAATCCACTCTTCAGCCCTCATCAAGAAAAGAGGCAAACCTTTTTTCCTTCAGGCAAAGAAAAATAATATACCAACTGGATCAGTCCATTTTTCTTCACCTGGAGAGAAAAGGTTTGCCTCTTTTCTTGAATTATAAACCTGACGAGGGTTGGAGAATGGATCAACCAATCCATTCTTCAGCCCTCGTTAGGTGTATAATTCAAGAAAAGAGGCAAACCTTTTTTTCTCCAGGCATAGAGAAATTGTGGTCATTAATATACCCACCAGGACAATCCAAGCAGCGCTAGGTACAGATGTAATCATACCGTCAACCAGGCACTCCCAAATTTATACACTGGGGTGTTACAACACCTGCTTTGCCATTTTCTTTGCATGGAGAAAAGGTTTACAGGGCAGAAGAATGAATCAGTCAAAATGTTGTATTGACAAAGATTGGAAGAGATTTGATTGTTCGAGCAAAAGTTGGAAAATGAATATCAACACTTTACAAGTTGTTAAGTCTTGTCAGCTAAGCATCATAATAAACAATTTTTATGCAGCAAAGAAAATTCACATTTTAAAATAGAACCCATTCTGTAACTATAATTCATAAAAAAAAAGTATTTCAAAGGAAATAATTTCACCAAGGATATTAATCTTGAAATGGAGTAGGTAAATTGGACCTCATTAATTATAACTAATATTTACATTAAGAATTTTATAGCTAGTTATCAAAAAAATGTTCTTTAAATTGGTAATTATATCTGACTGCTAATTTTAATTACATATTTAGAGTGTAGTGACTCCATTTAACCTTTGTACAACTTCATGTTCTGCAATGACTGAAGATTTTATACAGTTTTCATTATGTTTTGAACAATGGAACTTAGTCTTTAGAACAAGTTATATTTATATAGCTTCTGATATAAGTTCATACAAGTCAAAGTAAATTTACTAGAAAACAATTTAGAACCTGTGAAACTGCCAAAATGGGAGATGTTTGCTACTAGTCGGCACATTTATTTAAAGACTTGAAATAAACACATCGCACACACTTGACTAGAGTTGAATATATTTTGCTCTTATATTTCTTTCATATATTCTATTATATTTGACAATGGCAATATCAAACAAACACTATTCATTTCATTGGTGACAGGCTATTCAATTTCTACATCCAAATATTTATTGGTGAATTAATCTTTCAAATTGCTAAAAACATTTAAGAGAAAATGAAAATGGATACCTATCAAATGCATCAGTTGGAGTTTTGGGAGCTTTATCTTTGGACTTTCTTCTTGGAGTGGATTTAGAAGTCCTCAAAGGTGTACCCAAATAAAGACTGTTTGAGGAAGGAGACTTGAAGTGTTTTTTATGACTTTTAGGGGTAGTGACAGAACTGCTATGACGGCGAATTGTATGTGAAGGTCTTGTCACTAAAAAAAAAAAAAAAAAAAAAAAAAAAAATATATATACATACAAGATTTGGTTTGCAATTTAAACAAAGCTATCATTCAAATATGTTTCCCTCTCAACACTTAGTTTGCAGGTTTTCTGATTGACTTGCAAAAATATGAATAAAATTCACACAAGAAAAGATTACCCAGTTCATCAAAACTGACCAGCATGTTACAGATGGCCTAAAATGCAAATTAATAAATTTGCAGAATCAGCAAAATTAGGCTAGAGAGGTTAGCAATTGTTGCCACCATCTTCCACAGTGGATTTCCATGAGACTATTGAAGAGTTAGAGTTTCAGCCGAGGCTTCTTACGTTCACTTTGCAGTAATGTTCTTGGGAAAGGCACAAGTCCATTTCTACTGCCAGCTATGGGCAATTGGACCCTTTAGTCATGTAAGGCAGTCCATCTTGAGCGTGGTGCTAGCAACTCCACCCCGTAAAAACAATTACTGAAACCGTAATGCGGCACTATGCCCCACAAGGAGTCTACAGGAATAGACAAACAAAATTCGACTTAAAATCTGGAACAGACGCTAAATATAAAAGATAAGTTATCTCCCTTGACAAGTTTTGCTAACCACTTCTGAATCCTTATAATCGAGGCTGGGAAATGTTTAATTTGAGTATTATAATTGAGGCTAGGAAATATTTGAATAGTAAACAAAACATCTATATTTAAAAGGAGAAAAGTCTGCATACCACACCGCAAAATAAGTAAATCTTCAAGCAGTTCAGTAAAAGAATGACGTCAGTAGACTGCCTTCAAAGGGAGATAACTATAATAGCGACATTAATATTAGACATTATGCAATATTCTCATTCACTTTTCAAGTTTATTTAAATAATGCAAAGTTGATACCAAGATTATTTCATTAATATAAATGATAACTTACCTTTGGGTAAGTGTAAAGTGTGTTTCTGGAGAGGAAGTTTCCATTTTTCTTCTTGTTTTACTCTGTTTAAAATGGCTGTCAGGTGGAGATTAGACATTTCTGAAAGAATGGTATTTCCTTGGAAATTGCCTGAAATTTCAAAGAGAAAATCGATTTTACATCTTACATACAGAAGACAATTTTACTGCATTAATTATTGTTAGACAGAACTATCAGATACTCAAGGATTAAGATTTAATGCAAGTAGCTCAATAGTAAATACATACCAAAGAATTAAGTGAAAAATGAAATTTCAAATTATAAAAGCAGAGTTAAAATATTCTTGGTTAAAATTCTGTAATTTGATTTGAAAGTTAGAGCCAATGACCATTTGAGATTGAATCCAATGACTGAAAAGTTAATTTAAATTTAAATTTATTCTGGTTAAAAACAAATCTACTCTTATCTGCAGAAATTTCTCATCTGACAAAGACAGTTACTGTCAGTTAAACACCCAGTTGTGTTCTTGACCAGAAATCTATCCTTTAAAGTGTTTGAACTTCATTAAAATGTTCCTTGTTAAAAAAGAAAATTGTCATTTAATTATTATGTTAGGACCTTTCCTTTATTTCAGAGCAAACAATTTTAACTGCAAACTTAAAGTAAAGTTATTGAGCAGGGCAGGGTTTATTAAATAGAACCGTTCTCACTCACAGAATGATTACCTAAACTTAAAGGCTTCGTAATCTTTCAACTGGGGCTGAAAAAGAAAAAGAAAAAAATGATTATTATGTCTACATTATTTTGCGACAAACTTTATACAAAAATTTAAAACTTTGGTACATATAAAGTTAAAATTAACAAATATCCTGGAAAAGCCTTTTTAAATCTTAATTTCCTGTATGTAGTGTACTCATTTTTGAAAATTTCCTTTAAAAGGGATTCTTTGTACGATTCGAAGACAAATGTTGAATGTAGAAACATGAGGAACAGAATGTGGATAATGTGATGCTTATTTCAAGTTAAGAAATGATTTTTGGTGGAATAAGTTAAAAAAATAAATTTAAAATTTAAAATAAATAAACTATGAACTAGCTGACATGCTAAAGAAAGGGTTAAAAAAAGAACTTTAAATTCTAAGATTTGACCAAAACGTCAAAAGAAAGAAATGTATTGTATATGAAAAATATATTGCCACGAAAGAGGCAAACCTCTTAACACAGTCACATTTAAATCGAAGTTTCATAAAAAAATAAAAATTTCATGTCAGGTTAGTTAAACACAAACTTCAGAATGATATAAAATTACAACGATTTTTCAATTTTGCTCAACGGTTGGCCACAAAATTAAAAAAAACATTGTCCCCACTCCCAAACCACAGCGAAGGTAAGTTAAAGTTTGCTTTTACTTTGAAAATAAACTTAAACAAACTTACTAACAGTTAACATTAAAAACATCAAACAATATTTTAGTTAATTAAGAAAAATAAACTTACCTGAGAATATGAAACAACTAAAACAATTCCTTTTTTCTATCTTCTTGTTTTGGAGATCAATGAATTTAAAAGGGGAAAGAATATCAAGCACCTTGGCGAATGGCAGGTTCTTATTTGTAAAAGTGGAAAACAAAGTTTGACGCGTTTTTACGTCTTCGAATTTCCTACCCTCGAGTCACGTGACAGCGTCGTCGTAAACACTCGGCAATTTCCGTGATACTTCCCGCCAGAAGTGCTTTGAACGGTATCGCTGGGCTGTCTATATTTATCAACATCTCAACGGTTGGTATGTTAATTTCATTAGGATAGCTTGCATTCTGCCATAGTCTATATGTTTTCTTTGATTTAAGAAGCAGTATTGTATATTAATTCAGTGGACAAACGTCTTAAAACCCCTCAGTTTTGTGTAGGTAGCTTCGTAAACTCTTGGGTCGATTGGCGCTTTGCTTAATAACATGACCAAAATGGTGGATCCTCTTCGTCTTCATTGCAAGATTTTTTTTTTCCTGTTTCATTTGTGCCTTAAATAATTAATCGAGGGGAAACTTGGATTAAATCTAACGTAATTAATGCTCTTGTTTTAAATAAATATTAGTAAGACCCACTCTAAATGAATTACGATTATAAAATTTAGTATTAGTTACAGTGTAAATAGAACCCCCCCCCCTTCCCAACTACGATCTTGAAAAATAATATTCCTCAAAACTGACAAATTCCCAGAAGAAACGAAGGTGTTATTGATTGAAAGCACCTTAAATTGCGTCAGAAATGAATTTGATTACACAATTAGCCGTTTGGCATTTCGGGTTATCTTAATCATAAAAATGCATTTAGATGAAAAATAAGACTTAAGTTAAGGAAACACAACTCCATTATTTTGGTTTTTAGTTGATTTGTTTTTAACGTTCATTGTTTTATTTTATCGTTATTTTTGGTGATTAATATCTAATTAAAATATACATTTTACATCATGACAAAAACTTCTTTCAAAATCGATTTCTCCCTAATTTCTTAAATATTTACTTATTCTTCATTGCAAGATATTCCCCCTTCATTTCGTTTCTTAAATAATTAAATATAAACAAAACCTGGCTTTTTGGCTTAAATCTAACATAATTAATTGCCACTGTTTTAAATATTAACAACACTTAAGTGAATGAAGTTTTGATATTATCAAAATATAAAATGTATTTAGATCTTTGTTTTTAAATACTAAAGGTAACTCAATTCAATATTTTGGTTTTTGTTTTTTCTGGGGTTTTTTAATAGTTATTTTCAGTGATTACGATAAATCGCTTATTAAAATATAAATTTCATTGAATTGACCTTTGTTTATGCTTTGAATTTATTTTTGTATTATAAATAACAGTTTTTCAAAGTCGATTTTCCTTTTATTTGTTTAATGTTTACATAATTTCTTTTGATTTGAGTGAAGGTGTGTATTTGAAAAAAAAGAATTTTTTAATTCTCAATCCGCTTTTTTTTTTCTTTTTTTTTTATTTCCGATTTATTTTTTATATTTCTATCGATACGTTATCATTACATTCACTTTATTAAAAGAAATGATATATTTTTGTATTTGGAGATCAAATAGGAAATATACTTTAAGTTTTCAATGATGAAATATTTTCATTGTCATTAATAATAATTAAAAAGATGTTTTTGTAATTATTGTTTAACAATAATTACAAAAAAATCTAGTCCTTCACTTTTTTTTATCAATTTGATCGAATTTATGATTTTTAACTTAAAATTCACATTAGTTAAATTTTAAAAAAAAATATTCTCCACAATTAAAACATTAATTAAATTAATTCTCATTTTTCGTTCTTTTTTTAAATCCACCCCCCCCCAAACACGTTTCAGTCATAAACAATTCCATCTCGGATTTTATGTTGTTCTATTTATTTTCTAATCTAAATACCAAAGCTTAATTTCCTTGTTCCAGAACTCTTCAAGTCATTGAAATAAATTATCGATCAAAATATAAATAAATAATAATTTTTGCAGAAAGGTTTATTGACTTTTACCATGCCTCATTTAGGAATGAACAAAGGATTTCAGCGTGAAATCAACACCTGAGGTGAGAAAAAAGCCCTAAACTTGTATAAAAATAATTTTATCGTCAAAATGTTTGTCATTATTAAGAAGAAAGATTAGAATAAATCTGATATAAACTTTCTCTATAGAACCAGAGATTTTTCATAAAATTGACTGGGTGAAAAGTTGTTTATATGTGAGCACAAAATGAAGCAAAATTTTGCATTTAAGATGGCGCAAGCTGGATGTTCGGTGGGCGGGGGGCATGGTGTGTCTGCACCAACAGATGTGTTGTTGGGTCTGTCATCAAAGCTGATGTGGAAACATTGGGCATAGCTTCACATATACAGCACTACAGTGTTATCCGTCCTTCTGTATGGGTCTGAGACCTGGCAGCTAGAGTATTTGACAGCAAAGCCCTTAGGAACAAAAATGTTGGGGGGTGGCAAAAAGTCTGAATGTTTTTGTGCAGTTTAGTTGAGCATATAATGAAACTGTTTTTCCACATACGGCCAAATCGTGTTAGATATACCGGTTCTCGTACAATTAACAAAGTTAAGCAATGTCGAGCCGGGTCATGGCCCAGATGGGTGACTGTCTGGGAATACCAGGTGCCATATGCAGCAACAAGATTAACAGAACATCTTGCCAAGCTAAGACTGGATTGTGCACCTGGTCCTTTCTCACACACATGCTGGCTCTGTGGAGGATACCTGACCAAGTGCACTCTGGGAGCCGCCATACTCATATCGAGTGGCAGCGATCATTCAATACAATGTTTTTCCACATCTTTATCTAACGATTAATTTATTTTTGGTTTTAACTATGGAGTTTAAATTCTTTTTTAATATTGATTTTATAACATTCCAAATCTATGTTACAATTAAAGAAAATTTATTTTTCCTTTTTTAGACAAATATTTGGGCTTTTTTCTTTCTACTTAAGAAAATAAAATTTCATACCTACCTCATGTTGCAAGTAAATCACTTCTCTTTTCTTTTTTTTTTCAATTATGGACTGAATTGAAACAAATTCCCTCTTTTTTCTTTTTCTTTAAAATCGTTTCATAGAAATTCAAATATATCCGTGAATTTGTTCATGGGTATTAACTAGTAAATTAGTAATTACTGCTTGGAATTCATTTTCATTGTAACACCTTGGTGAGTTACTACAAAATATTAAGGAGATATCAATAAAAAGAAAGTATAATAAAAAGTAAACATTCCATGAACTATTTGTGTATTATTTTTTTTCCATATACATGGTAAAAAAATGACTTTTTTAGATTTGATATCTGCTTAGTTAGTATTTTGTTGTAACTGACTGCATTCCCTCACAACAACCATGATAATTTGGGATGCTGAACCACAAGATTGTCTTTTGTAATACCCTGTAGCTATATAGCTAGTATCTAGACAACTTATTGATTATTTTTCTCTCCAAATTTATGTTGCATCAATAAAATTCATTAGGAAAATATTAATATCTGTTTAAAAAATGTGCAGAATTGAAGGAAAGAAATTAACAAGTATTATCTGGCTCATTTGATCATACAATTAAAAGTATAGTTGACTTTAGCCAAAACAGTGTTTGATTTTGTTAAGACTACAGGAAGTATTGTCAAACTCCAATCCAAGACTGGAGTTGACTTTACTTTCCTATGTAAGAAGAACAAGAACAATCTTCACTAAAAATAGGGGAGTAAACTAAACATATAAAATCAGCATTTCACTACTGAGATTTGAACTTGTGATCAGGTGATTTGTAGCCTGGTGTGTTACCACCTGCGCTAAACTGACGAGGCTTACATACCTCCAAAATTTATAGTAGAATTACACAAGGAAGTAGAAGTAGGAGAAGAGTTTGACTCTGGAGCAGCCAGGCTTGTTTCTCACTATAATTTAACTTCTTACCCATTCACTAGCACAGTCAGTTTTACACCCATCAGCTTCATACGGGTGCCTCGTCGTGGTGCAATGTTTAGCAAGCTGGTCTCATAGATCTTTACTACTGTAGTGAATTTTGTTCTTCACTGGGTGCCCCATGCTTGTGGCCTTGTGCCAAAACTAAGCTGAGCTTAGTCAGCTTCAAGTCATAAAATAGGCAATAAATCTCTATGGCCTTTTGTAAACACACCAATAAACTGATTTGGTGAGCTTCAATAGAATACAAGTTGTAAATACTGACAGTAACCGTATGTATGTTTTGAGGAGAACAAGTAAATCCTTCAAGGATTCCCAAACAGTAAACTACCAAATATTTTTAATACTCATATTTTATCAATTATAATACTGCTGTGAGTGATTTAAAAACTCACAGACTACCAACTACACTAATATTAAAAATGAAGATTCAGTGCTGAACAATGTATAAATATTTGTGTTTATATGTATTTCTTCAAGGATAAATTTTCATAACTTTTTTCGGTTCTTCATTAATTAGCTTTAAAATGAATACCAAATTATGTCGGTTTTCCAACTTTTGTTTGGACCATCCAATCTCTTCTTCCTATTCTTGATGTCAACACAATGTTTCGCTCGATCCATTCTTCAGCCTTCATCACTTGAAATAGAACATTTGTGTTGCCAACATCAGGAATGGGAAGGAG
>VCCN01004630.1:3554161-3574489 GCA_006491835.1 Architeuthis dux
AAAAAACTTGGTGATAAATGAGAAGAATTCGGGGAAACGCATTTTTTCTTAATATTCTTATATGCCACAAATATGATAGCTTTTATTTGTTTTGTTTTCAAGCTGAGTGTATGATTCTTGTATGTTCTTGATAAAGAAATAGTTAATATTGACTCCCTTGGGGCTATCATCTACATTCAATCCCCATATTCAGTCAGGACATTGTCTTTGGAAATAGAAACTATTTTTCAGGAGTTTCTACCTCCATGGGTTCAATTTAATAATTAAATTTTCTTTTAGTGGAGACTCAGATAGTTTCCTAATTTATATGAAACAATATTAGTCAAATTCTGTTATATTCTCTCAATTGTTATTATTATTATTTTTTTTTTTTTTTTTTTTTTTTTTTTTTTTAACTTATTTATATACCTTATTTTGGTGTTTATTGCATTAAGGAAATTATTTAAGTCATTTTTATGATCAAATCAATTTATGTCTTTCTTTTTTTTTTTTTATGTGCCAATTTTTACATCTCACCAGAAAAGTCTTTTGAATCAAAATATCTAATCCAAGATGTAAAACTGAATTTTGGGAAATTTGAAAATTTTTCTTGTCTATTGACCAGTTATTGAATAATTTTAAAAATTTTCCCAAAATTTATTTTATCTAAAAAGACGCTCAGTTTTTCTGGGGGGAAAAAAAAATTAACTTATTTTGTAGTTCTATTTTTTAATTTTTTATTTATTTTATTTTTTAATGAAGTTCTTCCTAAGCATGTTGCTTTTAATAGCTTGTATGTACTTCTGACTTTTTTTATTAAATTCTATTTAAAACACTTTGATTTATTACACTTTCTTGGCAAGTATTTATGTTTTAAACTAAACTACGGTAAGGTAGGCATACTGTATATGCTGGACTATAAGACAAATGGTTTACATGGGTGTTTGGAGGACTACTGCTCATTGCAACTCATCCAAGCCCCATAACTGTCCATATCGAGCTTCGATAGGTGGCTCCTAGTCATAATACAAGCACATTGTATGCAGTGTAATATTTGCATAGTTTTTTCAATTAAATGCCCATCTTATATACCAGCATATATGTTATTTTTCCCTGGAATGTCTCTATTTTTAAAATTAACTCTAAATTCTTCCACCTATACTTTTAACTCCGTTCCATTGTTTCTAAAGCATGTATTCATAAAATCATGTTCTTTAATCACCTTTTATGTAGATAAGTATTTCATAGAATTTACACTGTTTTTTTTTCCACCATTAATTCTTGAATATTTTCAAGTTGAATATCATGTAATATGATTTCTAGAAAGTCTGGTCTTGCCAACCTTAGAAGAAATAATTCAGATTTTTCGCTATTGATTTCAATAAATGGATCAAGAAATAATGTCAGTAAAAAATATGATTATCTCTTTTCTGATAACTTAAATAAACTGAATGACTGTCTCCAGAAAGTGAAGTAACGGGATTTGCCTGGATGAGAGTTGGGTTTATATTTAATATTTTCTTGAGGAAAACCTGAAAACTGACACCTTGGCTTTGTGGATTCAACTTTAGTTCACATTAATTAATTTCTTTTCAGTTATGGATCACCTAAATTCCAATAATCAATAATAAGTCATAGATTTTACTTATGTATTTTGCGATATAGAACAGCCATTCTCAACACCTTTTTTTTGGGGGGGGCACAGTCCCTTTAACAGCTGTTTCTCAGATACCAGGGCCCCCTGTCAATCAGGGATACAACATGAACAGATAGACTGAAATAATAAATTAATTTCTATCTATGGCCCCCTTCAAATGTGTCAGTGCCACCAAGGGGCCAAATGACCCCCAGTTGTGAATGGCTAATATAGAATAACGTAAAAAACAAATTTTAAAATGAAAATCTTCAAAATGCATTAAAAGCAACTGAAAGCAAGATGTTTGGTGCCTCTCACTTTCTCTATCTCTCTCTGCCATTGGCTTGTCTCGTGCTTTTTTTTTTTTTGCTTTATATTTTGTTGATTTTACTTGTGATTCTTGTTTTGAATTGTCATGTGTGCCATGTTTGTAATAATTAAGCATGTTAGTCTTTTTTTTAATTTCAGTCCTACCCCAATTTCTGCATGTATGTACATATAAGACATTTTATAATGAAGGATGGTGAACAAAACCAGTTAAGATTTTGCCATGCATTTATTATTCCTAATCTCCAAAGAGTTTCTTCCCTTTGAAAAAAAAGTAAGAAAAGTATTAGACTACACATAATATTTTAATATATTTGAATGCTGCCTATATAATATTAAACATTCATTTAAAGGACATTTTAAGTAAAGTTTTATATTATATTATTGATCTAGATGAGGGTTGATGAAATTGCTCTAAGATTTGAGTTGATTATTAATGCATTCACTGATTAAGTTCACTTGGATGGTGTAATGGTTAGCAGTGTGGAAAACTCTTCATTAGGACAAATTTCCCTGTGCATTCAACAGCTAATTGAGTACACTCTAAGCTGTGTGATTAGGATGGTGGTATCCCTTCGGTGGACTTGCATCCTGCCATGGGGGTGGTCATAAAAACTTGTAAGGACTTGAAACTTGCTGATGCATGCAACAGAAACCGTCACTGGGTATATACTCCTTTGGGAGTTGTCTCTTAAGGGACGGACGCTTTACTTTTACATTCACTGCTACCTTGGATAGCGCAACAATGTCCTCTGCTCAGTGCCACAAGGCAGAAACTGAGTCTAGCGTGTTGCCGTAGCTATTTAAATTGCCTTGAATAAAACCATGGAATGGATGCACATGTGCATAGAGGTGCTACACGATATGCAACAAGATATGTACATAACATATTTCACAGGGTATGTAGATACATCAAAAGCATTTATTTTGCACAAAAATATTTATTTTTCTACATAATGTCCTTACTTGTCAATGCACTTAACTCAAATCTTCTTCATTAATTACATAAGATCAAACATTACACATTCTATGGAATCTGCAGTAAAACTAGTAATTAATATTCAAATAGTTCTTCGGACAAGTGAACCGCTTCTTGTTGTTTGTGTTGTTAACACAACGTTTTGGCAGATCCATTCTTCGGTCTTCTTCAGGTGCAATATCTGAATGCCAAAATGTTGTGTTAGCAACACAAACAACAAGAAGTTCAATCATCCGAAGAACTATTTGAATGTTAATGACCCTTCTCAAAACTATAGAAAATATCTCTAGTAATTAATAGTATTGTATAATTAGGGATTAATCAGTTGGGTCTTAACACGACTCCGTTTTAAGCCAAGGGACGCTTTTCTTTCTTGACCACCAAATTCCAAGTTGCCCCCCAATGTATTTAAATTACCAACCTGTGGGACAGGCACCCCACATTCTGAATCACTGGTTATGGGGCTTATATCTTATGGGGTTTGTTTTCTTTCTGAAAAAATACAGTACATACATAAATATCAATGGTAATATTTAAAGTTAAACTCTACCAGCCGAGTGCATTGCATCTTACCCAAAAAATAATTTCTTTAAAAATGAAAGCCTTTATCTATTTGCTTTAACAAAGGGAACAAACTCTTGCCTTCTTAAACCAACCGTGCTCTTCATTTGCTCATGTCTAATGCAACTAAATTTTTTGTTATAAACAACAACAAAAAACAATCAGCAATTTTCTCACTAAAAAATATCTTCCACTGAGATACGTTTTAATTTCATACATGATAAGCCTCTCGATTGGCAATCATTTTTTTTTTTTTCTGTCTCTGTTAATACTTATATACAGTACCAACAAGCTTGAGACTGGAGGTGACATAGATCTTTGGACTAAGGCTTAATATATACTTAAAATTGAAATAAACAATGAAAAGTAAAGAATAAAATTGTATTTAACAGATACAAATTAATACACTTCTAAAGCAGGATCTGTTTGATCTTTATTAATACACTTTAAATTTTTAAAAGATGATAAAGTGAACGAAGACAACTAAAGAACAAATCTGTTTATAACATATACAAATCAATCCACTTCAAAAACAGTGTCTGATTAATCAATATTAATCCACTATATCTTCTCACAGGCACATTTAAAAAGATTGGAATAGGATTTTGAGATGTTTTTACTGTATTTTTCAATTTTTTCCTTAGAGATGGAAAAAAATTTCATTTTTTTTTAAGAATAAAAATTAATCAAAGTAAAAATAGGTTATAGAGTGACTTGAACTCCAAAGCCTCAGTACCTTTGTTCCTCTTAAAGTAAAATCATAAGCTTAGTATTTTCATCTTTTTTCAATGTACAATGTATATAATGTACATATGAGTGTATATGTGTGTGTTTCTTTGATCTTTACTAGCTTATATTTCGATCAGTTGTTGTGTGAAGCATCAACATAGTTTTATTATTCATAATTTAGGCTTCATTAACAAACAACCCTATGTTTTAATAACATTGTTTATGAATTTAACCAATTGGTTTTTTTGTGTACATTTATTTTATTTATATAATTGTTACCTTGTATACCTGTAGATATTTTGGTGATAGTGGGGGTTTTAGAATTAATTTTGTGTATGTGTCATTGAAGAAGGTAATTGTTAGGACTGTCTGTTCATTTACCTCTGTCAATGAAGTTGGAAGAAGAATTGTTTGGCCACACAATATCTCCAAAAGTTCTCGAAGAATTTCAATGACATTTCGTGGAAGGATAGGTCATTGACTAAGGAAGGATTGATTAAATTTGGGGACAGATCCAGGAGTTTGTTTTCGATTAAGAGATTTTTTTTCATATATTTGTATTCACTCATGTTGTTCTGTTTGTCCACACAATATCTCCAAAAGTTCTCAATGACATTTTGTCGAAAGGTGGGCCATGGGCTAAGGAAGAATTGGTTAAATTTTCATATATTAAGACAATGGTCCAAAATATGAAAAATTAAAACTTACACGCTCCCCTGCTTCGTAGCTATATATGAACTAATTTACATTGTTTTTAGTTAGTGACAATGGCATTGGCAGATGTCCGCACTCTCTGAGTGCTTTCTAGTCTTAAAGCTGTGAGTATCCAAAATCCAAACAATAATCTTTCCAAATACTCAAGAATTTCTCATGCCTTCCAAAGTAAACGTGCTCAGTTGAAGATTTCGATGAGAAAATTGTTAGTCATAAAGCATTTAAAACAAGATTTTTCAGTTGTAACAAAAATGAAATCTGAATTCTAGATTTGTTTTCTGAAACATCGTGCATTTCTTTTTTGATAACATTTATTAAAAAATGATCTGTTGCTAATTCCATGTTTTTTTTTTTTGTTTTTTAGTTTTTTTTATTAAATTTCTTTCCCATTGTTTACACCCAAATTATCAAAGTTAATTCTGATTGAGTTTTTGTTCATCCTTCTTTTGTATTGATATTATCATTTTCTAATTGTTTTTCTATGTTTGTAGAAGTTTCTAATTGTTATCAAGGGAAGTCAAAATTCTTAATCTTTTTAGCCCTCCAAAATTTATTCACTTGCCAACCTCCTTAAATTCCCTGACAAACAGATTTCCTTTCATTCACCTGGTCACATTCAACAAAGAAATTCCAAATGTACACAAGAGAACAGTCATACTTTAAGGATTTGTTCCTTCTGGGTGTGGTTTCTGGTTCTACCAGACCCCGGTCATTCGTGGCCAGAGTGGTATAAAAAAAATGTGTCTAGTTCCCCCCTGGCTGCACCTCCACATTGCACCCAAAGGAGTAGGGTCCGGCTCATTGCTCGTTGCTTGAGGCATCCCAAACAGCTGAGGGACTAGACGGTTTTTATCTCTACCCACATGTATGTGTATGAGTTCCCACTTTAAATTCGACCGTGTGTCACATTCTGCCCTGGCAGATAAATACCACCATTTATAAAATAAAGATTCATGTGAAACTATCTTTAAATTTTTTGTGCAAAAAGGTTTTAAAATCTTTGCTTAAATAAACCCTGCAAAAGTTAATTAGAATCCTTATCCGTTTTGCTTTCTTTTTTTTTTTTCATTAAATTCAAATATTCTGCAATGACTCCCTGACTATTCTTCTTTTTTTTTTTCATGCTGAAATACTGAACCATCTTGAACCCATGATGACCTTTTAGAAACTTCTTCACTTTATTTTTCAGCTCACCCCCCTCTTGCTGACCGTGGTGAGCTGGAGTATTTTCTTTTATCTAGACTCAAGGAAAACTGAAAAACAAACAAAATGAAAAAAAATGGCTCATCCTTTCATGGCTGAATCACGGTTGTTTACCACTTTTTTTTCTTGGTGAGACTTCTCTTGAAAAACTACAGGAAAACCTTGTTCTAATGGAAATGTATGGGAATTGATATACAAAAAAAAATTATACCCTAATCCACTGTAAGTAAGTAGTTAGTATCATGCATTAAAAAAAAACAAATCTATTTTACTTTGGATCTTTGGGGTGGATGTCAGATTTCAAATTTAAAGAATAAAATTTCTATCACCAAAAATTCATTATTGACAATGTCTCATGTAAGATTGCACAACAAATACATTTCGTCATTTAACACACAAAACTAGTTGTTTTTTTTTTGCATAAACTATTTTATAATTCGTTCATTACTTTTTTTTTTTTTTTTTAAATTATCAAAATCATCTCATTAATATTTAATTAAAAAAATTCTATGCTATGTTTGAAATTAAGCTCTCAAAAAAGCTGGATATGACTTTGTGCTTCGTTTGATCATGATTTTATTTAGTTGATTCCACCTGAATGTTTATTTACGGAAGAAGGGTTTTGGTTTTGTTTTTCATTATTATTAAGAAATGAAATCGGATTATTATGCTTAGTTAGTGACAGATGCTGTTAATTTTAAAGTTGGTTCTTCTTGTTTCCTCCCATTTTTCTCTGTTATCAGAAAATTAGTTTCGGAAATCTCCTATGTAGATCTGGATATTCAAACTTTTGTTCGGACATTCGAATCTCATTTTCCCATCACTGATGTTGTCAATACAACATTTCGTCCCATCCCTCTTTCAGCCTTTGTAAGGTGTATAGTTCAAGAAAGGAGGTAGACATTTTTTTTTTTTACTCAGGCAAAGAAAATCTGTAAACTTTTCTTTTTCTTTTTGTGCAGAAAAAAAGTTGGCCCATTTTCTTTGCCTGTGGGGGAAAAAAGGTGGCTGAAGAATTGATCGGCCGAAACGTTGTGTTGATAACGTCAACAATGGGAGGAAGAGATTAGATTGTCAAACAAAAGTTGGAATGTTAATCACTCTTCTCAAAGTTGTAGACAATAGATCTGGATTTCATTTTGATATTAAAGTATGAGTGTCTCTCCAATGGATTTTAGCTTTGTTTAGCAAAGCTACTAAATTTCCGTGAATTTACTCATGGCTGGAAAACAGAAAAAAAAAGCTAGCTCGTCTTTTTAAAAATTTATATGTAATAATAGATATATATTTTTATACGTATAGATATATATTTATTATGTATAGTTTGTATTATAATAGCCAACCCTGCAGCCCTATGAGTGGAAATATATTTGATGATAATAATAATAATATTTTGCCTGTGTGTGTACCTGTGGCTTGTGTTGTTGTCGGCTGTAGTTGATGCATACATTTTTTTGCTGCTTGAGTTTGTGTTGCCTATATGCTAGCTTGTAATACCAACTCACCTACTGCATGGGTGTCCATGTACTGTTAGTGCTTTTACATTATGTTGGATAGCTAGCTGTTGATTAGTACACTACTATTTATTATTATTACTACTACTACTATTACTGCTGCTGCTATAATAACTCTAGTAATTTTTATACCTATTCAATTTTTTATTATTTTATATCCATTTATCGTTTGTTTAATTTTTCTTTATTTTCAAATGATATAATTATAATATTGTTGTATTTTGTAATCATAAACTTTAAAAATAACATGCAAACAAAATCATCCAGAAGATATTAGTTTTTATTTATTTTTGTATATGGGCTTTTGATGTTACATATTTATTATCTTGTTTTTCTTATTTATTGGTTTTATTTAAAAAGCCTTTATTAAATTCTGCATGCTTTTAACAGTTTAGAAAATATACTTTTTTTTATATATTTACATAAATGCATATTAAAACGAAGGGTGATCCAATATTTTTGACCATTATTTATAGTGTATATTTGAAATGTATTTTTTGAAAAGGGATTGTCTGTCTTTTTTATTAAAATATTTTTTATACATACAGTAAATTTTGAAAAAAAAGTTTATATAAGTATTGTGAGTTGTAAACTACTGATATGCAAAGAGCTCTTGCCTAAATTAATTTCTGTAATCAAAATCACTTTCTGTTTTTAATAATTAATCTCGTCTGTTTCCAGGGTTAGGTTGTGTTGGTTTCTTTGTTGCAGAAAATTTGTTGGGTTATTTTCAATTAGAAAATTTGTTGGGTTATTTTCAATTAGAAAATTTGTTGGGTTATTTTCAATTAGAAATCTAAGTCAGAGTAGTACTACAGTTCAGCCTCGCATCTGAACTATGCATTTCTAGGAGTGGAAATGTTTTTTTTGTGCTCTACTAGTCCTAAAACAATAGAATCTCAGATGACTTTATATGCAAATTAGAAGTTTAATTTATATAAATTATTTAATTTATTACTACCACGCCTTATTCAATCGGCTGATCACACTAATGGTGGCCTCCAGTTCCCATATCCATCAATATAGATTAAATTAAATAATTTATATAAATTTAACTGATTTGCCTGTAAAGCCACCAGAGATTTTATCGTTTTAGGACTAGAGCACAAAAAAAAATTATTTCAACCCTTAGAAATGCGTAGTTCATATGCAAGGTTAAGCTGTAGTATTACTCAAATCAGTTTAAGTATGGTTTCTAAGAAGTGTTACTTTTTTATCCATGTGAAAGTGATATCATCATTACTTGTTGATATTTAGTGGAATGGTTTTGATAGAAATTGTAAGATTTTTTAGTTCAGTCCAAAATAGTTTCTTGTTTTTGGCATCTATAATTCCATTGGGCTCGCTTTTGATTAGATTGGGATAGAGGTTTTTCTTCATCTTCATTCAGCAGGATTATATTTTGTATTAGAAACTTGTTTGAGATTTCATATGAACAGAGTAAATTTTATTACTTAATGGTCTTGGTTTAAGTCTGTGAATTAAGTGTTATTTCCAGCAAAAATGTAACAGTCTTAAAGTTATTATCCTGTTTCACATAACATAGTTTCATCTTCACTTAAATGGCATAAAAATAATTAGACTGTTTTTATTACTAATAGAAAGAAGACTTAGATATTCCTTTTCACAAGTAGGTTCCAAAATAGTGACTGAAGGACTGTCTTGTTCACAATAAAATCATCACTTTGCTAATTCTAATAATATTGTAAGAAATTAGCTGATAAATAATTAACATGATAGTGTTGATTTATACAATAAATTGGGAATAAATTACAGGCGCTCCCTTACTTACAAACGTTCAAGTTACAAACTTTCAGAGATACAAACAAAGCTGTCTGTCTTTTGAACACTATGCCGGTTCAGAAGTTCAACCGCAGTGCAATAGAATGCATTACTGTAGCTGCTCAGTGTCATTTTGTAAACACAACACAGTTGTAGTTTTTGTGGTGTCACAGGATTATCTGTGGTTTTCACAAATACATACTGTACTTAATCACCCGAACATGTTTCAAAAGTGTAAGAGTGGGGCCAGTAATGATAGTGAAAGCAAGAAGCTTTGCAGTATTACTTTGGAAACTAAGGTGGACATTATAAAGCAAAATGAAAAAGTTTAGAAAGTGATAGGTGCATATGGGATGAATCATTCTACTGTTGCACCAATTTTAAAGGACAAAGAGCACATGTGATAGGTTCTGTACCAATACATTCAATGATAATTTTTAAGAAATGAAAAAACTTCTATACATTAAAATACTGTTTAAGGCTGGTAAATTATACTGTCAAGTATTATTGGGGTAAAGCTGTACTGTACAAAACGTTTTTACAATGCAGTGTACAGTATTTATTAATTACAAGGAAAAGGTTGAACTTAGAAACAAACCCCCAGGAACCTATCCTGTTTGTAAGTAGGGGAGCTCCTATAGTTGATTGAAAACTCCAAGATTATCTTTATTGAAGTTAAGACTCACTCAACCAAAGTTTATTTTTCCCTAGACACTCTAGCTTCATGTGTTGATGTGTGCTTTTCAGTTAGTTATTTTACATACTGTATATGCTAGACCAGTGGTTCCCAACCTTTTTGAGTCATTCCCTTCCAATTATTAAGTTGCAAACAAAGAATAATTTCAAATAATAACTGTATTCTGCATATAATTAAACAGCTTCATACTAATTAGTTTAATTTTATAATTGTACAACTGCTGCTATGTATTTGTTACTCAAAGAAAGCCAGCAGAAATAATTAGAACACATCATTTGAAATTCTAATTTATTATAAAAAAAATAAGAATTCTGCTATCATAACTGATATATACATCAATGTGATCTCTGTTCTTGTTTTTCTTCAATTTGTGGGTCTATTAGTGAGAGAACACATCTTAAATTATTCTCAACTTGGAACTTATTTTGACTCTTCGACTTGATATATAGAAGTGCAGAAAATCCTATCTCTCGACTGGATTTCTTACCTAATATCCTTATTCCCCCCTTAGACTACCTAAATTCCCTCCTGGGGGAACCACTGTGCTAGACTATAAGATGAATGGTTTACAATGGTATTTAGAGGACAACTGCTCACTGCAAATCATCCAAGCCCTATAACTGTCCATATGAAGCTTTGGTAGACAGCCCCCTAGTCACCATAATACCTACGCAGTGTATTATTTGTCCATCTTGTATATGAATATGAAGTATTGTAAAAATAGGTGTCATTGTAGGAAATTTTGACTCAGGTTTTTGTTTGCTTAGATAACTGTTTAGTTTTAAACTCAATCAGTAAATCTTAGATTTCTATCTTTGTTGAACTTTAGTTTTTATTTTAGAATCTGTATGCTGTTATTGATCGATATTGGTTATTGAGTCTTGCTGCTGCTATTGTATATCAGTCAGTGTTCATGCATGATTTATTCTTTTCATGCATGCTCTGTCTTGAATAATATTTCTCAGTTCCATTCTAAGACAATTCTTTGACTTTATATAGGCAGGTTCTGCTTGCACATTACAGACACGTGTGGAAAGTTTGTTTGGAGACACTACACTCTATACAGAATTTTTAAATTCGTAATTCTTCAGCGCTTTCATTGCATCATGCCCAACTGGTTTTTATTTTTTTTTAAATCAAACCCTTTATGAAACATATCTATAATTTTTTAGAAGAGTCATTAACGGTCAAAGTGTCTTTCACACAAATGAACTCCTTCTTGTTAATTCTTTTGTTCTCGCATTTCAGCCAATCCATTCTACAGCCTTCTTCATGTGTACTATCTGTATGTAAAGAGAGTTACTGTTTTTCCGCTAGTCTAAATAACTATAGCAAACAGAAATATCTGCTACCTACGTTAGAAGTTGCTGATAACCCCCAAAAAAAAAAAATCTGTTTGCTACCGTTACTTCGCGCCACAGGAAAAGGCTCTCGTTTTACATATGGATAATACACCTGAAGAAGGCTGTGGAGTGGATAGGCCAAAATAGAACAAGAAAAATAACACAAAGGATGCTAATGACTCTTGTCAAAATTATAGACAATATCAGTGCTAATCATTTCTTTACAAATGTTTGCTTAGTAGAGTGTAGCGTCCCAATGACAATTTTTCTGCAAAGCTTCTTCACCTTTTTTATTTCCCACAAATTCATAGCAACACCTTTTCTGTATTTACCACATTTCTATTTTAAAATATTATACACACTATTGGGTTGTTATGATTATCATTATTATCATCGTTACTCTTTCTGATTTTAAAAAAAAAACAACAAAAAAAACAATGATAGAGATTCAGATTCGTGGGATAACTAAACTTATTTAATGGAATTTTTAAAAAAACAAAATTTAAGAAAATGCAAAACCAATGATAGAGATTCACTTTAAATCCACAAGGATCTAGCTATCAACGAATGATCACTGTCTTAAAAAAGGGAAGCCTTATAACTTGGTTTTCCTGTACTCTTTCAGAGATACCCACCCAGAAATAAGATCAATATGTACGACAGAAATTGGGGTATGGATGCGGAAGTACCCGAATATGTTTTTAGATGATAGCTACTTAAAGTACGTCGGTTGGACCTTGCATGACAAGGTAAGTCATGTGATGAGGATATCTGTGCCATCTTTTCAGGGATACTCAACCAGAGATACGGGCAATTTGTTCTTCGGAAATCGGGGTCTGGATGCGAAAATACCCTTACATGTTTCTTGACGATAGCTACTTAAAGTACGTTGGCTGGACATTGCATGACAAGGTAAGTGTTGGAGGATGACGGCTTGTTGCAAGACGAGTTTATTTCGGCTGAGGTCAGTACAAAGCTGTTATGAAGAAATGTTCCCTTATTATTTTCATTATTTTTCACCTCACCTGAACTTGCAATTCTCTACATAATTGAATGCTTTCAAATCTTTACACAGGAATATTATTTCAATTGGTTGTTTCTTACGGGTGGCTAATCCTTTATGTGATAAGCCTTAATCCTTTATGGGATGAGCCTTATCAGAAAATGTTGTGAATTAACTAAATTCAAAGGAATTGGGACCAAAGTATTTAGAACCAAACTTGGAAATAAAATTCTTCTGTTACTACTTGATTTGTTTATTATAGACTCCTTGTGGTGCATAGGGCCACAACCACTGCTGCGGTTTCAGTAGCAAGTATGTTTTACAGGGTTGAGTTGCTAGTCCCATGCCCAACCTTCCTCCTTTACCCAGGCTTGGGACAAGCTATGGCAAGAGCCAAGCTGTAGGTTTTTTTCTGTCAGAGTAATCTTCTCTTGCGGTTAGAAACCTACGGCCCGCAGGGCAGATCCAGCCCGCGAGCAAATATTAAGCTAATATGCTTACTGTTTATGTTTTAAACATTCTTTTTTGTCTTTTTATTCAATTCAAAAGATGCCTTGATTGAAATAAATTGCGACTAAATTGAGTTCTTTGATTACTAATTGGCATCATTGGTTAAGCAGAAATGATTTTCTAGCATGCATTATTCATTGATTCATGTAACAAAATGGATAATTCCAATATTTCAAGCTTTTTATGGAATTTATCTGGCTCACCGTCAGCTCATTAATACGCGATCCAGCCCGCAGAGGCAAAAGGGTTGCCACCTGTCTTAGATGGACAGATTACAAGGCTAAAGGGCTCTAACTCCCCTGCTATTCACCCATATGGGGGGGGGGTTCATGCTTTTCCCAAGGGCATTAATGCGAAGTGAATGTAAACAGCCTTGGCCAAAACTCAAATTCAGTCTGCCGATTCCATTTTCCGTACCAGTAACTGTTAGGCCACTCTACACCTCGACAACCTGGATCTTATTCAGTCAGTTACAAACAATAAAGGCTGATTTTCATTAATTGTAAAAAAAGAAAAATACAATTGCTTCTTTTGCAATTGATTGAATCAGCTGTGCATGTGCTCCTTGGTTAAAAAAAAAATAAAAAGTCTGAAAATATAGTTTATTTTTAATGGCGTTTTTACAGGATTGCATCATCTAAAAAAAAGAAAGTCTTTCTTCAATTGGATAAATATTTTCAAAAATTTGTTTTGTATAACTTAACAAACCTTGAAGGTCTTCATTATGCAGAGAATTCTCAACTTGCCCAAATTCTTACCATTTTTGTTTTGGTCATTTTCCCATTTTGTGGAATTTAATCCTATTAACACTGGAACGCACTTTATTTCTGCAGTCATCATTTTTAACTTATGCAGTTTATCTCAGCAAAATCCTTACTTGGTTCACTTGGCATTTAATTAACAAAGTTTGTCTGTGTGTCCTACTGAATTCTGCTCATAGACCAGTGGTTCCCAACCTTTTTGTTCCTCTGTACCTCTTGAACATTCTGACAAATTCCCTTTTAATTAAGGATCAAAAATTGATAAAATTATATTGGTTTTGTTAAGAGCTCCATTTGTTAAAGTTAAAGGTTTGGGAAATGTCCTTCAAGTTCCTCTTCCAGTTTTATAAGACACTCACTGATTAATTCTTTGAATATGTCAATCTTAGATTGTGAGATGGTTGAGCCTGTTTTTTAACAAGTTCATTAATATAAGGGGGATATTTAGCAACTGCACAACAAAAATTATATTCAGGTGTTTTGAGATTTGATCTGATTCCTAACAACACTGAAAATGTTGACTCGCAAAACCTAGTTGGTTGTCTGTAATGATGTTGTTACACTGTACTACAGTATACACCATGGTTATACTCTCAGACCTCTCTATACAGTGTTACCGCACTAGTTTGACTACTAAAAGTATTACTTTTTTTTTAAATGGCCAAAAATACACTAAAGTAGCAAAAAAATGGCCATAATGTTTAAGCACAAACACGCTTATTTAGTGCATTTTGTACTGCCAAAACAAGAAGCGTGCTGAATCTAGTGCGAATCATGCTAAATCGGCAACACTGCCCCTATATGCCCTTTGAGAAATGCAAATGTACCCCACATTGGGACCAGTGTCATAGACATTGAAATTTAAATCATCATAAACAAAGGAACTCTGGTATGCACTATTTTGAATGTTGGGTTCCTCTGGATTGTAAAGTTTAGTCTAAGTGCACTTCATGATGTTTTAATAGACTGTAATGCTGAATGACTCTTTGAAGGGAGTTAATACTTAAAATTCTCCTTGTCAGTGACAAGCCAAGTTTCTTCTGTTACCCCAAAAATTGAAACCCGGTTTGAATCTTCTGTCCATTGTTGTATTAACTGTGATACATTTTCCAATTAAATTTAATGTTGCCTTTGCATAAATATAAGTTTGATTTGTTTAATCCTTTGTTTTGATCTTTCATTTTTCTGAACATTTATTTCTGAAAGTAAATAATTAAAATACTTTGCATGAACCTCTCTAAACTGATACTAACTAGACACAATATATATATATTAAAAAGGTTTGCCGACATTTCCGTGCAAGGGACAACAAAAACAAACTATGGAGTTAAAATGATTTATTGAGATACAAAAATTATAATTATTTTTTGAGTTTGCAGGGACTACAGTTTATCAGCTAGATTTTCTGTCATTGACTAACTTCTTTATTACTGAATGAGTTCTTTGATATTTGAAATATTTAGAAACATCTTTGTCTCCAATTCTGGGCTTTAATATTTTCTTTTCCATATCATCCTGCTCTAATTTGTGCAAAATAGTAAGCTAAAATGTGTGCAACTTAAAAAGAAAGTAACTCCATCCTAGAGTTGCCAAATACGATTTACACAAGTTGTTGAATAAGTAAGTGATAAAACATGGCTCATATAAAATTTAAACTCTTTTCAAATCTGACCGAACAGTGAAACAGAGTTTAAACTTTGTATGAGCCATGTTTTACCACATACTTATATTTCAGCTCTACCCCTTGGTGTATTTTTTAATATTTTATATAATTGCTCTGCACTTTGTTGCATTGTGCACTTTTGAAATAAATCAATTAATAAAATATATATGTCTTATTATATATTTGTTTAATATTGTGTGTGTGTGTGTGTGTGTGTTAACTGAATTGCCTTGCACGGAACTGTCAGGTCACAAATTAAAACTGTCACCAATACTGTCAGCCTGTTTTACTAATCTTCAATGTTTAATGTGTTTGTCTCTTAGGGTAATTTGCATCAAATTCACTTACCTCATTAAATTCTAAGCAACCAATTGTTTAATCATCAATATATCAACTTATCTAGCCATTTACTTCTATTAACTGTTTCAAGACTAATCTTTTAAGGCGCTTAAAGTTTGAATTTATAAAAAAGTATTAAAAATAAGAGAAAAAACATGTTAATTTTTATTTAATGGTTGAAGAAAACTATTATTTTACTAGCATATACTCATCAAAAATGATGGTTATTTATGTATGGATCAGCACTAAGGAGCATAAAGCTATTTTATTAGGCAATTTATTTTTAATAAATCAAGCATTCTAATTTTAAGGGGTTTTTTTGGGGGGGGGGGGTTAAGTTTCAACTCAAGCTGTTATTTTATTTTTTTAAATTAGGAAAAAAGTATGGACAAATCTGTCCTTTTCAAAAAGCATTTTGGTTTGGCTATATTTATTAAATCAAAAACTTTCCATAATTTTTCTGCAAAGTGGTATCTTATTTACCTGGTAACCACTTAAAAGTCTTAAAAACCTTCTGTTTGTGTGTCTCATAATTCTAAGCTTATGAAGAAAAAGAACAGGTGAGAAAATATAAAAATGTGGTTAAAAACGTTTCTTTTTTTTCTTAAATACCAAGAAGTAAGTAATAATGGTGAACATTTTTTTGTCTGGATTTCTGAGACTAGGTGTTGTTATTCTTAGACAGTGATTGTTTTTTTTTTGGGGGGGGGGGTTCTGTCTTTAACATTTCAGCTGCTGTACCTTGTGATGAAAGCCAGAGAGTACAGCAGCTGAAACGTGATTAAAGAAAACAAAGATGAGTAAACAGGTTTAAGAGAATCAATGTATATGAGTACTGTATATGCCAGACTCTATGACGGATAGTTCACAAGGGTATTTGGAGGACTACCACTCACTGCAACTCATCCAAGCCACATAACTGTCCATTATTGGGCTTCAGTAGATAGCCCCTAGTCAATACCAGCGTATAGGACACAGTCTAATATTTACATGGTTTCTTTTGTTTGTCCATATTATATACCGACATATACAGTATATGTATTTTTATTTATTCCTTTGAAAACTTTTTCTTCGTTTTTAAGAAATGTCCAGTTAAGTACTGTTTGCCAGCCTACTAGGGGGATTACTGTTCTTAGCAACTCATCTCTGTTCCCTAACTTGGCATCAGTCTCCAATCCATAATACCAGCATTTGGCTGCAGTGTAATATTAGATACTTTTTTTTAGTGTGTCTTCGAAGCTGGCAAATATAGTGATCTAATTTAATTTTGTTACTTATCATTTACATCACTATCCTTTTTATTAACTAAATACTGATTATCTACAGATTTTACAAGCTAGAAAGAAGTGACAGCTCGTAGTTAAGCTAACCAAGTAATTAACTTGTCACACCCCTTGGACAGAAACCTTAAAAACAATATCTTGTAGATTCAAATAGTTCTTCGGACGATTGAATTCCTTCTTGTTGTTTGTGTTGTTAACACGTTTCGGCCAATCCATTCTTCAGCCTTCCTCAGGTATAAAATGAGGGGGGGGGGGCTTATAAGGCAGGGCCCGGGTGTTTTTGTGTCTTTGTCTTGTCGGGGTATGTTGAGCAGCAGAAGCAAAGACACAGAAACACCCCCCTTTAAAAATAAAAACTTCTGTTTACCCCCATCACACTCGGATTTTACACCTGAAAAAAGCCGAAGAATGGATCAGCCGAAACGTTGTGTTAACAACAAGGAGTTCAATCATCTGAAGAACCATTTGAATGTTAATGACCTTTCTCAAAACTATAGAAAATATATTTTGTACAGTTTGTTAAACTCTTTGAATGTATGATAATCAGCATTTTCGTTTGTATTAAAATCAATTAACTCCAATAAAGTTTGAACCCTTCTTGCCCACTCAATCTATGTTATGAAAAATTACAGACTTAAAAATATTGTTTTTCAGGTCGGAGATGTCCGCCTCTGCTGCTTGAAAGCTCTACACCCACTTTATGACACAAGAGATCTGGCTCCCAAGCTAGAATTGTTTACTAACCGGTTCAAAGTAAGGAAAATTTATTTATTTACGAAATCAAGGAATGGATAATTTTATATCCGACAGAATATGATAAATATAAAGACATTTATTAATTGGGAACCCATATTAGCCTGGCATCAGTGTTAGCGATTGCTAAACGTGCAGCATTTATTCATATATACAGTCTAGGCTGCCCATTTAGCTAACACCGATGCCGGGCTGATATGGGTTCCCAATTAATAAATGTCCTTATAATTATCTTATTTATTTATGTATGTTTTATTTTTTTTTATTTAGGCAAGTTTAATTTTTGAGCATGTGTAGGGAGAAGAAAAAAACCTCTGCTTTTAAGTTTGTTTGCTTTTCTTTAGGCTTAAGAAAATAGTCTTTTATTTAACCTGTTAGCTGCCATAGCAAGTTAGCGAGTTGTCAGTCTATTGCCATGGATGTGATAATTTGTCTTAAGTTATCAGTTCAGTGTCAGACGAGATAACTCGTCTTTCGATAGTGTGTTGTTGTTTTCTTTTTTTCCCTTACATTTGTGTATATATAGTAATTGATTTGTATGAAAGTAAAACTGTTTTAAACATGCAACAAAGACTTTCTATTTTCATCAGTATTTTTACGAGAAAAACCTGACACATGAGTTACAACATTAAAAAATATACTTGGCAGCGAACATGTTAAAGAATGTTTCAAAACTTTAACTCTATGAATGAATTCCTTAGATCATTCCTTTCATCTTATTTCAGACCTTCAAATTTTATTAAATTTTTTTTTATCTTATCTCTCTTTATTTTAGGATCGTATTGTTGAAATGACACTCGATAAAGAGTATGAAGTGGCTGTTCAAGCTGTTAAGCTTGTCATTAGTATATTAAGGTCAGTATTTATTCTCAACTCTTTGATATTTGATATTTTTAAAAAACAAGAGACTGTTAAAACATCTATTAATTAAACCATTGTACTGAATTGTGGAGAATTCTCTTTGTTAAACCCTGTTAATTTTAATGTAGTATACTTGATGCTTTTGATCATGAATACATGAATTAAACATTTGATCATGAATGAATGAATTAAACATTTGATCATGAAATGAATGAATTAAGCATTTGATCATGAAATGAATGAATGAATTAAACATTTGATCATGAAATGAATGAATGAATTAAACATTTGATCATGAAATGAATGAATGAATTAAACATTTGATCATGAAATGAATGAATGAATTAAACATTTGATCATGAAATGAATGAATGAATTAAACATTTGATCATGAAATGAATCGATGAATTAAACATTTGATCATGAATGCATGAATTAAACATTTGATTGTGAAATGAATGAATTAAACATATTTTCTTTTTAATTAGACCTTAAAGCACAATTGGAAATACATATTTTGCTTGGTGCAGAATAATAATTATTTCTGATGTTTGTTGTGGAATAAATACATTATGAAATTAATACATGCACCTACATACTGTATATGCCAGACTATAAGACAAATGGTTTACAAGGGTATTTGAAGGACTACTGCTCACTGCAACTCCTCCAAGCTCCATAACTGTCCATATTGAGCTTTGGTAAATGGGCCCCTTAGTTGATACCAGTGGATTGGACACAGTATAATATTTGCATAGTTTTTTTAGTTTTTTTATTTTATTTTATTAAATGACCGTCTTATATACTGGCATATACAGTGAGGAAAAAAATCAAATCACTAATATTATTCACATTAAATTATCATAATTGATGTTTTTTTTTTTTGTTTTTTTTTCAGATATAATGAATCTGTTTTGACTGACAAAGATTGTGAGAATGTTTATGAATTGGTGTATTCATCACACAGACAAGTAGCTCAGGCGGCAGGGGAGTTTCTAAATGCAAAACTTTTCCAAAAAGATGATGAGAGTCTTCGATGCCTCAAAATCAGCAAAGGCAAAAGGAGAAGTCCGAATACTCCCCTGATTCGTGATTTAGTGCAGTTTTTTATTGAAAGTGAGGTAACCGCAAGTTTTTAAGCTTTCTCCTCAACACTTGATTGAGTCTTCAAAGAGTTTTTTGAACAATTGAACTCATTCTTCTAATTTTTGCAGTTCCCAAAATTTTTCAGCTGATCCATTCCACAGCCTTCTTCAGATGTACTATCTGTATGTAAAGAAATCTTTTTCCCCCGGTAGTGCCAAGTAAAACAGCAGACAGAATTTTTTTTTAAAGCTTTGCTGCTAACACTTGGCACTACGAGAAAAATAAGAATGAGTTCAGTTGTCTGAAAAACTCATTGAATGTTAATGACTCTTCTAAAAGAGTCTTTCCCTTTGTCCTAAGCTTTAAAAATAATTTGAACTTTTCACTTGTAAATGCCTGTGACATGTTTTAACAAAAATTAAAGCATAACTCATTTACATTGTTGAACTTTACCAAAATCCAACACCCAAATTACAGATAAGTATTCTTGCTTGTATCGCCCAGTTTGATGGAGCAGTTTTTCAACTTCACATCCTTTCCCTTCGTGTTTTGTTTACATATTTCTTATGTTAAATCAGATCGCTTCGCAGCCTTTTGGCTAAGAT
>VCCN01004630.1:3585627-3617699 GCA_006491835.1 Architeuthis dux
TTTTTTTTAATGTAGTCATCCCCTTAGGAAGTCTGAATAAACATGTGGTCAAAACGTTGTGGTAAATATATCAAAGATGAGGTTACAAATATGGATAATTTGTGGAATAATGAGCTTTTTCTGATTTCATCAATATACAGTTGTACCTTTTTAATCCGGCAACCTTGGGACCTGGCTGATATAAAATGCTGGAAAACAAATTATTTGTTTCATTTTATTACACAATAAATTTTAGAAGGTTATCAATTTCTTTTACAATTTTTCTAATAGTATGGAAAATAAAACAATGTATCTTTTAATGATTTATATAATATGAATGATGTTATGATAAACGAAAATTATTTGTTTTTGCTTATAAATTATTTTTAATACAATCAATTGAAAAGCATGAGATTCATTAAAAAAGATTAATATTTCTAACTTAAGCATCAAAAGTTGTCGAATTTAGAGTTCTTCAATTTGATTAGAAACAATGTTAGGTTTTTACACTTTCAGTTTAATGAATTGGTTTAGAAACCACTAAATTACGGTTCAAACCCTGGTTTGATTTGAAACTGTTGATGTATGTAGTTTATGACTTTTAGGAAGGAGCAAGTGTCGTTGTACGCAAAGTAAAAAAGTAGCACACACATCACCATGGAACAAATCCTTGCCGGGTACTATTTGTGATCGGACACCACCTCTGTTGTTCATTGACATCCAAAGTCTCTCTTCCAATTCTTCCTTCACCTTTTTAACGTCTTGTTCGTAAAGTTGTAACTAGCTGAGATGGTCTCAACTAACTCGCCCATTACTGATCAGGTGCGGCTTTTATAACCCGTTAGCCAACATCCGCAACTTCGAATATCCGGACGACAAAGCCATGGCTGTTCCTTTATTGTCGTCACCATTTTCCCTTCCGGCTTTTCTTGCACAGGGTACATGCGATACATAGTTTCTTTGGAAGTTGGGAAAACGGATTATCAGTATCTCCACTACAGAAACCAAATCAAAGGTCTCTAGTAGCAGATTAACAAACTAATGGCAGCAGATTCAAAACATCAAACTCATAGTGCTGGATTGGAGAGGCACAACCTGTATTAATCTTAATTTGTTTTAAATGTGATGAATTTCTTTGATAATTCCAGATGATATTCTATTGTTTTCTTCTCTTTTCTTTTCTTTCCTTGTTTTTTCATTGACTGAGATATTTTCATAATTTTTACCTTTTTATTTTCTTTCATTGTAGGCTTACATTTCCATTTGTGATTTGCTGATTGTTTTCAGCAAACACCTTGGCGAGAATGGTTTACAAAAACCACTCGTTTACGAACCAGACAAGAGTCTACAATCACAACTCAGTGGATTTCTCACGGATAAAGTCTTTGTAGAAGATGATGATGGTCAGTTCACTTTCACAAAATCACTTCTTTTAACACTAGTTTAACACCAGGTTTTTACAGATTATGAAAGCTTTATTAACACAGTCAGCCAATAGTGTTAAATATTAACAAATTCATTTTTTTAACAATAGATGTTTAAACAAAATCTTTATTTCAATTTGTGGAAGTACAGTTTTATAATTCCCTGAAGTATTATGATCATTTAGTACTCTGAATCCGGAATTAAAAATTGTTTTCAATTGGAATTGGATATTTTATTAGAAACTGTCAACATAGGTTTCTTCCGTTTTTAAAAGCTGGTCCGGCTGGCTGGGTGGCTATGTATGTATCACGCATACAGGCCACACTGATGAGGCTAGAGGGCTGAAAATTTCAACATTTACTCCTTATAATATCTAGAAAAATTGGTGGGGGGGGTAAATTCCCCCATTAAATAGGTGTTTAGTTGGGGGGGTTCAATTTGCAATGTAAGTTTATGCTAAATTGATCCCTTAGTTTGTGTCATGCTTGTCTTTTGAAAATTCTGACTTTTTTAGTATCACTGGTCAACACAAGGTGTGAGAAGTAACTTATTCATTGATCACCCCTTTTTCCAATTTTTTAATTGATCAACCCCAACATGGCATGTTGCAAAAAGAAATGTTGGTCCTGTGACGGTTTCTATTGAGTGACTAACCAGACCTGTTTTACATTTTTGTTTATGAAACAAGCAGCAATATGATAAACTCATTTATTCTGATCAATTAGAATTAAATTATTTAACTTTACCTCCTTTAAATCAGTGTTGAGAGTTTTTAATTTTGGAAATACTTATTGACTATAATGTTCTCAATCATATAAAACTTTAATATTTCTTGTGTGCATTTGGATTGTGTTTAAATGTCCAATGGAACTTTTTTTTTCTCTTTACAGAAGAAATGGATGAGAATGTGAAAATTGAAGAACTTCA
Organism: Architeuthis dux; assembly: GCA_006491835.1. Lineage (NCBI taxonomy): Eukaryota > Metazoa > Mollusca > Cephalopoda > Oegopsida > Architeuthidae > Architeuthis > Architeuthis dux. The sequence continues at coordinate 3,587,959 of VCCN01004630.1, forward strand.
CAAGAAGAGAAATTTCCTCGCTGCCTTTTGTAAATTAGTTGTTTACAATATAATCAGCATTCGCATTGCGGCAGACATGTTTAAACACTATATGAAGGTAAGTAAAGACATAGGTAGTTCAGATTATTCTTTCTATTTCATTCTGCTTGCATTCAAAACCTCCTCTATTTAATCGGATCATTTAGATTGTGAGGGATAGTGTTGTACATATATATTTATATACATGTGAAAGTACATTGATTCAAAGCAGTTGGAACTTTATTTCTTTAACCCCATAAGGGATTTCTTATTTTTTTTCAACTTGGAACTAATTTTTTTATTTCAAGTATGCAATATGCCCATGGCCCATGAAAAAAAAAATTTTTTTTTATCATGAATACCCACCATTTGAAACATTGGACTCTTCCACTGAAACAAATTCAGTAGTTTCTTTTCCATAAAAAAAAACAACTTATAGAAATTCAAATATATCCATGAATTTTTTTCACAGGGATTAACCAATCATCAGATAATCATGAGATTATAAATTTGGTTGGCTTACCTTACAAGCTGAAATATAACTGTACAGATTTTTGGGTGCCTTACTGTGGGATAATAGTTAGCAAGCTAGTCTGGGTGCCCTACACTTGTGGCTTTGTGCCAGACTTAGCTAAGCTTATTAAATACTAGTGATCTACCAGAATATCAATCCGGTCACCGGATTCACAAAGAATTGGATATTCCAAAGTAAAAAATTAAAATCCATGTCTGTTAAAAAAATATTGGGTGGCTAAAATTTGAAACTGGTGGCCGTGATAATTTTTTTTGTGAATCCAGTGCCGGATATCCGACCAGATTCCAGTACATCACTCGAAAATACTTATAACTATACAGACTTTAAGCAAATCTTTTCTTTCGTGGAAATAGTACAAATATCACCTGGTTTTTATCTTCTTTTAATTTGGATACATTTATTATCAAAGTGTTTTCTTCTTCTTTTCAGTTTTACAATGATTATGGAGATATTATCAAAGCAACTTTAAGCAAAGCCCGAGAAATTAATAAAGTGGTCACTGCTAAAACACTGGCTTTCAGTCTTACTCAGGTCAGTTTCTTGTTTGTTTTTTGTAATTCACTTTTTACCACTTACTCTTCATAAAGACTATCAAATATTTCTCTTTAACTCTTCCTTTTTCATTAATTTCTTAACAACTATTCTAATTGACTGGAGGTGCGAGTCGCATAGCAGTTAATTGCACAGAAAGTGGAATCAGCGAGCCGAGTTCAAACTCTGGTCAAGCTTGTTCAATTTCACTTTGCATTAATGCCTTTAGAAAAGGCATGAATCCATCTCTTCTCTCCATATGGGTATAATAGCAGGGCAGTCTTGGCTCTCTAGCTTTGGGAAGGCAACCATCTAGGACAACTCTGATTCCAAACCAGGGAATTTAAGGTGGTTGGATACCAACTTCTGGCAGCTCCTGCTGTCAAACATATCGTCTGGCTTTCCTTTGAACTACATATTCTGTCAGGTGGACATCCCAGGATCTCCATACGCTTTGCCCAGCAAGCTTGCACCCTCGAGAGGTCACTTCAGTGTCATCCCATTGTCTATTTCTTCTCTCATCCCAATTGGGTTTATTTTATGTTAGAGTTGACAATACCTAAATTGTCCAAATCATTGAGTTAATTTGTTAGCTCTTAATTTTGTACAACAATATAGAAACTTGTATAACAATATATCAAATTCAAATAGTTGACAATTGTCACACAATGTGAAAATCTTTTTTATGATCCATATTGTAGATATTGGCGTGATTTGTTGATGACATTCAATTGTTTTCTGGTGAAGAATAAGTTGACCTAAAAGAGCAGTTTAAAAAAAACCCAAAACATTGAATTTTCTTTTTGCACTAAAGAAAATTTAGAGAGAATAATATGAATTCTTGCAATCTTTTATTGTCTATGACTTTGAAAAGAGTCATTAAAACTCCATATTTTGTTCTTCGTGTTCTTAACACAAAACGTTTCAACCAACCTATTCTTCAGCCCTCATCAGTTGTACAATCCATAAAATATGAAAAACCATTTTGCTCCAGGAAAATGGGGACAGAAAAAGTTATTTTTATATACCAATCAGATCAGTCCATTTCAGATACACAGATGTAACCATACTGTCATGTTACAATGTTGTTCAAGAAAAAAAATGATGAAATGATTACAGTTTTGATATTCTTATTAGTTTTAATGGGTCAACATTTTTGTTAATGATGATTTATGTTGTTTTTTTGTGTTTTGTTTGCAGCTGTTTAAAGAAGTTCAGGCTGAACAGCCAGTCATAGATAGGTCTTCTGATAGTTTCCAGGCCATCAAAGTAAGTCATTTTTTCCTTTAATTCTATGTGATAATGACATAAAAAATATCCAAGTTTTTTGTTCACTAACTGGTCTTTTTAGAATTTAGGATTTATTAAACAAATACATCAAAATTTTGATTTACTCTGATGATAACACATATAGAGATACTAAAAGCATATACAAGGTCTGTCTGTGAAGTATCCAGCCATTTAATATTAACAAAAAAAAATAGCCTACTTTGGGCAATGGCACCTTAGTCCCTTCAAAGTAATTTCTTTGGGACCTCACACACTTATTCCATCTGCCAGCTGCCTTGTCCTTCTCCTTAATCTCGTCCACGATCTGAAATCTCAGAGTGGTGGCGGGGGGCTTGCTCAGTCATTCTGAATGGGATGGTCAAACTATGGACAAGCTCACCTGATGGTGATTCACTGCCGACTGAGTAACCCCACAGGTGAGTGTCTGTTCAAGCATGCGCAGTAAGGTCACCTAGTTACATCAAGGCCATGCAACCATTTGCAAGATATTCAAAATGGCTGGATACTTTTTGGACAGACCTTGCATAAGAAGTAAGCAGATACAAAAATGTCCATATTACATTTGTGTATGAACAGATATTGTGAATATAATGTTGATAATTGTTTTTATTGATAATGTTGAACATTTTTGCATTAATCATAGCCTCTTGAATGTCTAAATTTAGTTTCTAAATTTTTTAAAACTTATCATAAGATTATCCTACCTCCTCTAGATTCAGTGCATGGCTCTGATAATTTATTCTTCAAAGAAATAGAAAATGTTTTTACTGTGTACTTATTGAATCTAGAACAAATTTTGATGTTTAAACTTTTTGCTCATTTTTACATTTCAATACAAATATATCTGGGTTTCTATTCTTCATAATGACAAAACATGGTTTTTATCAAATATTCGACCCAGTAAGATCCTAAACATAAAACATAATCAAAAAGGGTTAAATAACATTACTTGAGAAAATAAACAAAAATTAGCTATAAAATGTTGAAAAAACATTTATAAAACACTAACCAACAAACATGAATTAACTTATTGTAAATTGCATTAGATTTATATATTTTGATTCTATTTCATTTTAAATCCCATCTAGTTTAGTCATTTTCGCCTTTAAAAACAAAACTCGGCTGAAACGTTCAGGTAGAAATATTTGCAGCCAAACTGTCCAGGTCAAATTATTACATTATCTGTGACAGTCATTCATCAGGCTAGGAATGAATTAAAATCACCCTAGTAAAATTAGCTCTTAAAAGTTGAATTTGATGATTTAACCATCAAATCTTGCGATTTATTTTTACCTAAAATTTGTTTTAGCAAGTTTCAGCACTTAATCTGTGTGTTGCACATTGAAAATCAAGAAAGGGATTGTCAGTGGTGAAGAATTAATGCAAGCATTACTAACAGATTAGGGCAATGTATAACTATTAATAATAATACTTTATTGTAAAAACTTTTAGATCTCTCTATATTGGTTTTGTAAGTTTATATTATTAGCAAATTTCTTCTTCTTAATTGTGCTAAGTTATAATATTATTTAATTGTTATTTTTAGGAGTTGGCCCGAAGATTTTCCCTATCATTTGGTTTAGACCAAGTGAAGAATCGTGAGGCTGTTGCTGCCATGCATAAGTAAGTCTTGTCAGTTCTTTCAAAGACATTTTTATTCTTAACCTTTAGTACTTTGCATTCTTTTTCAAGGGTGCCAAGATTTTGTGCATTTAATAACTTTAAAAGTTTGCAACTTGTGTGTCTGTTCATGTATGACTGAAATTGAAATGACAACACAACCTCAGAATTCAAGCACACTATTGTTTGGCGATTGGAGTCGCCAGCAATGGCAGGACAGACTCTTTGCTCGCCGAATGAAGTCGTCTACAGGGTGCTAGAGGTTAATTAATTGCTTTGCTTTTAACACAAAGCTCAATACAAAATCTCGAAGTAAAGTTGATGAAATATGTTCCGACACACGAGCTGAAAATGTTGGTATTATGAAATAATTTTTCTATTTGTCCCTCCATTAACCTGTCTTTTTATGTTTCTCTCTTAGGGAAGGAATTCTATTCAGTTTGACACCCCTTACCAATCCGAGTGATCCAAAAGGAACTCCACCAAACTTGGCATTTTTGGAAATTCTTTGTGAATTTACCAACAAATTGATGAAACAAGACAAAAAGACGGTGTAAGTATCAAACTTTTTTTTGGCCTTGATTTGTTCTCAAAACAAATTCTGTATGCAATTCTGTTCTCTAGATTGATTTCAGTGAGAAGAAATTTTAAGTTATCTGAATTCTTAGATCAAGTATTTTAATTATTAATCTTTAACGAGTTAATGTTTTCACCTATGTATGTTTGTTTGTCCATTTGTACACGCAATATCTCCAAAAGTTCTCAATTAACTTCAATAACATTTTGTGAAAGGATGGGCCATAGTTCTAGGAATAATTGATTAAATTTTAATGTGGATCCAGGAATTTTCTTTGATTTTGTTAACATTGCCAGATAGGACAATTCTTCAGCTTTTTGGATGTAATAACAGTCATGACAAAGTTACTTAGTCTAAGGGAAATAATCAACGAACAAACAAACAATAAAAATGACAATGGCTTTTATATCATAAGATGGTGCCAAGATATTGAAAGTGTATCATTTGGTAATGATCTTTATGCAATTGTTGATTCCCCAGGTTGAATTATCTGGACAAACATCTACCAATGGGTATACCAACTGACCGCACAGACAATGAGTATCAACCACTAATTGCCTACCGAAACAGTTTAGTCCAAGGAGAGCATGAGATTCATCCAATCACTCTGAGACAGGCAACCCAAAAACGGTATGGAATCAAGCGCAAGACTGATCCAGGTAAGTCTCAATACCCATTTCACTTTGTAGTCTGATGTTTAAATATGAATTTGTCTCAACACTAAGTAACCTTTTTACTATTTGGGGGAATGATCCCTTGTTTACTTCTTAGTTATACAGAAATACTCTATATTATAGGATTTTGGGAACAATCTGTTACAGCATGGCAGACATTATTGAGACCTTTCTGAACTCGGTAAACAATATCCCCAAAAAAACAAAAAAAAAAACGCAGAGAAAGTGATCACGAGTTTGCATCACTTCCTAAGCACCACAAAAAAAAAAAGAAATAATCAACTGTTGGATATCAAAAATGATTTATCACTACTATGATAGTAGTAGGGATGACTACGACCTAAAGCAACAATTAGTGTCTCTTATGAGATGTGACATTGGTGGTATTATCAAACATCTGGTAATTGTAACACCCACACACCTTTGACTCCAACAGCCGCAGTCATCAGGTAAGCTGTCTACCCCTCCACACGATGTGTAATTTCTTTTTAGCTGACACCTGTCTCATCGAGTCAGTGACGAGGCTTACACAAAGGTAGAAAAGAACGTAATATTCAATCGAAGTGTTTTACTTCCACTTCTTGAATCTTCTCCGGAACCCCCGGTCAGCAAACACGTATGGAAGAGCAAAAGAGTAACAACTACTGCTACAATCTGATGCATTAATTCGTTTAATACAATGTGTAAGATCATACGTCTCTATTGCAATCCATGGATATTACGACAGTACAGAAGAGGAATGTGGCTGGAGTAGCATGGTTTTTTACATCCTGATATCTTTAACAGACAGAGCCATAGCCTCTGGCCGAGTTCTAGCAACAATTCGGTTCGTTCATTCTGCAAGACCAGTTGCCGCGCCAAGTGACGTGGACTCGTCTGACCCGTGAATAACGATTGCCTAAATTCACAAAGTGGGCCTGCTTATATCGAGACAAAGGAAATATATCATCTTCCCATGACATGACACCTAGCTTCTCAACCTTGAGCCGGGAATTTTGAAACTCTAACTATTTTTTTCTTCATATAATTGTTTTGAGATTTCCATTTTGACATTTATAATATATATTTTCTTCTGTCTTGTTTATCTGGGTTGCTATTTCTCACCTCTTGCTCTCCCTTTCTTCAAGAAGCATCCCAAGCTGTATTTTCTCTCTCTCTCTCTCTCTCTCTCACTCACTCACTCACTCACTCACTCACTCACTCACTCACTCACTAACTAAAAGAAAAAGAGATAACTGGGTATTTTGATCAGTCAGATATGTCTACCATCCTGACACCAGATGGCAGTGTAGGGAAGGGCCATTCAGTGCGGTTAACACATCCAACCCATAATCTAATTACTAAGTTTGCCTAACCACAAGTGGTTACTACTGCTAGCTTGTAAAATCTGACCTGTTTTTTCTATCTTGCCTCAGATGAACCCATGGATGCTGCTGCCTTAGCTAAGGAAGCCAGCAACCGGGCGGCGGCAGCTGCTGCGGCATCAGCCGTAATTGCAGCTGCACAAGCATCAACCCTGTCGACTCCGCAGCTTCCCGTGCCTCCAGTCACCAAGAGGAGAAAGATTGATGATGAGGCTGGGAACAATACGACCACTACACATGAATCATCAGAGCGTGGCTCCGAGGATGATGTCCAGGATACGTAAGTAATTTGCAGATGTTTACGGGTGGGTGACGAGTAACCTGCTGGAAATCGAGTTTCTAGTGTTTTGTCATGTTGCAACTTGTCAGTTTGAGTTGCAATGTTAAAATGATGTAAGGAGATATGAAAGATACTACAAAGTTTGACAGCATGATGCTATTGTTGTGTGCTGTGGTTTTCCTTCCTGTTTATTGATAGTAGCATTAAAATCAAACATATCTGGACTTGAATGCAATTATCTTAACCATGATCAGGCCCCAGTTTTTGTTTTTAATATTCATTGACTGGAAAGACTATTCAGTGTGTGTGTGTGTGTGTGTATTCAGAGAGAGATTGAGATTCTGAAAGATTATGAACCAGGTACAATCCCACATCCAGTAGACTTTGGCTCTTGACTAACCATCTTAGCCATTGATTAAACCAGTGGTTCCCAAACCCATGGTTGCAACTCAAATGAGAGTCGCTTGATGGTTTTAAAAATAAGAAGGAAAAAAAACAAATGTTTTTAAAAAAATATCAGGTGTAAAAAAAAAAAATTTTAATTTAAAAAAATATATATTTACATCACAATTTTGGAATATAAAGCGTCATTGAGACTCTTGAAGAGGTAAATAGTTGTGAATAATAAAACATCTACAAATGTATGAAAACTCTTGACATATTCCAGTCTGATCAAGTCCAATACTTGTACTTGATTATTAAAGTAAAATTTGTCGGATAAAACTAATTGAAGAAACACTGGAATTATGTTTCCGCTCTGGAGGTTGCCAAGCCAAAAAAACTTCTGTTCAGGGTTGTGGCCAAAATAGTTTGAAAAACACTTAATTGAACCCTAACAGTTTTTACATCAAACAACATATTTGTCATTAGTCAGTTTTGTTCCTTATTGATATTTTTCAGGATAACAGACGTAAATCAACTATCACAGATGAGTTGGTTAATCTCAAAACAACATAGTGAATTAAAACAAGGAATGGACAGTTCCAATTTCAGTCATTTAAGAACTTCAAACATGTAAGTAACTTTATTCATTGTTTTCAAAAAGTTACCATAAATATTAAATTCTGGATGGAGATTTTTTTTAAATCTTTTTTTTAATTATACTTTAGTGTTTCATCAAACTTTCTTTGATTCTTGGCATTTTTTTATGTTCAATAAATAAAAACATAATTTGGGAATTTTTCTTTTTCACAAAAACATTGAAGGCTGGAGAAACTGGCCATAAACTGAATCTTAATCCTGAATAAAATTTACATTTCATTCTGTTGGGATTTGAAAACATTTTCTACACTCAACCTATTTCTGTTGGGAGTATAGGACAAAGAAACATTCAGTATTTAATTACACTTACTAGTAAAATACAGTTGATGCTGGGGTGGGGGGTTATCTTATATGCTATCAAATACAGTGTGGTGGAAAATCTATAAGCAGTTTTAAAAGATTCAAATCTCAAAAAAAATTAAAACAAGCTTTTCCTCACACCCATCTTCAATAAACAAAATTTACCCAAAGAAGAATATTCATTTCATTTATTATTTAAAAAGTTGGTAAAAAAGCAAGGCTTAGGAAATGACTCAGATTTAGAATCGTTTACAGTTAAACTATTATTTACAAAAAAAAATTACACCTTTTTGAAGACTGTTTTTGTAGTTTATCTAAAGCAGACATGGGCAACCTTTTTGATTTAGCGGGCACATAAGACATTTTTCATCTTCATTCAGGCCACACATTCACTTGAAAATTGGAATTTCTCTTTTAGACAAACATGAATTACAATTATTATATTATTGATTTGTGAAGCCAAAACAATAGTAATTTTACAATATAAATTATAAAATTGACTTTCTGAGAAAAATTATATAAGATTTAAAATAAATGCTTAGATTGGCCATGGGCCACAAAAAAAGTTGCAGGGGGCCTATGGTTGCCCATATGTAATCTAAAATATGAATTAAGTTTAATTTTATTATATTTCAGTTGGTACTTGTTTGGTTATATCATATGCTCTTTATTTAATTTTTTGTTCTTTAAAAAACAGGTCTAGTCTTGAGAATGTCTCCGAAGAAAGTGATGTTCACATCGGTGTATTTCAAAGCCCTGTAGGATCCAGAGGACGTGGTCATCCAGTGATGCAGGGTGGACTTTTTGAAGATGATGGACCACAAATAGAAGATCCATCGGTGAGTAATGCCTTGTGACAGCAACAAAACATAATTGGGGATTTTTTTCTTTTTCACAAAAACATTGAATGCTGAAGAAACTGGCCATAAAACTGAAGCTTAACCTTGAATAGATTTTACATTTCATTCTGTTGGGGTTTGCAAACATTTTCTACACTCAACCTCAAACATTCAGTATTTAATTACACTTACTAGTAAAATAACTGTTGCTTTGCTAACAGTATACCTAGGGATGGAAATATAAATCACTAGTATCTAAAAAAAAAATTTTTTTTAAACTCCTGGGGGTGTAATGGACAATAAAGCTATATTTAATAAAATAAAACTATCCTTATTTTCACAGTTTGTAATACCAACAGAGAGCATTGTCTACATTTGGGCCTACAATGAAATTGTAGCAGTAGTTTAAAAACACACACACTCATCTATTCTCCTTTAGCGAATATGTTTCACCCACTTACCCATTTGCAGCCCCTACTCTGCTTCTCTCTCCCTCTCCCCGCCTGCCTTGTTCAATTCCACCTCATTTTATTTGCTCAGCATACCAGCAGCCTAAATCAGATCATGCCAGCGAACACATACACACAGCAGAACTTGGTTAGAACCAGCCAATTTTGTGTTTGTGTGTTCTTAATGAATTCGTGCCTTTCCAAAGTGTGAAGTGAATGCAAACAGCCTTGGGCAGAATTTAATCTCTGTTTGTCAATTCCATTTTCTGTGCCTGTAACTGATAGACTACAGAAACACTCCGGAGACATTTTGTGAATTTGATTATCCTGGAAGGATGGTTGCGAAAAACCATAATCCCAGCGTACTTGACACATCTGTACATCAGTAGTCTCTATAGTAGCTTTTCATTTTATAATTACCAAACAACTGTGCTAAATTTTCCATATCCCCAACTCTTTCTCTTCCTTCTCATCTTCTCATTTACCTTAAGCTGAAAGTGATTAGCAGGGTTAGGGTGGGTACTAAAAATAAAATCATTCCGTATTCTTATACAAAACTTTAAGGGGGTTCAATTAAATTAGAAATTGTGTTTTATTTTTTAAAGCAAAAAAATTTTCATATGATTTTTGAGTTTTTATGAATTAAATGTTTCTTATTGCTATCAAAAGTTTCTCACCCGACCCCCACAAAATGGTTTCTCTACAATCTGATACTACCCAGTGTTGCCAACTCAAAAAATATTTTCACACTCATTTGACTGCCAAAGGTGCTAAAAAAGCACTAAATTTTTTTTTTTAAAGCCAAAAACGGCTAAAGACTACTAAAAATGGTCGGAAATAGCCAGAAAATGGCCAAAATGTTTTAGACGCAAACACGCTAATTTAGCGCTTTTTGCCCTGCCAAAACAAGAAACGTGCTGAATCTAGCTCGAAACTCACTAAATTGGCAACACGGATTCTATGTGGACATTGACCACCAAATCAAGGGACTTGGATAAAGTGTCAAAATACTGAGGAACTGCATCACCAAAGCTTTGAGGTGCGGACTGGCATAGTGGTTATTGGCAAACCTAGTTTGAGTTTTGGCTGTGGCTGTTTATGTTTACTTCACATTAATGCCCTTGGGAAAGCAATGAATCCCCTTTCCCCCCACCCAGCTGTGCGTAAATAGTAGAGCAGTTGGAGCTCTTCGGAATTCTTCAGCCCCATATGGCAGTCCATCTTGTGTGTGGGACTAGCAACTCCACCTCGTAAAACCTACTTCCTACTGAAGCCCTATGCTCTAAGACGAGGCTACAGGAATAAACCCAAAAGACACCAAATTTTATTTCCTAGTTAAAATAGAAAATAGAATCCAAATTGTATTCTTTGTCCTTCTACCCTGTAGCTTTTCTAGTTGATTTGTTCAAATGCATGTCTCTGTCACTTTGTGAAAAACATTTTCGTTTTGCTGATGTTTTATTTTTATTTTTATGGCCTACAAGAGTTTAAATGTATGTGTGTGCTGATTTGTTTATTGTTGATGTTTGAGCCCCTGTTGTTTTCGTTTACATGCAGACCCGAATATTGGACCCCATTGCTTTTGTAAGTTTTGCTCTTCTCTCGGGATACTTACTTCATTCATTCATTCATTCACATTTTGGTGCTTTTTTTTTCTTCTTCTACTCTTCATTCTTTGCTACTTATTAGAGTGGCTTGTCATTCATTCTTCTTTGTCAGTGTGTGTGTTCCTCTCTCTTTCTCACTCACTCTGAATGCATTTTATGTTTTCACACACACACACATATATATATATATATACACCAGAAACTGTAATACATTTGGTAAAAATATCTACCCATGTTTCTGTGGAGTTTGAGCAGTTCCTTCACATACTTTTTAGGGCTTTATAGTTCACTACTTCAAAGCTGTTAATAGTGTAAATAAAAGTTTACATCCTATTTTAGATGGAGAATGCTGTGATAGTTTTAAAATAGTTGATATTAGATTCTTAGTCAGATAAATACTTGAAAATAATATTAAAAAATATGATTGAAATCCACAAAACAAACTTCACAATATTTCTATAAATTTCATTAATATTAATTCTCCAAATGATTCCACCCCCCCCTAGTATGAATGAAACTCTTTCTCTCCTATTGTGTGTGTGTATGCTTTTTCTTTTTCTTAGTGCTATAATATGGTTTGAAATTGTGAATGAAAATATCCATTTTGCATTATTATAATTCATCATTTTCACCAGCTAATTTTCTACTCCCCCCCCCCTCTGCTTTGTTATATAATTTCATTTTGGTGCTGTTGCTACTGTTGTCTTCCTCCTCCTGCCTCTGTGCAGTCATTTATCCATTTATGGTGTTCATGTGTGCATCCTGACACTCTACAAGACACCCCATCCCCATTCTTAGTTCATTTCCTTGGGGAACTCTTTTCTACTGCATTGGTCTTTGTAATGCTATTTTGCTGCTTTACAGACAGATAAAATGGGTCGGCATAGCATTTTTCCTTGTCAAAAGGTCATTCAGTACCACAAGATTTTCATTGTTGAAGTTGCGCAAAAGAGGGAGATGTGCATTTTGATGAATTGCAGAGTTCAACTTTTGTGCATAAATCTATATAATACTAAATTCTCATTCTGTTTATCTGTTTGTGACCTAAATAGCCAAAACAGTGAATTGTAGCTGTATATCTTGAATTGAGGTACCCCTAAAATATGGTAACTTAAAGAATGTGATATGCAACTTAATAACAATAATAGTTTTGGGTCTGCTTTCAACAGAGACAAGGTTGTCTAATAATACCTATTTCCTTTCTTTTTTTTTTTAAATTTTTTAATGTAAATACAGGTTTCCCCCACTATCTGTTGTGTATTAACCTAATCTGTAGAATGGAATCGTCCATTCCAGTGGGTTATAAGCAGTAGCTCGTTTGGGGCTGGATGTCAGTTAGCCTAGCAGAATTCTCCTTGCATGTACTTAATGTAAATTAAAATACTTTATTGAACAGAAGTTGTCAACATCTTCATTTGACGGTTCTACTATGTCAACCAGAATATAACAATCTGAAAGAAAAGCGTTCCCATAAAAACCTCATAAGCTGAGATGGCGTCAAGCGAAGAAGCAATTACCATTTTGTAAAGATCTTGAGCATTCCAAGGCCCTAAAAATGGTGATGATGGTATGTTAGGCTGAGTTGTCAGATGTTGGGGTGGTGGCAGGGGAGTTACAGAAGACTGGGGTATGTGAAAGAGTGCACTGCCTCTATAATGGCTCACCGCAAAACAAACACTGAATGCTATTTTCGCTTCTCAGCTTTTTTCGTAAAAGCGGAAATTTTGAAAAGCGAGTGATAGCTGAATTCTATTCTTTCACCCTGGCCTCTGATTTCTCTATATTTATCAAATTGGAACAGGTTTTTAAAAAAGATAAACCTTCCTGTTTATCCTGTAAGCCACATTAATATAAGCTTATCGTTAGGAAAACAATACAAAAAATTCCATCCAATGTTTCTCAAATGTTCATATTATTTTTGCAAGGAAATTTTTATTTGCTTTTCCCTTCAAATCTTGAAAGATTTGGTGCCTCTTAGCCCTGGAAAATCCCACATTAAAAGCTGCACCCTAATCATAACAACTTGGAAGCAGATCATAACACGCTTTCACTTCCGTAAAGGCTAAAGAAAAGGTGACTTGAAATAAGTATTATTTAGGTTTGTTTAATAAAAGAGGCAGCATCATGTCCAGAGTTGCTTGTTTGACACGGGCCATTTACATTTAAACAAATTCCTAGTTGGACCCATTGAAATTCCACGGCTGTGACAACTAAGTTCTTCTCTCACCCTTTGCCTGTATCTTCTCATTCTCTCCCTTATCCCTCCCAATCTTCGTTGCACATTCATGTTTTTATCTAAATGTTTCATATACAACATTTCTTCCTACCCCTTCTGTAAACTACCTAACTTTTATTTCTACCTTATTAAACTACCTAATTTTCTTTTCTCCCCTCTCTTTTCCTACTTTATTAAACAAACCTAACTTTCCTTTCTCTCCTCTCTCTCTCTTCCTACCCACTCAGTAAACTTTCTTTTCTCCAATTTTTTCTCCTTCCTTTATTTCAATAGAACTAGGGATATTCCATGCGTGTGAGATTAATGCTCATTTCTTTATTGAGATATGGTCTTGTAAGAATGTTTGATGTTACCAACGACTTCTCCTTCCTATATAATTCTTTCAATACAAATAAAATTACTTGCTTGGAATTCTCTTTCCTTTGGTGATAGTCTTTTTAAAAAAAAAATATTTCTATTGATGTGTGTGTGCATGTGCACACACGCTTCAGTCTATGTCTTTGTCCTGTTTTCACTTTCTTTTTTTATGGAGAGGAGAAATATGATTAAATGCATTTAAACCTCGTTATTTCTTTGACTACATTAAATGGAAATAAATATGACCCCAAATCGCAGCATTTAAACCTGGGATTTATTTTATGACGCATCCAAATTACTTTCCATGGATTAGGAGAGAAAGGTACTAGGAAAATTTGTTGCAAGAATTCAGTGGCAGAACTACTATAGAACGAAATGGATAAATTTCCCTGTAGACTTATTATTATATTAAATCTTTAACTTGTTCTTAAAATTTCATCTATAAAATATTTTTCAGGTGAAATATTTCATTTTTTATGTTAAAATAAGATGTTAAACTTATCAATTGAATGTGATTTACGTTTATAGATAAAATATGAGTTAGTAAGTTTCTTAAAAGTAAGTGTGTTAGTTTTAAGTGTTCTCAGTTCGGTAATATGTTTTCAGTCGGTTTTGGTAATTACCGAAATGTTTGTAAAAATTTGTAATCAGCAAATATTTCAGTAATTTTAGTAAAAATTTCAAGGTTGGTTTTTTAGTCGATTTAACTAATGAATTTTATGAACATTACTTATTAAATTTTTGTTTTGTTGCGACAAATTTTCCAGACGGAAAGCAAGTGGACTAGTGTACCAATTTGTACGTATATATAAATTTTTAATTGTCTATTTTGATTCTTTCTTTCTCTTTCAGTCTGAACTGAGCCATCACGCCTTTTAGCACATTTGGTCCACGAAGGTCACCACTGAAGCCTTCAGCATTCAACAACTTTCACAAAAAGCGAGCATTCATCTCTCTCTCTTTCTAATTTGTTCATTATTACATGTTCATATTGTATCTCATAATGTGTGTGTGTGTGTGTGTTGGTGGGTGCAAGGGAGGCAAAGCCTTAATCCAAATTTGTTTTTCTTGCTGATTAGCTTTCAACTTAAACACACTGTTCAGTCCATCATCTGAACTCTGTTGGTTACAGGGTTGCCAGATTTGGCCAGAAGGTGAGATAATCCATGCTTTATCTCAGAGACTTACCCAAAACAGGCATTGGAATAGCATTGAATTCGATCCATTCCCAAATTCAACGCTATTCCAATGTCAGTTTTGGGCAAGTCTCTGAAATAAAGCTTGGATTATCTCCCCTTCTGGCCCAATGTGGCAACGCTGGTTGGTTAAGCTAATCTATCATCTTCAGAGACCAAAATATATTTTCACATCCTTCCATTACTTTTTCTTCATCTCATTCAATAAAAATGAAAAGAAGAACCTCTTTATTATTTCTGATAACATTGCCTGGCTTTTGGGGATTGTAGAAGCCATATCTGATACATTCATGGTGATTGAAATTTAAGAAAACTTCCTATTTATAGAATTTATATTTTGCTTATTTTCTTATAAAGAACTGTAATTAGGTGCTAATAAACCTGGAGTTATCTCCCTTGGACAGACTTTTCTGTCAATTTATGTTTAATTAAATTAATTACACAGAAACCGGTGGCCCAATTGAGCTAAAGTAACATTATTCTGCAATTTAGAGCATTTTAACTGTAGTGTGCCATTTTTACAGTGAATACAGTGTTACAGTAACAATACCACAAGCACACCTACAGACATCAGATCCTTATATAATATTGAGTTAGCAAGTTATATCTGATTCCCCTCCCTGCATCAGTAACATTCATGCATGTTGGATAGGATGAGGTCCATGTCCGTTATCAAAATATATGACTAGTTTCTTTCTTAATGTTTTAGTTGCTTTTTATCGCAACTTACTCAGGCTGTCAGTCTATGGCAGCGAGTAAACTGTTGGATCAGAAGTAAAGGATAAGCTCTCAGTGGGACTCAAACTCACATCCCTTGTGTCTCAGTGAAGCCTGGTTAATCATACCAGCTACTCTTACCGACTGAGCTACGAGAATTTATCATTAGTAGTATTGTTTTATTGTTTAATAGATGAAGCATTGTCAACCATTATTATTATTAATTTTTGACTAATATTTCCTTTCATATCCATTGTTTTTTATCGCAAATCACTCATCCCATCAGTCCACAACAGTTAGAGCACGGCTAGATAAATTGCTTACCTGTTCAACTACCCTTGTCTGTGCATGTCCCTGATACTGTAAATTAGTACATTACGTGCTGGCTACTAAAAAAACTAGTCCATGACCCATCACTTCATTGACCTTTATCATAAGTGTACAACAATGGGCTCGGCTTATACTATAAGTGTGACAGGCTGTGGGAAGGGAGAGGGGGTAAAATAAAGTTAGAGAGAGGGTAGAAATGACACTATAAGTACTTAGATGTATGATTTTAATTTAACATTTATTTCCGAGTTGGCTTCTACACTGTTGTAATTCCTTAAAGTATCATTATTTGTATTGCTAGATAAAGTATCCTAGAAATGATTGCCTGAAATAATGATTGCCAGAAATAATAAAGATGGCCTTATGAGATCAAGCAAAACGTTTTCTATTTTCTAACACTTTGGGGGTGAGACATTTCTGAATATTTTCTTGAAAATCAATTCCACTTTCTTCACGACACTGTTGTGCCTCTTTGTCTCCTCCTTGATCACGTTCACACTATGCACCAAAAAGTTTCACACTGACTTCTTCAAAGACACAAAAAATATTGTCCAGAAATCGGAATTTTAAAGGACAAAACTCAACGCGGATATTATTTTGCAATTGTGGAAAATGACAGCTTATGGTAGGGCATTTTTTTCTGGAAGGCCACAATTTGAAAAGAAAAGAAAAAAAAAGAAAGAAAAGGTTCATTCCCGAGTGTAGGGAGGGTAAAGGAAGCTTGGTTACCATTAAACTCATTAGCTTAAATCCCTCCCTCCTCTCAAATTTGTAAAATCCAGAGTATCCTTGAGGTAATTATTTTTCAAACATAAATGAAGAAAGCAGTTCCCTCCCCCCTACGCATTATTACAATGCTAAAAAAAAAGGTTTTTAATGGGGAAACTTCTTCATTGCTGTTTTAAAGTTTGATTGGCTGTTCAGTTACCCTTGTTATTGTTTTTCTCCAAACTTCAACCAGAATTCAAAGGCGTGAGTGTTGTAGCTCATCAGGTAAAGACTTTGTCTATAACTTCGAGATGAGTCGTTAACCCATTAACTGTAGAAGGTGTCGAAATGTAATAGTTATCTATTGTAGGATAAAAGCTTTGACTCACAGATGTGTAGGTATCAGTCATGATAAAATGGAAATTTCATTGAGTTTGTCATAAAACTACAATGACTGAAGTTCTTATCATCCAGAGTTAATGGGTTAACATTCAAAGAATTTTTCAGACAATCAAATTTATTTTTGTTGTTCCCACACTGTTTCGGTCGATCCATTCTATGGCTTTTTCCATGTGTACTATTCGTATGTAAAGAGCGGACTCTTTTTTTCGGTAGTTCCAAGTTACAGTAGCCCCCACAAAAAAAAAGAAAGAATCAGTTTGCTACTGTTTTTTTTACTTGGGACTCTTTTTTTCTGGTAGTGCCATCTCCTTACATACTGGTAGTACTTCTGAAGAAGGCCATAGAATGGATCGGCCAAAACGTTGTATGAACAACAAAAATAACAAGAAGAATGAGTTTGATTGTCCGAATAACTCATTGAAGGTAAAGACTTTGTTCTTTATCTAGCCATGTGCCTTGACATGGTCGGCTCGGGTTCGAGCCCATGAGCAAACAACAACACTTTGGGCATTGATGCCCTATTCATTCATTTATTCATAGCATCCACTATTCAAGTGATTGGCAGAACGTGTGCCAACCCAGCAGGTTTTTCATTCATTTTCAAAAATGACTTTTTCTCATGTCTGTTCAGATTTCCTTGTTCTGATATCCAGTGGAATTTCACTCAACCTTTAGCACTCTGCATTCCTTCTCAAGCGCCCAAGATTCTGTGCAATTAGTATCTCTGAAAGCCTGTTGTGTGTCTCTTCATGTATGACTGAAATTGACAGCACAACAAAATTCAAACACATTATTGTTCATCGATCAGACACACCTGCTGTGGCCGGTCAAAGTCGCCTACTGAGTGCTAAAGGTTAAATTTTCAAAAAATATTAAAGAAGCATTTTTTTTTTATACAAATGTTCATTATTTTCATATTTATATTCAAACTTACCGGAAATATTAGGTAGGAAACAAATTTTCATTCAGAAGTTTTTCCTATTTAGACCAACCTCAATGACATGTTTATCAACTAACAAAGAATTTATATTTAGAATAAAAGACATTTCAAACCCTTATATCTATTATCAACTTGTTTTTACCCATATAAAAAAATTCAGATATTTGAATTTCTATGAGATAGTTTTTTTTAGAAGATAAACTAAATATTCTATTTACATATATTTATTTATTTACATCAAAATGTACCATCTGTACTATAATAATGCTAAAACTTATTAAATAATCAATGCATCTTGTGTAGTATCTGTTCTCTTCCTGAACAGTGTTACAAATAGAGAAACAGAAAAAAGTCACACTGTTCATTACTTAGATAAATTGCTAAAAACTCACAATGTCATAAGCCACTTGATAGCACTCTTAATTGACTGTGGAACTCTTCTGTGGTGAAAATAAAATTTGTTAAAATTTATTATGACAATAAAAATTAAGTTTTTAAAAAATTCATCTAAAGCAGGGAGTGTAAGGTCTAAAGTATATTAGAGTGATAAATTAAGTGCTTGACTGTAACCCTAACACCAACAAAAATCCCTAAACGTAAGTTTGATCCGTAGTTATTCGCCTTGATATTAACATTTAAATGTTCTTGTATGAATTTAAGAGTTAAAAAAACTAGGGTTACTTCTTTGAATTCATTTTATTTCTGAAAATTAAAACTTTGCTTATCATCATCTGTCATTAATCAATTGGCAGCATTTCCACCTCTTTTCTTCCTTCCTTTGAATTTTGTAAATAATTTCCCTGCTTTTTTTATCTTTACTTTCATTGGCTGTCAGATCAAGAAGAAATACGAACTTTATGAAAAAGTCAAATTTAATGAAATCATTTTTTTTTTTCATTTTTTATTTTTCATAAAGACAGGATGTCTTGATAGTTTTTGTTTTTCTTTTCTCAAAAAAAATGTTAAAGTGAAATTCAAAGCAGTGTTCATTCATATTTAATGATATCACTGAAATAAAAAAGAATTATATATTACTCATTTTCTGTATTGTTTTTTTCCTCCCTCCAGAGACTAAATTAGAAGTACAGGTAAGAAACTTTGGGTCAGAATCCCTAAAGGTTGAAATCCTGAAAAAGAAGTTCTTAAAAGACATTTAGTTTTAGAAAGGGGTTTGAGAAACATAATAATAATGCTCAAATGGTATTTTGGAAAATTGAACTGTTTGTGTTGTAAACACGTTTCAGCTGATCCATTCTTTGGCCTTCTTCAGGTGTAAAATCCGAGTGTGATGGGAAGGCCGACCTATAGATCGGCCGAAATGTCGGGTTTACAACACAAACAACAAGGAGTTCAATTGGCCAAAGAACCATTTGAATAATAATGACCCTTTTCAAAACTATAGAAAATATATAATACATTTAATTTAAAAGTTAATAGAAAATCCATCATATGAAAAAGTGTATTACAGGGATAAATTAAGTGCTGTACTTGACTGTAATCCAGCAAAAAACAATAATTTAGCCTCTCCCCCCTATGGGAGTTGCGTTTTTCGGGATTTCAACATTCCGGATTATGATTGGCACTGGTAAGAAAATACTCTTGTTATGACTGCATGTTGATAAAAGGCAACAAAAGTACAACTAGTTAGTTATATTCAACTGATGCTGAGACTACATGACCAATAAAGATTTTGATGTGACAGAAAATTATTTCTAATGCTTTATATGATGACAGTTACTGAATGACTAAAATCTAATAATCGCTATAAAAGCCAAAACCTAGTTTTATGAAGAATAGTTGTATTGAAAGCACAAAAAATACTTTTTATTTTCCAGGAGAAAGTGTCTTAGTAACTTCAAAAATTTCTTAGTTTAAAAATACCTATTTTTTCATCAAATGTAAGTAACTCCTAACATCTCCAGTGTTGAGGCGAAATGTGTCCCTTTTGGATTTGACAATTTTTAGGGTGCCTGATCCGAATGTTCAATGCAAAGAAAGTTGTCATAAAGCTTGTTTTTAATAGTTTTTCAATTGAAAACTATAATTTGGCATACTTTGCTGCTATTAATAACAATGGCAGGATTCTATTAAGTTGTTACATATGAAATGTCATTTTTGTTTTAATAGTTAGATAAAGGATGATATTTTATAAAAATGAGGTATTTGAATAATAACCCTTTTCCATCAATCCTCTAATGATAATATGCTAATCTCAATAAAAATTCTTAAGATTTAGTGGTCACAAATTCAGTAAAAGCAAAAATGGCTTCACTATTATTGAACGTTTTACCAATATATGAATTTCAAAATACTTGAAAAAATGATAATCTGTAGGAGAAATGTGAAGTGAATATAGAGGATGCTGCAAGACTTCATATCTCAATTCTCTAAGTTTAGACTCAGTCCCACACTCCACACCTCTCAGATGACTGTCATGGAGCATTTCTTTCAGTTCATGTGGGACCAGTTTTTTTCAACTTTTCCTATTGCCTTGAGATGACATGGTCACTTTTGAAGTCCTAAAGTCTCCTGGAAGTGCTTGTACTGTTATTTCTGGGTCATTGGCCACTGTTGTCGATAATTCTTCATAATTATGAACAGGTTTGGGCCTACCAAGAGGTTTATTATTTGTATACATATTTCAACACCTAAATCTATTGAACCAATGTTGAACAGTTCACGCTGTAGTAAAACTAGTTATAATGAGTGTATTGACCCAGAGTGTTGTGATCAAAAGCAACGACAATATGGAGTAAAATCTAATAAAACAGGTCTGGTTAGTCACTCAATAGAAGCCGTCACGTGGCCATCTTTTGTCAGCATGTGTTGGGGCTGATCAATGAATTAGTTACTTAGGCCATTTTTTTTTTTTTGAGCGGGGATCACTAAAAAGTCTGGATTTAAGAAAAAAAACAAGCGTGAACGCTGCCGCACACAAACTAAGGGACCAGTTTAGCATAAACTTACATTGTAAATGTGACTTTAATCGTCAACATTATTAAAATATTACTTAATTTATTACTGTACACACCAAAAATAAGAATTTATTAAAAATAAAGTTGCTTTCTGGCATGCATATTCAGTCTGATGGCATTTTGATAGTAAAAGGATTTAGCAACAGTGGTCCTGATTGGAATTCTGAGTGAAGATTTCACACCTGCGCATACTCAATGTTAAAAATGGTGCATAAAGAAATAAGAGAATTCATGAAAGAAAAACAGGTGTAAATACTATTTTGAATAAATTAAATTGTCTACATGACATCATCTGAATTCCAATTGGGACCACTTTGGCCTAGTTTTACCCAAATTTCTATATACGTCTGGTGTACATAAAAACGGTTTACCAACATCTTGGCATCGACAACTGAACGCTGTCTTCCCATCTCACAGATAATTCAGCAAAACAAAAACAAACTTGTATTAAAATGATTTAATGAGATACAAAAATTAAAATTATTTTTTGAGTTGAATTACTTAAGTGAATTGATTTACTTCTGTAGTTCAATTTTATAATTTATAGTTCGAAGGAACAAACTAAAACTATTCAAATAGTTCAGACGATTGAACTCCTTGTTGTTTACACAACGTTTCGTCCAATCCATTCTTCGGCTTTCCTTAGGTGTAATATCCGAATGTGATGGGGTAAACCAAAGTTTTTAATTTCAAAAGGAGTTCAATCGTCCGAAGAACTATTTGAATGTTAATGACCCTTCTCAAAACTATAGAAAATAAACTAAAACTTTATTTACAGTTATGGTGGGTTTTTTTTATGTTGCTATCATCAACTTAAAAAGAAAATTGGAATAATAATTGGTCTTTTAAAAAAGACAGGCTTTTAATTTCATTATTGTCTTAATGTCTTATAATTCGAATAATATATGAATCAGTTCAATTGTGATTTTACGTTATTTTTGTTAAGAGTATTTTTTAAAAGTTTAAATCAAATCAGAGTTTTTATGACATTCTTACTCCTTTAGACTTGCCCGGCAAGGATGTCATAAAAACTCTGATTTGATTTAAACTTTTTAAAAATACTTAAAAATAATACTGTAAATTACAAGAAAATCGAACTGATTCATGTAATATTATTCAAACTTTAATTTTCTTAAAATGTATTCGATTTGTGTCTTCCCTTCAACATATTTAACTTTTCATTTTTTGGTGATGAAATAATGAATGTGTTGATCATCAAGTGTCTGTCAACTTTAATATCGAAACTGATTAGCCTTTAAATTTAAACATTGTGATGAAAACATTTTCATAAAAGAATTCTAAAAATGCTTCTGTTTTCTTATCTTTCTGGGCTGGAGAAAAGTTTTTAAAAACTTTTAGATTATTAATTTTGATCTCATTCTTTTAATTTTAAACTTGGTCAATAAAGGTCCATGCAAAGATAAAGCTGTGATCTTCCCTAGAAAACATATCTCTTTATCTTATGTAAGACTGACATTTCAGTGACGTCAACCAGTGTCGAGGCAACATGTGTCCAGTGCCAAATACACGTATTTTAAAAGTCTACAATATAAACTAAAGTAGATTTAGGGTGTGTAAAAATATATAATATAATATTCACATAATTTTAAGGTGATTTTTGAAGAAGTTAATCTATTTTTTTAAATATTTTTAAAAGCTGCTTTTTATTAAACCACCACAGATTTATGTACGTCAAACAAATAAGAACTAAACAATACACACCACAATCATGGTCCAGTAGGTACTCCAGAAAGGTGTATTCATGACCACCTGCGGATTGTGTGTCCTTTCTGGGGACTTTGTATGAATTATTTTTGTTGCAAGAAAGGATAATTAAATTTCTCATACTTCATCGGATAAAATTAAAAGAAAACTATCTTTAATCCATGAAAAGGGAATTTATCATAACTTTTACTCAGGCCAGTCAGTTAAAAAGAATAAAAAAGCAACTAAAACATTGAGCTTGGATAAAGTAAATAATATAAATATATACATAAAATTAAGCTGTAAGTAAAAAGTAGTCATAAAAATGAATAATGATTTATAATACTTCAACAGATAAAATTAAATGAAAAATCTTTATTTGACAAAAGGAGTTATCTCCCCATGACGCCGGAAGGGTACAAAAAGCATGACCCACTTAAGTGCCATTTATGTAAATGTATACTTTTTCACTCTTTATATACCTCATGATTTTTTTTAAATTTCAAACTGTCGCTTAGCAAATTACAAACTGAACCAAGGCAACAGTTAAAAAAAATAAAAAATCCCTTTCATCCTGGGGAAGATCTCTGTTCGTCCTAAGCCCCGATAGCTAGCCAGCCAAAATCACTTAAAAACTGAAGAAACCTATGTTGACAGTTTTTAATAATAATCCTTTGGACTTATTTCAATTTCTGTAACTTGACTTTTAAAAGATATCAACATTTTTAGCAGATTCTTCATTAAAACTGTTCTTAGTTTTTGAAGTGCAAACATTTAAACAAAAGGAACTGAAAAATCAAGGCTACAAATTCAATCCACCTTCTGTTACATCTCAAAGAAAAGCAGATATTTTATCTTTCAAAGAGAAAATACCATCTGCAATAAACCTTCAGTCTAATGTACCCAAGAAATATCTTAACCCTTTCTTAATGCCTGAATCTTTAAAAGGGTATAAAAATGCAAAAAAAAATTATATGAAAGATTTTCTGTATTTGTAAGAACCAAAAATCATGATGGGATATATTTATCTCATTTACTTTTGTAACATACATCCCAGCAGACTTCTAAAAGAGATCTACAGGACAGAAACCTTGGAATATATATGCCCCAGGAATCTCGAAAGGGTTAAAGCACAAAATACTCATTATAAAGTTGGGCATTGAAAGTAGAAATCTACTTACCTCCCTTGGACTTTATTTAATAATTATTTTTCAGTGCCTTGGAAACAATGTAGTTTTTACATAACATTTGAGGTTCTTGGGTTTCAATGGATTAATTGTAACTTTGAAAACAAACTTTACAAAATAATACAAAAGAACATCAAAACACAAAACCATTCTTTTTCTATAAATATTTTATTCCTAAGAGATTTTCATAACCACCACTTTTGTCTAGAGTAATAAGAAAACATTCAGGCAAATTTATTACGCCTGTCCTTGTACATAATTTCCCCGTTACGTATTTGTCGCTCTCTTTCTTCCTGTAAAATAGAAAGAAAAAAAAAGAACTTTAAAACTGTCAGCATTAAAAATGAGTAAAAAGAAAAAAAAACTGTCCTTGTACATTACACGGAGCAAAGGGATGTAATTTAATAAGCTTTGAGGCTGAAAAGTGTAGGCAGGGATAGAGGCGAGGGAAATATAACTGATTCAAAAGAGGTAAGGGAGGTTGATTCCCAACCTGCTTACTTCCAAGACTCAAATGTTCGTTACACATCAAACGCGACTTTAATAGAAAAATGTCTTTCTTCTCATCCACGTGCATTCCTCGTCAGTAGATTGGTTGTCTCTTATTCTATTCCCTCTTAGCAAAGAAATTAGTTTGCTTGACTCAACAGCTTCTCCCCCCCATTAGGTGACTTGTGAAAACTATCCCACTTTCTAATAATCAGGGTCATATCTGAGACGGTCATATCTGAGACAGACAAATATATAGAGATAAAATCCCTTTCATCCCAAACACGTTTTATACAAGGAGCAAAGGGAATGTAATTTAATAATCTTTTATACAGCAGTTTGTGGTGATTAATCAAATAATTTAGAATTAGGGTTATTCATTGATTAGAGCAATTTTTACTGGTAGTAAAAGATATCTTTTCTCCTATTTTAGCATGACCCACCAAAAAATTCAGTATTTTTTCAAACAATAAAGATACATTGTGTGATGTTGAAATGTGTCCTTATCATTCCAAGAATTGTTGTGAAGTGGAAAAGTCTGGTATGGCAGACCATATCTGGAGAGAGGAGAGATCACATTACCCCTTCTTTGATAAGGTCCAAGTAATAAATAGGAAGCATCAGTGGAGGGTGAGAAAATTGAAAGATGAAGCTGTGTAGATAAACCTAGAAAGAAAATTGTATAACTCAGACCAGTGTGGACTTCTCAGCTTAGCAAGAAAAGAATTGGAGAATAACCATGTACGTAAAACATGGAATTGCCTGTGTCACACGAGACACTGTGAGGATTGGCAATAATGGGTTGGTCTGATCAGAATATTTGACAGTATTTTTTCTGTTTTCAAAGGTAAAAAGAGAAGATTGTTTGACCCTACCTGGGAACCCCTCCCCCTTCCCATATGGATTGTACGTCTAAGGAAGGCCAAAGAAAGATAAAGGGATCAGCCAAAATGCAGTAACGACAAAAAGAATGAGATCAGTGGTTCTCAAGCATTTTTTGCCCATGCACTGTTTTCACCATATTTCAGAATGTCATTCCCTTCCTTCAATGATTGTCTAACTCAAAAGGTGCATTCCAAATATAATATTGAAAATCTTTTTTCTATATTAGCATATATAGATTTACTTGGATTATTTTTTTAAAAGAAAATTAATTTAACTATACTATCAGTGCTCAAAGAGCAATATTCAAACAGTTTGAATCTGCCAATCTGTGGTGCCAATTCTCCCCCCTGAAACCCTAAAATTCCTACCAACTTTCTTCCAATCATCTTAAATATCTTCCCATACACTGTAGAATACTGATAATTACTTTTAGATTATAATATATATACATTTTTGAAAACACTGATATATCGTTAGTTGTACATATATTTTTATGCACAGGTTCCTTGAGATATGAAAATTATTTCAAGGGTTCCTCCAGCCTAAAAAAAGGTTCAGAAAGGCTGATCTACACTCACAAAGCTTTCCTTCTGCTGTTGGGGCTCAAAAAACCAACTATTCTCTGCAATGATTTTTTTGGACTATCTTTGTTGTAGCATTGTGGGATGTCACCATGACAGACTTTACATTGTGAAGGAAGAAATAACAAAGATGAAGATAATTATTAATTTCTGACCAGTATTTTCTTTCATCTTAATTTTTTAGTTGCTTTTTATCTCAATTTCACTCAGGCCATCAATCTACAGTAGTGAGTTAACAGCATGGATGAGGAAATAAAGGATAAGCTCTAAGTGCGATTAAAAGCAACTAAAAAAATTAAGATGAAAAAATACTAGTCAAAAATTAATAATGATTGACAATGCTTCATCTGATAAAAAAGAAATAAATTATTGCTGCTAAAGATGAGATAACAACTCAAGTTCTGTATTTTATAAACTTGAGACATTCTTCAGAACAAAGTTTTGATTGTGAATGATAATGTGGCATATTCAGGTACAAGTTAAGTATTGTGGTCCCTAAATAGAATTGCAGTCCTTCCTACACAGCTAGTAGAATTGCTTTATTTTGGTAACTCATACTCCAACATTCTTGTTGTATCACGTTAGGAGTAGAGTATGGTTATGGGGTAGTTTTAGGGGTAGGGAATTCGGGACCACAGTCATTGGGGTATGAGATGCAAAAGTAAAGCAAGATTACTAGCTCTGTAGGACAGACTGCACTTCCTTTTAGGAACCACACTATTTAACTTTAAAATGTCTGCATTTTTGTGGATGAAGAGCAAAAGTTAAATAAAGTGATTTTAAAAGAAAGTCTTCCAGTGTTTTTTAAAAAAAATTACTTACTCGCTCAGTATGTACCAAATATCCGAGAACGGCTATCGGAAGGACAACAAGGTTGATGCCAATTGCCACGGATTTGAATGAGACCTTGAAGTAATTGAAACCAGTCACACGCATCGAATAGAAACGTTGAAGTTGGGCATCAAACTAGACGAAAAGAAAAATATATAAATGCCAGGGTTTACAAAACCTTTTGTCCATCAAACAATTTCAAGACAAAGGATAAATGAAAGGAACTTTGAAAAACATGTCCAGAGAAGTAAACAATATTCACTTGACAAAAGGAGTGGGTGATTCTGTTTATATAGATACACTACTGATGGTCTGGTGCTTCTTTTAATCCAGGCATAATTATGGCTCTCACACTAGTTCACTGAGTGGCATTGTGTGTGAGGCCATTTCTTAATTGTTTATGCTGCGGTGGTTGTGGTTGTTACTGTTCCATCGATTTTGTAAAATTACAAACCTAAGTTGCTTACATTTACCCCTAGTAATGGCTCCCAAGCAAAGTGCAGGTATCAGTAGTGGTGTAAAACGCAAACACAAGTCCATATCGATGTAAGAAAAGGTAGAAGTATTGAGAAAACTCAAATGCACTGTTTCAGTACAGAAGCTGCGTGAGACGTTTGCTATTGGCTCATCAACTGTAAATGATATTGTAACAATGCACCTTTTTAAATGCTTTTGTAGAAGACCCAAAATAAAAAAATATTATATGGTCAAAAAGGCCATAGCACTAAAAGGGTTAAAATAAGAAACAAAATTAAATTCAAACATCAAGTGGTTCATCTCAAATATCAAAACAGCTTTTTAAATAAATACCTATTTAACAGGTCACAGAAAACAAATGACAAAAATCTTTAAGTATGAATCCTTACAATGCCTCACTGTACAGCAATGGTTAACAAAGCTATTTACCACTGTCTGTCTGTAGTAAGTTTGATCCCCACTGAGTGCTGCCATTTTGGCCTTGTGCTAAACCAGTGGTTCTCAAAGTGGGTGCTAGTTTGTTTTAAGGGGGGCATTTAGGTGACTAAGGGGGCGTTTGAACTTCTAAAGGGGGAATTATGGAGATTCCATAAATATCTATAATTCTGATTTACAAATAGCTGTTGTTTAGTAGTATCTGCTTACAAATGAGAAGGAATTAGCATTAGGCTAACTTCGCCAACCATTTCTTCTATGCAAGTAAGTAACTGGCAAGTGGCAATTTATTTTGCTTAACACCCTGTAGTGTTACAGGTTATTCTATGGATAAACATTTAACATTATCTCCCTTGATGTTGTTTTCAAACAAAGAATACTGTATGTATCTGAAGTCACTGAAAAATGATTTTGAGAAGATTTTGAGAAGCCTTTAAAGATCGGATTGATATGAATATTCCTGTCTGGGTTATGAATCCATTCATTTGTAAAGTTGAAGAACAAGAAATCGACTCACAGGAAGAAATCATTGTTTACTTCTCATATATGAACGGGGGGGGGCTGAAAAAGGTTGAGAAACACTGTGCTAAACTAATATGAATCACTATATCACCAATGTGAATATTAAGGATCCATATTTTCAGAATTTTCACAATATTCTCCAAAATGACAACAAAATGAAAAATATTAGTGAAAAGGTAGAGTGGTGACTGAGGAGAATCAATGCATCATCTGACGACTAAAACGTAGGGTTTTCTTTTTCTATTTATTTATTTTATTTTTCCTTCTGATCGGGTTTGACTGAATCTGACATTCATTTCTCCCGGAATACGTCGTTTTTGAGAAAAAGTAACTTTTTTAAAAAATGAAGCGAGTTAATTGCCTCTTACAATACAGCTAAACTGGACCCTTATTCTGTGTCCGTCTTTAAGCAAAGCAAGTATAGCTAGTTCCTTTCTTTATTTTTACCATTATGGATTCTTCTGCTCGTTGTGAAAGTTGCTATCTCACCTTTTTTTTATACCAATACCATCGAACTGTTTGGTGTTTAGGGGTGGGGTTTAGAGTGAAAGACGGACACAAAATGAGGGCCCAGTTTAGCATTACGTACGTTCATTTTTCTCAAAAGTGAAAGATTTCCAGAAGAAATGAAGGTTATATTCATATCAAAATACATTTAAAAAATACATTTTCATACAAAACACAGGTTTACTAAAAACCCGAAACCGAATATTTACCCTTGGCCTTCATTGTCAAAATCATTCGAAAAAAATAAGGTGGAACTGCTTTCTCATCGTCTTTCTAAAACATTAATAATAATATCAAAGAAGCTTAGTTAACAACCTTCACAAAGAAAGTAACGAAATACTTCAACGCCGTAGTTTCGCACGATGGACGGGCGTGGGATCCAGTTTAGCATTATTATACATTGTAAATAGAACCCCCTCTAAAACCTCTAAAAATTAATTTTTCTCAAAACTGTCAAATTTTCGGAAGAAACTAGGGTCTTATTAATTGAAAGCACATAAGATTACTTAGGGGGGAATTAATACGATTTTCGCCGTTTAAGGGTTATCAGAATCTTAAGCAACATTGATGCAAGTGTTTTTGAACAACATTTGACGACCTCAAAAGTCAGCGTGTTTCTTTTAGCTAAATGAAATAATCTCAAGATTGAACGTACACCAAAAATACACTTGAAATTTCCACCCAACATCGAATTTCAAAAAATAAATCCCCTTTCTTTAGTAGAAAATTCTTTAAATATTTACTTACAATATAACCTCCAACTCCTCTGTTAGGATTTGTGAACTTTTTCTGCCATTCTTCTTTAAGTGCGGACTTCATCTCTGCCCGTTCTTTCATAGCTTGCATCTCTTTCGGGGTGACATCGTACATCTTCCAAGGGTCCCAGGCCTTTTTAACGACCCCCGTCATCTTGAGTTTGGTATTTAATTAAAAGAAAAAACCCGACCAAAACGAAATCTTCTGATGTGATGTTTGTTGTTGTCCTTCAACGTTCACCTCTGAACGGAAAGCGACGGCCCGAGAAAGTCAGTCAAGAAATTCGCAGTCGACGATTCGTACTTCGAAGGGAGAGAACTCTACTTTGACTTTTAAGTATTATTTTAGTTGGGTTAAAATCTTATCTACATTCCGTCTGTC